>VZTM01032509.1:658416-791159 GCA_013400555.1 Jacana jacana
CTTCCCCGCCATGCGGCAGCCCTGACCCGGCGTCCCTGCGGCGGGGAGGGCCAGCCAGCATGGGCGAGCCACCGTCCACCTCGTTTTGTCTCATCTCATCGGATTATCCAGCGGGAGGATGACAACTCCCGCATCCCTTCTGCAGCATCACCTGCCAGGGAATGTGCTGGCATAGGTGGTGCCAGCTAAGCTGTCCCCGCCTCTGCTAGCAGGGACAGTGGAGGAGGCAGGTGGCTCAGAGNCTCGGCGTCCCTGCGGCGGGGAGGGCCAGCCAGCATGGGCGAGCCACCGTCCACCTCGTTTTGTCTCATCTCATCGGATTATCCAGCGGGAGGATGACAACTCCCGCATCCCTTCTGCAGCATCACCTGCCAGGGAATGTGCTGGCATAGGTGGTGCCAGCTAAGCTGTCCCCGCCTCTGCTAGCAGGGACAGTGGAGGAGGCAGGTGGCTCAGAGCTGCCCTGGTGTAGCATTGTGTGGCCCTGGTCCCCTCTCTGTTCCCAGCACAGGTGGCTTGGCCAAGCCTGTGCCTGGGGTTGGCTCCATGTCTGCTAGTGGGACTGTGTTGGAGGGTGGGCTCTGCCGTGGGGCTGCACTGCTGCATGGCCATGGCCTGAGGCTGCTCCCACCCATGGAGCTGGAAGAGTTAATACCCTGAATGCCTTGGCCCAGCAGAGATTTGGAGACCCAGGAGTATCATGGAATTGTCAGAGTGGAAAGGGACCTCTAAGGATCACCCAGTCCAACTCCCTGCTAAAGCAGGATTGCCCAGAGCACGTTTCTCAGGACGGCATCCAGGTGGGTCTAGAAAATCTCCAGAGAAGGGGACTCCACACCCTCCCTGGGCAGCCTGTTCCAGTGCTCTGTCACCCTCACCCTAAAGCATTTTTTTCCTCATATTTGAATGGAACTTTCTATGTTCCAGCTCATGCTTTTTGCTCCTTGTCCTGTCACTGGGAACCACTGAAAAGAGTCCGGCTCCTTCAACCCACCCTTCAGATACGTGTAAGCCCTGTCTCAACCTTCTATTCTCCAGGCTAAAGAGTCACAGCTCTCTCAGCCTTTCCTCGTAAGGGAGAATCCCTGGAGTGGGATCAGCCAGGGGCAGGGGACAGGGGACAGGATTCTCTGCTCAGGAGAGCTGCTGATTATCGGGGATTCCTGCTTGGAAAGTTTCCATGTAAGTTTCCTGGGCACATCCTACCCCAGGCTGCCTGGCTGTCCCCATGGGGCCAGGTGCTGGACACAGCCCAGGAGGGGCTGCCGATGGAGGGGACAGTTGCATCCCCCATGGGAAGCCCTCGGGGCTTGGAGACAGCCCCTTGTGCTGGCTCACTCCACAGGGATACCCTGTTCCCTCCCACATTTCCTGCGGGTTGAGATGCTCCTCATGTCCCCAGGGCACAGTGGGAGCTTGCAGTGGGTGTGACACTGGTGCTGGGCAGGGGTCTCTGTGGAGCATAGCACGGAGGAATATCCAGGGGACCCTATACAAGTGTCCATGGTCCTGTGAAAAGGTGGCTCTGTAAAGTCTGGTCTCTGTCCTCTCCCCTTTGTGGCTACTACTCCAGACATCTGGGCACTGTGGACCTCTCCACTGCCTCTGGCCCTTGTCCTGGGAGATGTGACCCTGCTGGTGACATCAGCACATCTTGCCAGCAGCACCTCCTCCATGTCCCCCAAGATCATGGCGGCAGGAGGCGACATGTTCCAGCGCTGGTCCTGAACCTGGGCGCTCCTCTCCTTGGACTCCACAAGCATTGGCTCTGCCCTTGGGAGTACTAAGCTGGACCAGGCCCTGTGGGGTGCTGGGGTGCAGGGCAGGTTCTCCACCCCCCTGAGTCTCCAGACAGATGGGTGACCTGCTCTGTGACTGCTGCTGGCAGCAGGTTTGGTGCCTCCTGAGGCACTGTCTGCATCAGCCTGTGCTCCCACACCCCCAGGGCTGAGGTGTCCCCATATCCCTTGGCTGCTCTGGAACAAGCCCTGCTGGGCCAGGGCCCGCTGTGACATCTGTCCCTGAAGGTGCCACCCTTGTGTGAGGTGGGATAGGAGTGACAGTCCATCCAGAAGGCAGGACTGAGCACACTGTGGCCACTGCTCTGTCTGTGCTAGGCCATGGCTGGGCAGGACAAAGCATGTGTGTAGGAGAGCTGTGACACAGACCAATTCATTGCACTGTTCCCATCTCAGTGGTGATGTGGCTCCTTCAGGCAAACCTGCTCCTGAACAAGTTATCTTTGTCTCTGCTGACCTGAGGCTGTCCTCTCCCCCTCCATAGCCCTCCCACGGCCAGGACCACCCCATGGGCTGGTCCAGCCTGATGCCAGCGGTGGCCCTGCTCTCCAAGGGCTGGGAAGAGAGGACAGAGAGGAGGGATCTAAACAGCTCCAGCATCCCTTTTCTGGGAGGGATCTTTAACTTGCACACACTGAGGAAGGTTGGACAGTTATCTCCATGCTGTCCATCAGTGCTAGGAGGAGGACACCCCTTGCATTTGGGAGCTGGCAGGTCTAGCAAACCTGTCACCCACCTGGAAGCAGCCACTTGTCCCGGGTCACGATCCCCCAACTTGTTCCGTGGCTCCGGAAGCATCACTGGGGTTGGCTGCAGGGGTTATGTTCCTCCCACTGGGATACGGCAGGTGTCAGAGCCGGTCACAGCCTCAGCCCCCGGCTTCCTAAACTGCTTCCTTCCTGGATGCTGTGGTGAGAAGGTCACTTGGCTGGACACTGCCTTCGCTGGGGCCGCACCCAGCTGGATTGCTGCTATGACCCTCGGCTGGAAGCCAGCCTGCTGGCAGGGAGTCCCCTAGAGAGGAGGCAGAGTCACAGGCAGGACAAGCCCCCACCCCTCTGCCCCCCAACTTGCTATGAACCCACCCCATGTTCCCCTCTCCCACCCCTCAGTTCACCAGCAAGGAAGAGCCCAGCCCTCTCCTGTCCCTAGCACCAGGCTGGTGGCATCGTCCAGCTGCAGCTCCCAGCAGCTGCTTTGCAGTTACTGTGCTGGAGGAATCATTAGTGAGACCAGACTGGGGACAGCCTGAGCAGGGGACTCCCCCCCACCTCCCCTAAAGAAGGCTAAAGGCAGCAGAAGAGAGGCCAGCCAAGCTTGTTTGATAGCTTTATTGCTTCTGTGATATGACTGAATCGATGTGACATAAGCCGGCTTGGAGGAGCCTGCGAGACTCCTGCCCTCCCTGCCTAGAGGGAAAATTAAACAAACAAACAAAAATAATAAAATTGCAGAATCTAAAACTAATTTTAAAAACTCACAGAGTTCTTGTACCTCAGCTTGGTACAGTACTGGCGAGCGCACTGGCCGTTTGAGCGAGTCCCTGTGTGAGGAGCTGATGCCCAGAGGGGCTGAGTAGTGGCCCGAGTCGCCTGCACCGAAGGACATGTCTCTAACACTACGTGTGATGCACTTTGTGCCAATGGCACATGCTGTGCTGGTGTCACTGGAGCTCACCCCGGCGGCTGCCTCCCTGCCAGGCCATCTGGAAGCCCTTGCCCATTCCCTGGTGCTGCCTGTCCACAGCCTGTCCGCCCCTGTCTGACACAGACAGACTGCCCTGACACCTTCCCCCTCTCCCAGCAGCACCCACACAGAGGGGCAGGGTCTCCTCACTGCTCCCTCCCAGGAAAAGGAGAGACGCTAGAAGCCCAGAGACGTTGGAAGCCCAGAGATGCTTGTCTGCAGAGGATCTTGCTGCCACCTCCTGCTCCCTGGCTGTGCTGCCTCCAGTTGGTACATGTGAATTTGAGGCCACAGCATGGCCATCCATAACTAGGTGAACTGGTAGAGGGAGCCCGAAGCCAGGGTGGTGGGCACCAGAGAGGGCTGTAGGGCACGAATGCATGAGCAGCCCATGCTCATGGTGTGGTCAGCACAGCAGCAACTCTCTGGCAACCCATCTTGCCTGGAGCAGCCCATGCTGGCTGCCCCGCAGCTCCCCAGACCCGCTCTCTCCATCAGCTAGAGCAAAGCACCACTGCAGGAATGGGCTCCTCGACCTCCCTGCACTTCCCCAGCCTCCCTCTAGGCAGGTTCCCTGCCACCCGAGTGGCCTTTCTGCACCGCGGCGTGTCAGAGGCACCAGGCAACCCCGCACTATATTTAGGCTGCAGAGAATTCCCCTGGGCTCTCCTTTCTGAGCTGAAAAGGTGAGTCACTGTGAGGGAGAGGCCAAGACTCACATCCGTCCCACTGACCCTGCTCTGACCTGCGCGCACCGCTCCGAGCTGGCAGGACTGCAGCCTTTCGGAGGGCGGGAGGTGGCTGCAGGTGCAGGCAGGGAGGCAGCCAAAGGAAGAGCAACCAGGAGCGAAACCCAGCGCTGCGCCCTGCTCCCAGGCCGTGGGGCAGCTCCATGGGTGTGCTTGCCCCACCAATGGACTAATGCCCCACCAAACAGGACAGTGAGTTAGGCCCTTTGGCCTCCCAAACAACTCCCCATCCTCTCTTTCCTTCTACTTGCCATGCAGTCATCTCTTTAGCCTTGACACTTCTGTCTGGAGACTCCCACCAAGGTGGAGGGAAGGGCTTGGAGTCACCTCATTGGTCTGCAGGGACAGCTTCCCAACAGGACCTGTCCTTGCCAGGGAAGGCAGAGCAGGGGCCATGCTCCCTCCATGGACCTGGAGCCTGCAAGCTGGAAGGTAAAGGTGTTCCATAGCTTTGTAGCACTCAACAGAGCGGACTAAATCAAATTAATGGCATCACACACCTCCATGGGGGTGCCTTCCCCAGAGGGCAGAGAGGAACCCAGAACAGACACTGAAGGCTCTTCACCCACCTCTTCTTCCTCCCAGCTAGTGCCACCCCGCTTTCGAGCATCTAATTTCACTGTAACATATGAATGTTGCCCATCACTCCATCACTGTCCCAGGGCTTCCACGATAAATGGTTAAAGACCTCATTCAAGCACCACGGCAGAGGGACAACCTCAGCCAGGTCCAGCCCAGGCACCCCCACTGCCGCCATGGCAAGGATTCTACAGATGACAGTCCCAGGCCCAGGCTCACACACAGGAACTGAAAAGAGAGTGTTGCCTGGCAAAAGCCATGGAAATCCAGTCCTTCGGGCTCCTTGAGCAGGAAAAGCAAATTGGGGTTGAATATTCATATGTGTATCTCCCACAGCACACGCCCAAAAACCTGCTGGAAACCTTACAGAGCAGCCCGGTGGGAAGCACTGCCAGGGCAGGCAAGTACTGGGGAGAAGCAGGGACCACCTGGCTGGGAGGACAGAGGGACAACAACTTGGGTAGGGATGCTCCCAGCACCCATCTTCTGTGGCCTGGAGGAGACAGAACTTTTGAGCAGCTCCCAGACTACAAGGCAAGCAGCAGCTGGACAGGACTTGCTCCATCGCGAGCTCCTTGGCATGGGTGCACCAAGCAGGAGGGGCTCCTGAGGAGCATGTCCCACGCTGGTCTGTGGGCAGCACCCAGCACCGTGTCCTGAAAGTTTGCCCTGGTCTCAAACCACTCCATGCAGTTTGCTCCTCTGCCCCATGCCTTCTCCTCCTGCACCTTTGGGGGAGACCTTTGGGGTCTCAGCCCCAGAGCCACAGCCCCCTGCAAGTCAGTGGGAGCAAAGGTGGCCCAGTGGAACAATGCAAGCCCTGCTCTGAGCATCTCTTGTCCATGTCAGGGCCATGCTCTCCTTTCGGCTCAGAGCAAGGCAGACTGCAATCCTTGGGCTATGTCAGGTGCAGTGTGAGGACCGTGAGCCCAGCCAGGAGCCTCCAGGACCCTCCCTTCACTGGCTGGTGCTTCGACACACCGGGACTCAGCCCGGGACAATGATGGTGGGCACAGACCATCCTGCTGCAGGCTAGGAGAGCGTGGGAGCCAACTTCTACCTGTAACCCTTCCCCTTGGGCCCATGCTCTCCAGGTGGATGAGACCACCCCGCTGTCCTCGCACTCGGCCACATTGCTCAGTTTATTCCAGCTCCTCTGAAATACGTATAGAAATCAAATGTGCAAATACTGCATCTCGGGACCAAGACAGCAAAGGAAGGGATGTGCTCCTGAGAGCAGAAGGAGCAGCAGTGCTAAAGTAGCACAGGGGGAGCTTGGAAATGAAGTGAGCAGGGGCCGAGCAGAGGGCGAGGGTTCCCAGCAGGCTCCCACCCGTGCCAACAGGCTCTGTCATCACCATGGCCACATATCACTTAAACAGGGAACATGATCGAGTCTGGAACATAAACATCTTCGGTGGCTTGCTCTCAAACTGTAAAGCTTCAGATCTCTGAGCAAGATCTGACCTCCTTCCAAAGAATAAATTACTCCTCTCCCACACAAAAATGAAGTGAGATGCTGTCCAGAAATGGTGACACCAATCTGCATGGACTCCATGGGGGCCCTGCACAGCAGGCACAAACTGGGAGGCCTGAAAGCCTTGAACACGAGGCTCCTCAGCGCCATGACCAGCAGGAATGTGGGGAGGGTCTGCTGCAGACAGAGAAAGTCACCAGCTCCCTGCTCCACCTTGGGGTCAGGGCAGAGGCAGAGCAGGGCAAATGGCTATGGAAAATACAACCAAGTAAGTGGCTGCTGCTGCCGCCTCTACGTGGGAAGCAAGGAAAAGTGCAGAAAAACAAACCCATGCTCATCTCCAACCAAAAGCTCCAAGTGGAGAAGGTGGGAAAGCCATTATTCTCCCTTCAAATTACAGCAGCCCCAATGACACTGAAGTTTTGGACGGACTTGTTTTCCTGGGGAAAGGTCTGAGGCCGGTGACAACGCAGATGGAGCACGGAGAGGCTGGGCTTTTCGCAGGGCTGTGCACAAGCAGACTTTGCCTTGCACCTCGGTACTTCTACTATGATTCCAGCAGAGTTTCTTTTAAAAAAGAATACTTTGTACATTCAGGCATTGCTGCCTCGGGGCAGCATCACCTCCCATTTGGCACAAATCGTTTTATTCACAAACCTTTCTTCTCTCTCCTGAGTCTTTCCTGTGTAAATCAGGACACAGAAGATCCCCACCTGCGACGCAGAGTTCAAGAACTGCCCACTCAGCCCCTTGCCCACCTCCTTCCAGCTCTAGGCCTGGAGGCAGCAGATGCAACCCTCGTGCAGACTGGCACTGCAGGAGGGTCTTCCCCAGAGCACCTGGGCATCTCTGTGTGTCTTCGGTGAGGTGGGATTCTTTCAGGGGGCTGCCAGTGCCTGCTCCCAGAGCTGCAGCGTGTGTCTTCATCTCCTCCCTTGGAGGCAGTGGCTGCAGCCACTCAGATCCCACTGGTTAAGTCAGTGATGACTCGGGCTTTCACCAGCTTCCTCAGGAACTCCTTCTCCCGCTGGATGTTGTGCGTCCAGGACTGGAAGGAAATGGGAAAGACAGAAGGTCAGTAGCTATCCTGGCCAAGCAGGCTCCCGTCTCCCACGTTGTGAGAGACGCCAGCTGGGGCAGGGCAGTGGCTCTTGCCAAGGCGACAGACCCTGCTGTAGACCAGAAGAGCCCTTGCAGACCAAGGGCCTTCTCCTCTCTAAAGTCAATGTAACCATTACAGTCAGACCCGTGTACCCCATGTAGAAGGTCTCCCCATGGGCTGGGTGAAGTTTTTTTTGGCATGGTGAGATCTGGGTAGCCCAGATGCCTTCACCTTGGGCAGATGCAATTAGCTACAGTGCCCTCCCAAGCCACCACACACGGAAGTCCAACAGTGCAACATTAGCGGTGATGTGTGCCAGGGAACAGAGCTGACACAGAAGGTGGTGGCAGGACATGTTGTACCTACATACAGCTCCCTGCCAAGGGGGGTCTCTTAGGGGAATGCTTAGGGTGCATGCAGCTGAAAAGCCCCAAGACGAGCCCCACCAAAGCTGTCTCTTGGTTCTGCTACCCCTACCAAGAGGAAACCACATGCTAAAGGTTACACAACTACAATGCGAAGGGTGAAATGGTCACATCTCCCAGCCAGGCATTGCAGAGCAATGACTGCTGTAGCTGGTGTCAGCCCACCCAGATGTGTTCCCTACAGCGAGCTTTAGCTGTAATCACAGCATCTGCCATCACCCCCCTGTGCTGGTACTATTAAGGCACTTAATGAAAGTAGTAAGTGGTTTGTCCCCTGGGGGAGACCGAGGCAGAGCAGGGAAAAGCAACTTTCCCCAAAATCTCCCAACAGGACAAGAATCCCAGTAAACAGATCCAGGTCTCCAGCAGGGTGCTCTGGGCAGCAGGTAATCTGAGCTCTAAGTATGATCTGGACCATGATAAAATACTCCACAGGAGCCTCCCTGAAATAGCCTCACACCAACAAACTGCCAGCCCAACAAGCCCTCTGAGGGCAGTTTGTTGTAGGTATCTAAGTCCAGCTTACCCAGGGCAAAACTGTGGGCACATGCCCACAGAGCACTGGTTGTATCCACACAATGTGCATGTCCCTCTCCTGTCATCCGCTGCTTGTCTTGTCCTGTCCAGGACCAGCTGTTCTCAGCCATGACTGCTGTGTGGCACTGACAGTCCTGGTCATGGTGTGCAGCCTGCTGCCAAGAGGTCCACGGGACTGAAGGTCCCTCTCCATATCTCCAGCATATTTTGGAGATACCTCTCTTTTTGCCACTGTGCATTTACAAACCACTTCCATCTCCTCAGTTCACAGGAATGCCAACAGATAAAGCTGCTAAGGAAAGTTCAGATAGGTGGTGTAATCTGTGCTCAGAAGTCTTTGATTTCTGCTTCCATCGACACCATTACCTGAATGCTGCAAGGGGGCACCAGGAACAACAGTGGTAAACTGTGTGGGTGCTCTTTGGGACTCTGAAAATGCAGAAGGCTCCATCTCTAAACTGAAAAGTTGCTGTCCAGAAACAACTCAGTGCTTGGCTTCTGCCAGCATAAAAGCAGAAACTGAAAACTGGCACTGGGAAGAAAGCTGGCTCGTAAAAGGAAAAATGGCATGGATTTCAGAAAGCAGCAGTGGGAGCAGTGGTGATGCAGAGCAGAGGGAGATGGGAGAGCAGGGCTGTATGTGCCTCTCACTTGGAACAGGACAGCCAGGATCCCCCAATGTGCTGGAAACAGTCCCACATGTGGCTTGTCAGCTGGGGGGCCTGGGCTTGGCCTCCACCATGCAGGAACATCTCTTCTGACAACATGGCCCCTTGCTAGGAGTGCACGGCACCGGCAGAGGCAGCCAAGTGTGTGCGTGTGCTCCTGCCAACAGGCAGCGAGCAGCTGGCTGCTGGCACAGAGGCCACGCTAGGAACACTGGTCTCCATGCATCCACTTACATCTGGCTGGGCCGGTTGTTCAAAGCCTATATCTGGAGCACCAGGGAGCCCGATGTGCCTGAGACATCATAGCACAGGCTGATCCCTCCTTCACGTCTTTCAGCCTCATCAAACATAAAAGAAGTCAACTGGTTTCATCTACCACATCTTGCATCCCTTGGTACAGACAGTAACTGGGGAAGCAGCCACTTCTAAGCAAACTCAAACCACCTAAAACGTCACCTCAGGCCACATGCAAGTGCCTTATCTGATGGCAAGGGGAAATCTGCTTGCAGGAAAGGTACAAGTAGAGGAGGAATCTAAGTACAAGAGGTGGATAATAAAACGTGGGGTGATACGATTGGATCTTTCGCATTACGGCTGGGTCTGGCTCCAGCACTGACTGCAAGGCTGCTGGCAGGACCAAGAAACCTCTGGCTGTTCAGCAGCCAGGTTGCTCTATTGCCTGGGCGCTGCCCCAGGCTCCTCTTTCCAAGCAGAAAGCCACATGTAAGGGAACTCAGCCTCCCACTTGACCCGTGTATCGTAATGGTGTCCATGGCAGTACTCTCAAATGTTTTGTGGCTGAATGTGAGACCACAGAGGAAGCGGGTTCCCTGGTGAGAACAGGCTTTTGTCCCCTCCAAAAAGCACTAGCAGGGTGTTTGGTGCAGTGCTGCTCCCCCCGCCTCTGACAGCAACAGGGGCAGGAAGGATGAGGCATGTCTTTAACACCAGCTCCAGTTACTGATTACAGGAGAGGGACTCACCCCACTGACAGACAGAGCTAATCAGGCGAAGGAAGCTGCATTCCAGCACCAGCGGCTGGAGTGGGGAGAAGAGACACAGCAGATTTCTTAAAACTGCTCCACAGGCAGGGACTTTGCTCCCATTGCCCTGAAATGGGAAAGGCAACGAAACACACCTTGAACGCCAGCAGATTTTAGGGTGTATACACCCTAAATCTGGGTAGCACACACCAATGGCAGGCGGGAGGGCTCTGAGCCAGCTGCAGGGTATCATGAAGAGCCAGGTCTCGACGGGCTCAGGTTTGCTTTGGGGCCAGGACCACACCATGTCTGTTGTAAGGGGACGTTCTCTTTTTGCCACCCTTCACTGGGTAAGCCAAGGTGTTCTGTGTACCCAAGCTTGCAGGCAAGGTGTCCTGGAAATCTTTCAGCTGATGCAGTGTCCAGAGCTGCAGCAGGATGATAAGAAACAGACAACACTGGCCACCCGTGTCCCCACAGACATGACTGTGCTGTCAGAGTGCTCATTTTGGCATTTTAAGGAGGATTGTGAACAGGATCCACGCCTGAAGGATGATTATGTGAAGCAGCTGCAATGCTGGTGGTTTATTCCTGTTACTACTAAGAAGGCTATTCCTGCCTTGGGATGCTGGATTGCTTTGGCTGCGCTGGTAAGATGCTCACTGTCCCTTTGGACTGCTTTGACCTTCTCTTCCCGTGCACACCAAGCCGTTGCTGCCTCATTTCCTATTCCTGGATGTGGGATTGTTCATGTCCACAAACCTCCTGCCCCAAGTCCTGAAGTTTCACCTCATCATCCCAAGCAGAAAACTCCAGCTTTTCTCTCCTGAATCTGCACCTCCAGGCAGTGACAGAGCAGCTCAGAGCATTCACATCTCAGCACGGCCCCACCACTGCTGCTCCTGCAACCTGGCAGGCTGGCTCTGTGCTCTCCCCGCTCTGCCGCTCGCATCGAGCAGGCGGCCGGTACAGCTCAGAATCACAGAAAGACCCTAAAGATCGTTGAGTCCAACCGTTTGTTTCCACTTGTGCAAACAAATGGGCTGCTTGTCTGAGCCCACAATAGGAATAATGAACTTCTGGGAGCTCCACCAGGAACACCCCAGGAGGCTCCAAAGACGTCATTGCTCTATGGGGTTCAGGCTGGGATTTCCTTTGCTTCGGGTGTCTCTTTTATTTGAAGATGTTTTCAGTGGAGAGAGAAACAACAGGAGGAGAATCCCTCTGCAAGCAGATGCACTGCTATGGCTGTCCATCCCAGAGAGGTGGCAGAGGGTCTGATGTCTGACTGTTTAGTCACAGTTATTAGACCAAAATTTATCATCAGCTAAAGCCACCTTTCAGGGTTATGCAAATGCAGCAGCCCTACACCACCTGTCCTGTTTCTCTTGACAATTCCACGAGGAAGCACAAAACATCCTCTGTCTCTTCAAGAGAAGACAAGTAGAATATTTTAAGACTACGAAAATGTTTCAGAGACCAACCCAGGAGGAATGTAAGCTCCATCTGTAGTCAATTACAATTGGGGAATGCTTCAGCTTCACAGCACCTTAGTCTTATCAAGTATATTGCAATATCTTAAAATACAGCAAGATTTAATCTGAGAGAGTGAAATCAATGAGGAATGCATTCAAGAAAAAGAGCAAGTTGTAAAGCAGGAGGTTTCTCAGTTCAGTTACATCCTCTGTATTTCTGCAAGTCAGCAGCACTTCTCCCAGAAAACCTGGAAAAGCAGAAATCACAGCAGCAGCAAGAAGTGCTACTTCACTGGTAACAGTCAGTTTCCAGTCTCCACTGGTGCTAATTTATCTCTACCTTCAACCTTCACTGCCTTATCTCTAGAACTGCTTATTTTGCATGATTTTGCCTTGCCTGTGCCCTTGCTCTGGTCCAGGGATGGTGACCAAGCACACTGGGTGTTCTATGGCCACCCCTGAGCCGCAGTTTCACCTCCCATGACACCAGCGCCCTGCCTCTTTCAGGACCAGTTGCCCCCTCCTCTCAGTCCATCTGCTGGGAAGTGGCAGTACCCAGACCACCTCGTCCCACCTGCACCCCTGGGAGTCACACGTACTGAAACAAAAGGCAGGGCTGGGAATCCTCCACTTTTCATGTTTAGGAGATTTACTCGCAGCTCCTTTAAGCCCAGGTTGCTCATTTCCCCTGTGAAAACTGGGAAATTTCCCAGAAGCGTAGTAGTTCCCTCTGTCCCAATTTACCCCAAATTTACTTCTCATGAACCAGAAAAAAGGCTCACTGTTGCTTCATGCAGAGATATTTCTCTCTCTCTACAATAAATCCTTTCCTCTAATCTTTCCAGAACTGTATTTGCTTTTTTTTCCTCACAGTAACACCTGAATTATCCTGTGATTAATTTATACCTAAGCACTTTCCTCCTCTGCCATTGCCAAATAATGCTGCCCCAGCTTAGAGTCAAAATTTGTTATTGCCCCAAGCAGCATGACCTTCCATTCATACTCTTAGGTTTCATGCCACCCAGTTTACTCCTGTTCTCAAGGTGCTCATGGTCTTCCTGGATGGTATTTTGATCCTCCCTTGTATTGACCACACCTGGTTTTGTCTCATCACAAATTCCACTTGCACACCATTGCCTTCTGTGCCAAAAATCATTAAAGCAAACACTAAACATGACCTCCTGCGGGGGAACTCCCAGCCATCCATTCAGTGCTGCTCTTTGTGTTCTCCTTCAGAGAGACTGCTCACATAGAGGTGTTGCACCAAACTGTAGCTTCTGAAGCTTAATTAATATCTCACAAGGCACAGTATTGCACGCTCAACTGGACTACAGACAGACTGAGACACTGCACTTCCCCTGTCCCCAGAATGATATTTTTTTTTTAATCAAATAAAGATATTAAATTAGTTTTTGTAACCTGCCTTTGGTAAATCCATGTTGTGTTTGCTTTCAGGATTTAATTATTCTTTCATTTAAACTCTGCTCTGAAGTTCTGAATAGTACCTCTGAGGTCAGATTAAGACGTCTGAACTTGACAGGATTATTTTCCTTGCCTCACTCCCACCCCCCAAAAAAAGACAGGAAAAAGAGGTATTATGTCCACTAAAATCTAATCCTGTGGAACCACGTGTAACCTGATAGATTTATTGAGGACCTTTTCCTCTGGACTTACAGCTTAATTGGTTCAACAGCACAGTGGTTGGAACAGAGATCTCTCAAGCTCTCACACCTTGTGCATTAGTTTCAACGGCTTTTGCCTTTCACTGCTGACCCAGTCATTCTCTATTTCTATTTCTATGAACTTCTCAAAATAAGCCACCCTTCTCTCTCACATTCATCATATTGCCCTTATGGAGGTAATTATATTCATTCATGTGGTTCCCACTTTGGCAAGTTAATCCCTATGCTTTCTGCTTCCTTCACCTCACCGGATGCCCCAGCTCTGGTAATTTTTTCCTTGTTCACATATTATTTGTTTGGCAGTGGGGCTGTCCAGTGCTTGCTTATTTTCCTTTGCAAGATCTAATTCAGCTTGACTTTTGCCACTTTCCACTTTATCCCTGTCCCTTCCAACCATCAGGGTGAAGTCCCCTCACCTGCTTGATGCTCTCTCGCACTCTTCTGTTATTTCTAACACCACTGCGAAGCTGCTGTTTAGGAAGTTATTTCCACAGCCTTTTCCTGCCAGTTCCCCCCTTGCTGTAAACATGAATTGCAGAGAATTTGACCAAAAAAAAAAACCTTGACCAAAAAAAATCTCAAGTCTGCAACGAGTCCACAACCTCTTCAGTGTGTCTGCTTTTAGTAGCCCGTTCCCCTAGGCTAGGCCTAAATTCAGAGATGTCTGCAGACGTGTCCCAGTTCCCCTGAACACCCAGCCAGCATTGCTGAGCGCCACCCTGCAGTCTAGATACAGCCCTGCTTATCAAGCTCCCTCCTTTAGGAGCAAAATCTGAGTCATAACATCCCTTCTGTTGCCTTTCCATTTAATTTAACCATGAAGGCACTTGATCAAAGGCTATTTCCCAAAACGTCCTCTGCGCAGTCTTCATACCTGCTAAAAGGAGCTTGGAAAGACCATCAGCTCTTCTTGTGTCCTGATGGCTGGTGAGAAGAGCTGTGCTAGCTAATACATCTTGCAATACCCTGGGCTCACTCCTTGACAGTAGTACTGGCTGCTAACGTTCACCAGTGACAGTGCCATTTCAGGTGGCATTCAGCACCCCTACAGAGGTCTGTGTTTAATGTTGGGGTCAGCAGCTGGGCTATAGCACACATTTGTAGATCTTCTGCTGTCAGATCTTGTCCAAACCCTAAATCTGGTTTTGTCCATCCTACAGCTTTACCTTTTCTGCTGGAGACCTGCTGGTACCACTAGTGCAGAGTGGTACCCCACGAGCGTTACTGTACTTCTGCCCTACTGAACAAGGCAATACCTGTGCTCCGGTCATGACTGTTATTCCATCAATCTTTTCCAGATTTCTATTCCAGAGCCACAGAGTTTTTATGCACAGGAACAGCATGTGAGGCCTTCATTCAGCCAAAACGCTGTAAAACAGGTGGCTTTTAAACAAAGACAAAAATGTATAAACCTCATCAGTCATCACTGCTGGCCCCGAGAAAAAGCTCTGCCCTTTCAGAGGTCCCCCTGCCCCAGCCCCTAACCTCCCCCTCCAAAGCTGACCTCCATTTCAGGCTGCGCCATTCCTTGTACTCCAATCACAATTCATCAGCCAGGCTCGAATAGCTGTGTTTTCAGTCTATAAATCACCAGGCTAGACATCTGCCTGGCTTTCAAAGGAGTTTTGTTCTTCTTGTTGGCTACCGCAAACTTTAAGGTACTTGGAGGCCTGAAGTGGCCCAACCACCCCCTCCCAAGCAACTAGCGTTGATTTAAAATGCAAAGGACGGCTTCACAGAGAGAGCCCAGATGATGATAAAGCACTATTGTTTGGGCCTTTATGGGCCGAGTCTCCAAACTTGATGTTTGCGGATTATTCCGAGAGGTAGCTGCTGGCGAGGAGAGACAGAGACAAAGCTGTGTGTCACTGCGTGCTGCAGGCCACCTCCCCTGGCCCTTGTGACAGCCCTCACACAGCCTGAATAAGAAGTGTTACAAGATGGTGTTCTCCAGCATCCCACAAAGACCTGCCGGGGAAGTGGAGCCAATGATCAGAAAGAAGCCATCAAAGGCAGCCACCCCACCTCCCCCTCGGGTCAGGCAGCGAGTCACTGAAGTGCCGGGCACAGCTGTATCAAAGGAGCTGACACCTCCAACAGCATCGGCGCTGGCGCTTGATCTGCTTCTACAGTGAAAAGGAGACCAGTTGAGCAGCTCCACCACATGACACAAGTGCTGCAGATGGGCTCTGGATGGATGGATGAAGGTGGCTTTTAACCACACGTTGTCCATTTTGACCAACTGCGTGAGGCAGTCTGCAGCCAGCTCCTGAGACGACGGCGGCACCCGAGGTGACTCCTTGCTCACACTCCTGCTCCTGCAAGAAACGAGGAGGCTGAAGCTCACCTCTGGCTCCCGAGGTCGGGAAGGCTGTGTGCTGCCAGGCTCGAGGCAGAGCACATGGAGGAGGGATGCTGGGAGCCAGTCTCATGCTTCGTTCCCATGATTGAGCACAGCCTCCTACTCTCCCAGTTTCATCAGCTCCTTACGGACATGTTTTTACTGTTCACTGTCACTTTCCCATCCTGAAATAATTCCTGCCTGAAACACTAGCCTGCTGTTTTGCCATTGGCAATGAAAGTCTCTTGTAATCCTTATAGGCAGGTTCATTCATTTTTTTAAACTTTTTTTTTTTTTTCAATCTAGAAAAGCCTTTGCTGTGTTTTAAAATAATTCTCTTTTTCCTCACCTCATGGGAACATTTCCATGTTTCCTTCACTAAGTTCCCAGTGGATCTGACACTTTTACATTAATAGAAGACAGTGACCTGTGATAAAAATACACTTTTATGGAGAGCTTGGGCAGGAAGCATTACAGGACCTAAGCAAGAAATAAAAATACAATAAACTATATCAAAATTTAGCTCCAATGGACTCATTGCCATGAAAACAGAAACAAGTGAGCAGACAGCTTGGCAAGGACTCAGTCGTTTTCTGCACAGCACTCATGGAAGCAGGCAAGGGTCAAAAGCTGTTGCAAAGTTATTGGGGATAGAGAAAATGGTAACTGAAGGGAGGTAGCACACTTGGACATTCTGTATTTTGTAACTCAGAACAAAGAGACAGGACCAGAGCTGAAAAATCACCTGTGAGAATTTACACAACAGCAAGGGGTCTATTGGGCAGGGGTCTCCCAGTAACAGAACAGAGAACAGCAGAGTGTCTTCATACTGCCCAGAAAACCCCCGCTGAAGTGCAGGCCAGGGACTCTGCACCCCCAGCCACGATGGGGAGAAGAGGAGGGACAAGGAGAGAAGGTGCTGGGCAGCAGAGCTGGGATTGAGGGGTGGTTTTGCGCTGAGTTCCAGCTCACAGCCTGAAACTGAAAGCACTGCACCAGCCTGTTTCCAGCTCTCCGGAGCATGCTTATCAACAGAAAAAGGGTCTTCTCCACCAGGTCTGCCTGGAACACAATGAGCCACCCATGACAGAGGGTACGGAAGCCATCCAGGACTAAGTCAGAGAAACTTACTCCCATGAGCATTTACAAGCACAGGAGAATCCATACGTGTTTTGCAGCCATGCTACTGACTAGGGTCTCAAGACCATATGTATCTCTCCCTCTGACTGGTAACACTGATGGAACTCCAGAGCATCTGTCTCCTCACAAAGCCTTTTTCTCTGGGGCAGAAAGCGCCTGCCCAGTCCTCAGGAGTTTGAGATGCTGGAAGAGGTATTGGAGCAGCAGCTGCCTCCTGTGGTAGCAATTGCAGAACAATCTTGGACCTTGAGGGCTTTTATGCCTGCAGGGAAAGCAAAGACTAAGCAAAAATAAACACTCCGGCTGCCTGTTTCGCCTCCTGGAAATCCAGCCGCTAGTCCCACAGAGCAACAGGAAAAAACCACATTCAATTCCACCGAGATTTTATCACCTCAGTCTTGGCATGGGAGAGGCATCTCCGCCCAGCTGTGAGCAAGCTAGCGCATTCTGCTGGCTTTTTTTTATGTAATCAGAACAAATTCCTCAGAGGTGAGTCACAGGGTTTCAAGGGTGTCCAGAGAGATGTCAAGCAGGCCTCAAGTGTAAATCAGTGACACACCTTGCCGAGAGGACACACGCTCGCCGGCAGGTCCGTTTCCTCTGTGGACACCAGGCAAGGGAAAGGGTTCAACAGATGTTCTCAGGGAGGCTCCCATGAGCCTCACACACACGTGTGGTACCTCCAGACCCAGGACGCTGCTGGTGTTTACATTTCCTCTTGTAAAGACAGCGATGGTTTCAGGGTGGAGCTGGAGCGCTTCCCTACAGCTGCTCTCTAGGCTTAAACACTGAAGATTTTTGGTCATCCGGGCTGGAGGAGCCCGGAAGTCAGGGAAAAGATTTGAACTTCAGCAAAAGAGGCTCTGCCTCACCAAAGTGTGGCCAAACTGCAGGGGCTCCTGCCTGAGATGGTAGTTATGGTGGAACAGCTGCATCTCATGGCAATGGTCTCAGTGCTGTGATGTTGCTGTGCTAAGCAAACCTTTTCCACGCCCCTACCCAGGAATGAGTACTCCAGCCTGCATGAGCCTGCAGCCCAGACAGAGGACACAGATGATACCTGCATAATTTCAAGGCACAGCCTCTTTTAGTGGCTCCTTTTGAGGCTGAAATGTAGAGAAGGACCAGGAAGAATTATACCTGGATGCAATCCCGGAGTCTAAAGGAAAATGCTAATGGGCTTTTGAGTGTCAGAGCAGAAGGAACACACAAACAGCTTGGTGGAGCATGGGTTAGTCTTCTTACACTAGTACCAAGGGTATTGTCTGGCACAAGGTGCTAATGCAGGGCAGCCTCCCAATTTGAAAATGACATGCAGGTCTCCCTTCAAGCAGAGTGTGGAGGATGTTTCCAGTCTAGATTGGGACAAATCTCCACTTGTGTGTTCTTTGAGGGCAACTACAAAAACCACAACCCAACTATCATGCCCTTTACCTTTCAACTTCACCCTCAGGTGACTAACAATTACCAGCTACCATTAATATTAAATGGCAAAGAAAGAAATGCAATCCTCTCTCTGCTCTTCACATTCCACAATATCACAAACAATTTGTCATATTGGGAGGGGCAGAGGCAGGAGGAACATTAATTATTGATACTTGGGAACAGATGGCTTTTCTTGTACCAGGGCACTGAAATGTAAGAGGAGCCTGTGGCTGAGGATGTGTGGATTAGATGGGCAGACACATATCAGATAACCAGCCTTCAGTGGAACAGGAACCTTCCTCCTAAAACCAGCTCCACTGGCCCAAAGAGCTCTCATCAACAACCCCGGCTGCAGAAACAAGCCCATTGACATCTGAATTAGTGAGGCTTCACCAGAACCTTTCAACACTCCCTCACCTCCGTACAGAACATCCTGGACACAATGACTGATGGCTTCCAGACAGCAGAGGCCTGACAATCAGGCACCAACAGGTCTCTCCAGGAGACCCTACTGGTTGCATTTCACACGGTCATCCTTGTCTACTGCTGGGTGTCATGCAATGTTTACTCTTGAGACCACATATGGTGTCCAAGAGTGACTCCTTTCTGTCTTCCACTACTTTCTGTATCCCACTCAGGATGTTGGCCTTCAGATTCAAGTGATTTGGACTGGTGTGATTTCAACCAGAGACTGTCATCCTGGACACCTGCTGTGAGTGTCCCCATGTCCAAGAGCAGTCTGTGGGACTGACAACCTTATGAGGCAGGAGGAACAATTGAGCAAGAGTGATCCTCCACCAAAGGCAGCTGATTGACCAGAGTGGACACAGTGGCACCAGAGACAAAAGCTTTTCCTGAAACTTTCATGAATAGTCTCTGTACCCACTGCTGGAGCCAGGCATCTGCATCCATTTCTACCCTGGTGTAGTCATGTCTTTGCTGGAAAACTAAGGAACTAGAATTGGGCAAGCCAATGGCAATACCTCCTCTACTACTGCAAGAATGATACCCTCAGCTATTTTCCATTCGGGGTTCTCACAAGCCAGACATCGCCTCAGTACACAGTGACTGAATTCAGTTTTCCTCTCTGGATATACCCCTTAAGTCCTGTAAATAGGCACTCACTTTCCCAGCCAGGGCAGATTAAATCCATGGTTATTCCATTAAGCAAGGCAGACTTTTCTTGTTACCCTCCACAGGCCCAGAAGGTACCTCAGGACCAAAATGTCCAGGCCCTTGATATACAGGGGACCTCCTCACAGTTTGGAAAAAAAACTCAGTTTGCTCTTTTGGCCTCTGCTCAGAGGTTTTTCCAAAGCTTTATTACTCTGATAATTAGACATGCTCCTCTCATTTTTCAAGCTGACTAATCACTGATTTCTAATTCCTCTGAGTCTGCCTAGGGTCATACAGCCTGCAGCCTGTGAGAGTCCTAAGACACGTACAACCTTGCAATTTGGAAAAACACAACTTCCCAGCTTCCATCCTGGCCCAGATTAATGCAAAGTGCTTGAGGTGAACAAATGCCGGGAGCCAGGAGACCGCTACTGTCCATGAACAATACGAATTTTCGCAACGTAAAGCAGGATGGAGAAAGTTTTCCTACCTAGAAGCCAATGAAGAGGAGGAAGCAACCTTAGAAAGACCTGGGCCACATCTGTGCTGGGAAGGATTGAGCTCTACCAAAAACAAAGCAGCAAACCTTCCCACTATAGAGGCTTTGACCAGTGTCCAAGTTTGTTCTAGTTTGGTACAGGAAATGGACAGACCTGAAATGCTGTATTTTATCAACATGAGGGCTTTTGTTCCTCAAAAAATGCTGTTCATCTCACTGTGATAGTACCAGAAAATGTTTCTAGGGTAGACCTGGCTTTAAGGAGCAGTCTCCGCAGAGCCGTGATGTGTTTACACTAGCTAACTGCTGCTGAACAGTCAGCTGAGAGCTAACATGCACGGGCTAATCTCACCTCCCCCACATTTCACAGGGGCTGAGGAGGGGATCATCTAAGCAAAAGCAGCCTATGGATTAGAGAGCAATAATAATACAATGGATCAAAAAGGAGGAGGCAGCCACATCTTTTCAACCCCAGAGCAGAATTGTTCCCTTTCACCCTACTCAACGTTCATGTGAATCTTTTCCTTGCTGCCTGAAGAAGGAATCACATTATACACACATTCCAGAGAACTTTTCCCAGCAGAAATAACCGTTTTTAACACACATTGCGCTTGGGAGAATGTCTAGAATTTTACAGGCAAATGCATGGGTGGAGCTGTGTTTCGACCCATACAGGAAAGCTGTAAAGTTGACATCACCATCCCAGTCAGGCTGTGGAGTCAGGGCGGTCGGCGGGCCTGGGAGAAGATGTGCTCGGCAGGAGCTCCCTACCTCTTTGATGGCAGACATCTTGATGTTCTCATAGTAGTGCAGCGGTGCATTGGGTGAACTCATGTCATAGCCAAACCCAGCTACCGCCACCTCATCACAGTTGTGGAGCGCCATGGTTATTGCTACGCTTCCCAAGGTGGGGATGTTCTGAGAGGAGAGAAAGCAGGAATGGAAGTCATTAGCAGGTTGCCATTTCTATAATCAAAGATTTCCTCTTATTGTCTCTGCTGCTACTAAGCAGGAAATCGGGAACGGGGTATTGGGATACAGCCACACATCAGCTCCTCAATGCCAGTCTGCAGGGTCAGTAGCCTCCCAACTTGTAAAGAAAATCATATATTAGCCAGCTTCCTGCAATGCATCTGGCACAAAAGCAGCAGCCCTTGTTTTGAGGCTCTATGACCTGACTCTCCAGGGAAGTATTGCAGGGCAGAGGGATTAATGCAAATGGTCAGACTCCCCTTCGACAACTTTGCTATCCCCAACAAGGGGACAGCAGACGAACTGGAGGATGAACAACAGTTGATATGTTAGTTTTCTGAAATCAAACCAGACATAGATACTGGATTACAAATCCTATGCACGTTACTGGCTTTCAGGTAGGCCAGGGAGGAATACTTATCAGCAATGGGCCACCACATAGGAGCAGAAGAGAGGAACAGTACAAACTCTTCACTTTACTGATGGCAAAAGTAATTTAAGGAGGTCATTAAAGAGCTCTGGGAGATGAAGAGGAGATCAGGCAGACCCAGTCAGTGTGCACTGAGCCCCCTTCCTTTGCCCAGAGGCACCAGGCAACCCCACAGGCCAAAGGACCCTCTGGCCTGTGCCATAGCCTTCCTAGCTACAGCATAATGGGAAGACAAGAAGCAGTGAGAAGGCAGTCAGTGATGGGTGCTAGCACCCTGACCAGGGACACCCCAACTGTCCTCTCCCTTCTGCTGACATGCTTTATTCACCAATGTCCAGCCTCAGCCCTTCCCATCTGGCTTCTGACAAGACCCTGTGGTGCTTTATGCCTGCAACTCCTCTTGTGTGTTCAGATGAACACGACCGCTGTGTTTCCAGTGTAAAACTCTGCTCACAGAATTTTCTAGCTCGTCTTTAGCTGGATGAATCCAGAGGTAGCTTTACCCCAGGGGCTAGGGAGAGGCTGCGAAATCCACCCACATATCTTATCTTCATTTGTAGAGCATCCAACACCGGCCATATCAAAAGTCTCATGAATTCAGAGGACATGCTCAGACAGTCACCATGGGTGACAGCCTCCTAGCTGAGATGTAGAAACCAACTGCACACTTATGTTTTGCATTTAAAATGGTTTTCCCTGAACCGGTGAGCAATGCTATTGCATTTCACCTGAAGTTTGTAACAGTCTGGGAACACAATGTTTTGAGTTTCTGCCTCTTACTCAGAGGAACTGGCTTTTGCCAGCACACAACCTTCTTCACTTCTGACTGCCTGACCAGTCCCAACATTTTCCAAGCAAAGAATGCCACCCATACCCCAGCTGAGAGGCGCAGAGCTGGGAACACAACCCACGTGCTGTGAAGAACTCCACTGCAGCACATTGGAATTACACTGATTTGAAGACAAACGTGCAAAAACTGCTTATGGCTAAATCAGTGAGGCGTTAAACTCAAATACACACAGTGCAACTGTAACGGTGCCCAGCTGAAATGGAAAGACCTTGCTACACCCTCCTGTGCCAGCTCTAGATGTTAGGAAAACCAGCAGAGTCATTTTGTTCTCCCTGCTTAATTTCAATTGGTAGTCACCACAAATAATATTGGTTTTTATTCTGGTTGCTTTAGTTAATTGCTAATTCACTGGCAGCCATAAAATATCAAGGAAGGGTTTAAAAAAAAACCAAAAAGGAATTGAAAGAAGTGTATTAGGCAAGGACAAGAACATTCCCCAAATTTCAAAATATGCAAAAACATCCTGTCTTCCCAGACATGACAGTTCAAATTCAGATAGTCTCAGTTTTACGTTTTACATAGGAGGTGACATTTGGATGTCACTGGAATTGCATCAGCTGGTAAGTGGACTCGCCGCAAAACCCTTTCCTTGGCTGAGCTGTAGTTACAGTGTCCAAAACATAGTGAGTAAATGGGTATGTCCTTGAGAACGTGTTGCTGTTGGGAATACGATGGCGTTAACACCACCCCCAATCGCACTGGGCCCATTCCCACGGTACAGCTCAAGGGAGACACGGGGTCTTTGCCTGGAGGGAATTTCGCTGGCAAAGTTAACATTTAAGAGCTAACTTTCTAATGTGACTCTTACAAACCACAAAGAATTAATCATACTACCCAACCTTACGGGAGGGCTGCCAAACTACCATAACTTTCTTTCAAGCAATAACAGATTAAGTAAGTCAAAAGTGAACTTTCTTTTGGTCACCAAATGATCTGCCTGACTTTTTTTCCTACATATAATACCTCCAATGACCTTTAGGGAAAAAAAGAAGACAATTTTCTCATCTGCTTCTGTTCTTCAGTGGTTCCTGTCATGCCAGTACTGTCTGCTCCTCTTTCAAAAATGATTAAAATACCAAAGGCTGCCAAAGGCTTCTTGACCTCTTGGATTGTAGTGGATGTATCTGGTTTGGCCCCTACAATGATTAGAAAATCATATGGTGTCCTTAGCAAAAATCACATTCAGAAACTGATGATCTGATGGGCAGATTTTAATTAAATTATGCCTTACTGATGTTAGCACCCTCCAATACTATGGCAGCTACAGCCTAGTGCACGTGTCCCCCTTGAAGATAGAGGTCTGCAGCCATTCACGCCTTCACTGCTGAGATGCAGCCTCATGTCCCACTGCTGCAGTCAGAACCACGTGGGCTACAGAGGACCCAGAAAATTCTGTAAAAATTATCCCTGCTATTCACTGAGGGTAGTAAATGTTTGGGTAGCCCAGGGGTGCTTGCAGAACCCGCCCTTAGTAAACGGTGTGGATAACAGCATCTGCTAAGGGAAAAACGTGAGTACAAACTGTGTGTACACCTCCATGTGCCTGGACACATAACTGGGCATTTGCTCCAAACTGCTTATGTTAAAGAAGAAGCAACCATCAGACAGATTAAACAGTAACCAGAGAATTAGAGAGACTTGAGAAAAAAATAAGGAGCCAGTTTAAAACAGAAGTATAAAAGATGCATGATTGCCAGTTAACTGCATGTCATTAGTAAGGCAATACAGTGTTTTGGTCCTGATTTGGTTGAAACTATAGAAGCTGATCTGTTTTCTCCTGTGACAGCCTGCTGAGCTTCTGCTCCTCCTTCCCACCGCTGAAAATGAAGCCCTGCCTCATGTCCAGCTTGCAATACGGAAAAGCGAAGGCTCTGTGGGATGTAGGGATGTGTCCCTGGCTGTGCTGCAGAGAGGCCAACTCAGCAGCACTCTCCAGGTCCATAGGAAAGAGCTCTCCTCTTAGCAGAGAAGTGCAAATGCGAGGGGACATGAATCAGAGAGGAAATGGTTATAATTATTCTCTAGCTGCATCTACGCAGTTTCCAAGCTCTCATGATTGTACACAGGTATAAATTCATTTTGTTGCTAAGCTCCAATCTGAACCTTATGAAGCACATACAACCTTTGGGGCAAGCTGTGGGACAGGTTGCTCCAAAAGAAGTTTAGCCATCATGGACACTGCTGTGCCAAAGCTGGCTTGCTATGCCCTGCACAATGCATCAGTGCTATCTCACCACACACACCCTTGTGCCGTGCCCGAAAGACATACCAAAGCAACCACCACACCTCTCACATTGAGTTATGAAAATAAAGCTCTCTCAAACAACTGAGCAGGCCTCTTGTTATTCTAGGCCACGGCTAAGGAGAAAACCCCAAATAACAACATCCTGCCTCAGAGGTTGGACCAGCTCATAGCCTGTCTTCCTGCTCGAGGCCCTTTGTGTGCCTGGGTGCTCCCGTACCACCAAGCAATGCTGCTTTCAACCAAATGGTTGAAGAATGGCTGCCCAACTGTGCTTGGGCACGGCAGGAGCCTCCTGGCATCCCTCCCAGCTACACGAATACTGGCCAGTGCAGGGCAGCCCAGAGCATGGGGCTGCCTGGAGTGGCCCAGCAGGACCACTGCTCTAGACGTGGCCACGATGACTGTCTGACCTGAACTGGTGTCTACCAGTCAGGGAGAGCTGGGAATGGCAAGGTCCCAGAAAGCATTGGTCCCTTTTCCCCTGCCCAGTCCCTGCCACAAGCCTTGAACTTGCCCTTGGCAAGCTCTGTCTCATAGGTTTCTGTCCCAGCTGGGTCCCATGGCGGGTACCAGGTTCAGCATCCCCTCTCCAGCATTGGTAAACAACTCTGAGGGCAACCTCCCTGGATAGCATGGCCTGAACTGACAGTCCACATTTCCAAGCATGGTCTGCTTGTCTAAGCCCAAACATCTGGAAAATGTAATATCTAATATAATGCTCCCCAGAGATCAGCCCTTTGCCTGGTCCCATTTGAGAGAACGCAGCACACTGACAGATGAGCCAGAGATGACACCAAAAGGCCATCTGACAAACAGAAGCAGCAATCACAGTGATGTGGTGAGCGACACGTCACAGCAGCAGTGCTGGGCAAAGGCTGCCTGTGCATCCTGAGCATGGATCCTTCCAAGGGAGGTCAGCACATGCATGGTGAAGGGCCACGAGCAGGAAGACAGGCTTTGAGCTGGTCCTGGGTGAAAAAAAAAAAGCATAAAGGCAAGATAGGCAAAGATCTCTGGTCTTGTGCTGTGTCTGGAATCACTGCAAGCTCTGTGTGGTGCGAACACAGCCGGTCTGCACCACCAGGTCAGGGGACCAGAAATGCTTTTAGCAGTACAGACAGATATAGGACAGGTTCTCCTAACTGCTCCTATGCTCTTCTCTGCTGCAAGGGAGAAGATAAAAAGCTTCTCCTCCAGACGTTGTCATTTTATCTTCCATTGGTCCCTCTGAAGAGGCTTTAAAGACTTCTGCTCACACAAGAAAAGAAGCCAGACAGCAGAAATTAATGCCTACCCTCCTTTAGACTTACTGGAGGCTGAGCATCACCTTGTGGGACTGTGCTGGAGATCCAGTGCTGGCAACTGAACCAGGGGAACTGTAACTGCACTTTGCTTGGTGCATGTGAAAAGCTCTCACTGCTTTTCATTCCATGCCTGGGTCATTCCTGTGTCACTGCCTGCTGGACTGGAAGGAAATGACTGCTGTAAATCTGTTTTTAGAAATATTTGACTCCCTTAATATGTTAAATGAATTCCAGTTATTTATGGGATTTTACTTAGCTTGGAGTAAGACATATTGGACTGTTCAGACTAATCAAATCGTTACCTTTTTCACTAAAAGGGTAAGCATTGCTAAAGAATAAGTTCCCCCAAAACAATAATGCAACTAGACATTCAAATTAGTTTGACTACTATATTAATTTATTTGAGGGAAAACTTGAAAAATTACTCACCTGGAAAAATTGCTACCTTAGTTTTATCAGTTCCAGACCTGATCATAATGGCAATAACATCAAAACAGAAGAAATACAGAACAAAACTATAATAGCATCACATGCTACACACTGCAGTCACTGTGTTCTTTTGGTTCATCTACACTTGCATAGGAACAATCTCAACCCTACTCTTTGCTTCCCTTAGCTGGCAAGTTTGGAAATATGGCATAAAAAACAATTTAGCATCACTTATTGTGAGCATACATGTACGTGCAGACTGGTCCTTGTCACAGGAGCTAACAACCCACAGTGCTGCTCCCACAGCTACCTCCATCCATGCAGTGAATCAGCTGCAGTATTGGGCTTCAAAAGACAAAGCAGAGCACCTCCAACACTATTTCTTCATCTTCCCTAGGTATCCCTTTCCATAAGCAGGAGAGAGCCTTCCTCCAGAAGTGGCAGTCTGCGGTGGAGCAAAAGGGAAGGCAGCTCCATGGCAAGCCAGCTGCCCAGCAGGATTCTGTTCTGCCATTGAACTGCGAAATTCCTACACAACTTAGCCCAAATCAGCTATCTTCTGACCACATCTAACCTGATACACAAGCTCTGATTTACCATTTGCCATAGAGCAGATTCCTGTGCAACACAGGGAGTATTTCTCAAGGACCTAACAATTTAACAGAGGGCAAGCAAGGGCATGACTTTACTAGACGCTCGCTGCTCTGTGGTAACCACGTATGTGCTTCACCCTATGCTAAATGGGAGTTCATGGCCTACTCTTTCATAGAAAAGTAAACTCCCTTCAGTTATTTTGCATCTATCAGGTGCAGAAGCACATGGTTGGGCATGATTCTATGACTTACCAAGAAGCAGCTGGTATGCATTCACCTGCTACTATATAATGGCTTGTCTGAGTGTCCGTTCCCCCCAGCAGCTCGTGGACTGACCCCACTGCAGCAGGAATGACTTGAAGAGTCTACCCCATGAAGCAGATGAGCTGCCTTGCAAACCCAAAGCTTAACAATGACACTAAGTCTCTATATTTAACTGACTGCAACTGCAGTGGGCCCTTACCTGCCCCTCTCCCTGCTTTAGAAGATGCTATCAGGGTGTAAAAAAAGGAGCAGCACAGCAACTGGAAGGATGGGGTATCAGACTGCGCTGCTCCTGCCATTCCCCACCTCTCTTCTGCTCCATGAACACCCAACAGGCCCCCAAGACACAGCCTTCCCACAGTGGCAATCCAGCAAGAACAGCCAAGGAGACAAATATTGCTGAGAGCAGGGCAACTCAGTGCTAATGAGAGAAAGGGTCGTTATTACCAGCCAGGGGAGCTGAAAACCCACCTAAGGAGCGAAGGGTCACCACTGGCATCTCCAGAAAGGCTGCCTGCCCACAGGGCAAACCAAGTAAGAGCAAAGAGAAGCCCTGGGGCAGGACATGCTAACACTCCAGCATCAGAGGTTAATCCCCAGTGCTTGTGGGCTGTCAGCACTCTGCAGAGGTGCTAATCCATGGCTGGGTGCCTCATAACACCTCCTGCACATGGCTCCATCTTCACCAAGTTGGCGCTGGGGCTGGATGAAGTCCAGAGGAGGATGCTTTATCTCATTAGTAAGGGGTCTATAGATTTAGCTATTTCCAGTATACTAACAGACCAAAGACAGTGTTGGGCAGCAGAATTTAAATCATAAGCAGTTCCACAGAGTGAGAAACAACCACCACAGTCTGCACTGGAGTCCTCAAAGTCCTAGTAATTTGTGTCATCTGGAACGTTCTCTTGGCCACCTCAGAGAATGCTCAGGTCTCCCAGAGCTTGAAAATCCACGGTTCCAATGGCTCTCAGTGCTACTGAGTGAACAGGACCATTCACTACACAGCAAAAAGCACCATGACAATAACCATCCCTAGTGTTGTACACGCAACAGGCAATGACACCTCTGAACTGACCGATGTTCATGCTTGTCCCCCAGTAAGCTGTCAGCAGCGCATGGTAGGTGAGCGCAAGCCTGAATCACCAGCTGCAATACCAGTGATCATAGAATCATAGAATGGTTAGAGTTGGAAGGGACCTTAAAGGCCACCAAGTTCCAACCCCCCTGCCACGGGCAGGGACACCTCCCGCTAGACAAGGTGGCTCAAAGCCCCATCCAGCCTGGCCTTGAACACCTTCAGGGGTGGGGCTTCCACAACTTCTCAAGGCAACCTGTTCCAGTGTCCCACCACCCTCACAGGAAAGAATTTCTTTCTGGTATCTAATCTAAATCTCCCCTCTTCCAATTTAAAACCATTACCCCTTGTCCTGTCACTACACTTCCTGAGAAAGAGGCCCTCTGCAGCTCTCCCATAGGCTCCTTTCAGATATTGGAAGGATGTCTGGTTTCAAGCCCAAAAGATGTGTATACACAGAACTTCCACCTAAACATGTATCACATACACACACCTTTGGCTATTGAGACAGCTAAGCCTGCACCCTCACCTTAAGAGGATTCTTTAATCAAACAGAGGACCTTCACTAGCTCATTTTTGTCATGCTAAACCATCTTCAAGTATTAACATTTAATTTTACCCAGACCTTGCTAGGATCCTAAACTAAGGTTTTTCTTTATCATCACCTTATCCCAAGAAAAGAGAAGTCCACATGCAGTAGAAAAGAGCTCTGCCTCTTCTGAAGACTTCAGTAAACAGACTGAGCAACTCCTGAAAAGCTTTGCTGGTCTCAAAGAGAAGTCACTTTTCATTGTGTGTGACCAGTTTTCCTCCTTGTCCAGACTTTCAGCTACTAATGCCACAAGCGCAATCAAAACGCACATCTGAGTTGTAGCCCCCTACTATTCTCCAGAACCATCTGGCCCAAATTATATTATCAAAGCAGAGGATGTTACTACATTCACCCTTTATTGAATCCTGGGAAAAACGCTTTGAGATCAGCCCCAAACTGTTTTACTAGCTCTCCTCAACCTTGCTGAAAAAGCCCCCAAATTACAAAGTTAATTGGCAGCACATTGTTACCATATGTGGTGTGTAAGAGAAGCACTGAAGTTTATTTAGGCATCAGAACCAAAGAAGAGTGGAATATTACTGCTCTTTATGAGGATTTCATGTTGGCCTTGATTACTAAGGCATCCCCAGCCTTGATCCTCCTGTGTGTAGCCTGCCCAACCTATCACAGCGCACTGCAGCATGGGGCACCAATCTGCCCCATCCTGGTTCCCCCTGAGAAACTCAGGACACGTATTGTTCACTGTGCCTTGTGCTTGCTAGACCTCAGCGTTTTCCTTTTCCATGCTTATATGCTTCTCTCTTGAGTAAAATTTTCCAGGCTGTCTCACATCTCAAAAGCATGACCCTGAACCCAACCAGCTATGTTCTGCAGCTGCTGGGTCACATTGTCTCTTGTGGAGCAATTCTCCTCACTCTCGCTGCCTCACTCATCTTGCTGGATCTCTCTCAAACCTTTAATAAGAGTTGCATTCTTGGTCTACTACTGGTTCCAAATTCCATCCTTCCCAATTAAAGTCTCAGTGAAAAAAGGTCTTTAGCAAATTTATCTCACCAAGATCCTACTCTGACTCTCCTTCCCTTTTTGCAATGGCAGCAGTAGCTTCCTTTGAAGCATTTGCAGCAGCATTCACCAAATCCTGAAGTCCCAGCAGCTTCAAGACAGCAATCCATAGTTGATGCCAGCAGTAAAATTTGTACCTACGGGCTAGAAATGGTCTCACCTCTGACAGCATCGCTGTATTAGAGTGTCCTTGCACAGGCAGCACAGGGTACACACTACCATCCCAGCCCCACAGATGCACCTGCAGAGACCCTGCTGCCCCATCTGAAGGAACGAACTACAATTTACACAATCTAGTAGGGGTCATGGGTAAAGACTGCTTGCCTTCAAGCTCCATAAACTACTTTTAAATGCACAAATAGACTTCCATGAAGGGAAACATCAGGTTTCAATTAAGATGCCTTCATTTCCAAATCTGATGTGTGTTAAACAACCCATCAAAACCTCATAAACGTCAGTTCACAGCATTTTCATTTCCGGATTCTCTCTTCCCCTCTCAGCTTAACTAATATCTTGTGTATTAAAATAACGTTTTTAGAAATAAAAACAAATCTGGAGGAAAAAAAAAAGGCAAAAGACTGATGACTGCTGTCCTTCACTGGGGCAGCAGTCCTCGTTTTCTGGAAGTTAAGCCAAGACCACATCTTTCTAAGGCCATGTTCTGGAGAATACAGAGAGGTGAAGTAAGTTACTTCTTAGGTGACGGGAATATTTGGGTTAAGAGACCTTCAACACGTGGAGCAAAAATCCAGTGCTCCCAGAGCCACTTGAGAGCTTCTGTATGCACACACGCACCAAGGCACTTCACAAAAGAACCATTCTGCGTGGCTGAATCTCTCTGTGCATCTTGCACACTGCATTTTACCAAGTGACTTTCTTACCTCCAGGCACCCACCCTTCTGACCTGCACAAAACAAACATCTCTCATATTTGACTTCCTGATATAATTAGAGCATGGAAAAGGAGCCGTTATTCTGCCTCATCCAAATCCATGCTGCAACATGGCAAATCCATACTGGTGACAATGGAAGGACAACGCCAGGGGCAGAGCAAGCAGACCTTGTCCAGCAGAAGTGCTTTTCCCTGGGTTTGTCAGCTGGGCTTAATGTGCCCAAAAATGTCACGTGCGGTCTCTATCAACAACTATATCACATGTGAACATGAGTAATTCAACCACCCAAGTAATACTTTCTCTAATGGTTGATCTATTAGGCTGAGTAAATATAAATAGGTTCTGAGGACAGCCTTACAGTGTGAGATAATCCAGAAAACCCAAGTCACCACCTACTCCACACTGCCACTCCAAAAAGCTGCATGGGGGTGAGAGATACTTGAATGACCACAGAGGTATTTTATTAATAACCATGACCTAAAAGTGTGGTTTACGTTGTTTTCTTTTGTAAGCTTTTACATCTAAAGCGCGTCACTGTAAGAGCAGAATTTCTTACCAAAAGCACCATAAAATAAACCTTTACCTTCTTTTACTCTAAGCCTGGGATATAGGATGAGCAGTGCAGTATCAGTGATTTTATGCAACGGTCTCCATGAGGACAGCAAATTGCAAAACAGTAGCATGACCATTAGGGAGACCTGCAGCATTTCCAGATGTGCTGAGGGTGCAGACAGCAGGGTTCCTTCTTCTTTTTAGGAAGGAGCTCCCTCTACCCACACAAACAAGCACCTTTCTGGCAGGCTGCAGGTGATGAGAAATCACTCAGCTGGTGCTGAAAGCCTCAGAGATGCCTACAGAAAAGCAGCTCTAATACCAGAAAGGATAGATCTTGCCATGGCCTTCAGGTGCTACCACCATAATAGAGCCAAAGTCATGTCCATTCAATGTCTGATAGCAGAGGCCCAAAGGAAAAGTAAGAGCAGTGTAAGCCTACTCTGCTGCTTGGTCTCTCATCCTTCCCCTTGGTTTTGCTTGCTCCACTTTATACCTACCCCTCTGCCCATCAGGCCGTTGTTGAAAGGCAGTCCGATGAAGCTGAAAGCTGCCTCCTGGATGAAGTAGGGGTTCAGGATACGTATCTCATGAGGTTCTCTTGGGACACGGGTTGCCACCGACTTCCAAAAGCCATCAGAGGCACTCTGGTAACAACAACAAAAAAGAGTAATAATAATAAAAAAGAAATATAAACCAACAAGTACAATTATATACAGAAGAGCACATTGCTACTTTTTTTTTTTAAACCCCAAACACCCCTATTGACAGCAGTTCCTGCTGCCCCTGCTCACTGCCACAAGGCACTAGTGGGCTGCAGTGGCAGGGTGCGTCCCGGAGGGGTGACAGCAGCATGGGCAGGTGCACTGGAGCTAGTCTGGATGACAAATGTATTGAAAACCGAGGCACTCGGGCTTCAGCTTGACTAACGCTCTCCCTAGTGCCATCTTTTCACTCTTATTAGCACTCTGGCTAGTTTGGTTAATGGGTAAAGCCTTCCAGCACACGCTGTGATCACTCCCACCTGCTTCCAAGGGGATGTACCCTTGGATAGCAAATGCTTTCAAGAACATCCAAAGAAGTAAAAATGCCTGTACAGCTCTACTTTCAGTGCGAGCTACATGCTTCCCTTTTATCCCAGATAAAGGTTCAGTGAGGCTTTATGTGAACTAAGCCACAGCTTATAAAAGTGCCATCTTGTCTTGTGAAGGGCCGTGCATGTTCATGGTACAAGGGAAAAAACAACTATATCCTTTATGGTTTTCCAAGAAATAGTTTTTTTAATGAAAGTCTTCACCCTGCAGACGTGGGAGAACACTGGCATTGACTACTGCTACCCCGCTAGACAGCCCTGCCTAGAGAGGGGCTCGTGCCTCTGCCACATTACTTTATATCATTGCTCCTGATGGTCCAGATGTTTGCAGGCCTAGCATGTACTGCCCTCAAAATAACCAGAGGCTCCTTGTTCATAGGGCTTACAGAACAATTGTGTTCTAAATATTTCACTTCTGTTTAGGCTAAAAATTCAGAGCAAGGCACAGGGAGGATGGCAGGAATTTTAATCCGCTAACCAGCAGCTTTGGCAGGGCAATCTGACTGAATACCTCCTTCTCGCAGCAGTGAGCCATCTTCCCTGTGATCTCCATGACAAGCAACAGAGGCAGATATTACACTCTACATAAAATGCATGTGCTTTGGAAGTCATTATTTACATCAGTTTGGGGTTGCTTGCAGCTTAACAGTGACTTCACAGTTGTTTTCAAAGCACTGCCGAAAATGTTGATGATCCCCTGCTAAACCCTCAGGAGCCTCCCCTGCCCAGTGCTGTTACCCATGTAATTATCAGTGGCAATTCTGCCACAGCCTATGCCTGCTGCATCTCACACAGTACTTGTACTGCACATGGCTCCTGTCAGCCCTCATGCCCTGGTGCGGAACACCTTACAGGGGATTCACAGCCCTGGTGAGACCCCATCTGGAATACTGTGTCCAGTTCTGGGCCCCTCAGTTCAAGAAGGGCAGGGAACTGCTGGAGAGAGTCCAGGGCAGGGCTACCAAGATGATTAAGGGAGTGGAGCATCTCCCATAGGAGGAAAGGCTGAGGGAGCTGGGTCTCTTTAGCTTGGAGAAGAGGAGACTGAGGGGTGACCTTATGAATGTTTATAAATATGTAAAGGGTGGGTGTCAGGAGGATGGAGCCAGACTCTTCTCAGTGATGTCCAATGATAGGACAAGGGGCAATGGGTGCAAGCTGGAACAGAGGAGGTTCCACTTAAATATGAGGAAAAACTTCTTTGCAGTGAGGGTGATGGAACACTGGAAGGGGCTGCCCAGGGAGGTTGTGGAGTCTCCTTCTCTGGAGACATTCAAAACCCACCTGGATGCGTTCCTGTGTGACCTGATCTAGGTGTTCCTGCACCAGCAGTGGGATTGGACCAGATGATCTTTCAGAGTCCATTCCAATCCCTGATATTCTGTGATTCTGTGATTCTTTATAGTTATCCATCCCATAGTCATCTTAGCAGCTGAATTTCAGATCCTGAAGACTGAAAATGTGTCTCTTGCCTTACAAAAGTCATTAACATTAAAAGGCAAATTCAATGAGGATGAATGTTGTTATCTGAACCAACAGCCCAAGATAGCCAAATGCCATTGCTATTCCATTTCGATCCCATGTGCCCCCTCAAAGGTGCCCATACTTAACACATTTTTGCTCACTAGGGCCAGTATCCTTAAATTCAGAATTCAAGATTTCATTTCAACAATAATAAAGTGGTCTCAGGACCCTAAATGGAAAAAATCCTAATTAACACTTACGTTCTTTCATCATAGTTGAATTAGAAAATGCCCGGTGTCAAAGCGATCTAAGGCTTTCCATTATGATACGGCATTTTCAGCCACTGAGGGATCCCACCATTTAAAAGAAAAAAGTTGAAAAGAAAATCAACTTTACAAATGTTAGTGAAGTCCAACATCCATTTGACCAAGGGATTTGAGGGATTTGGTATGTCAGCTGAATTTTGCTTCTTGTGAAAATTCATTAAAAACTGGATAAATATGAAACCTTTGGAATTTCCTAAAGGCATGTATAAAGCAGAGGTCTTTCAGTTCCAAGGGAGGACGAAAAAAAAATTGAATAAAAAAATTCACAGATTCCACTTGCATTAAGCACGCTCCAGCTCTCACAGAAATGAAGATGATAAACAAAAATCTTGAACAGCTACTCATTCAGTGAAACCATCTTATCATGGGTTTAAGCAGGCACACCCTGGAAAAATAGTGTGTGACCCTGAAACTAAAATAAATCTGTAAGTTTAACTATGATTTCACGTGCAACTCTAAATCCGGCGTTGCCTAAATTTTGCAAACAATTCAAACCAAAGGTCTGCACGCTACTTAAAGTGGACAAAAGCTTTTGTTTGGACTCACACTCCATAAGAGATGCTGCATAAGTTCTGGGATTTAAGTAGCTTTTACATCACACGCAAAATACTAAAGAGAAAAAAAAATAATACAAACACTTGAAACTTATTCTTTGCTGTTGCTTGAGCTGTTCAGAAAGATCATGACACATACCAGAGTTGCCCATTTTCCCAGTGCTGTGTGAATAGCTGTGACTGTGCCTGGGCTCCTCTCAGCTAGCTCAATGCCAGTGGATCCCATCCATATTTGAGAATACAACCTGGCCACTTTGGTCCCTTTGGTGTGGCCATTTCTCCCGTCATTCATCCTGACCACTTTGCTCACCTATCACGCAGCTCCAAAATTGCTCTGGTTTCTCTTGTCTGTCTCATTTTTAATATTTTCTCTGTGTTGCCCCTGTTACTTTCCTAACTTTCCTGTGTGGTTCCCATTAGCTTATTATTGAGCGCAATCTTTCATTTTAGTATGTTTTCCCTCTGGTGTTTCCAGAACAATTCTAGGGAGAAATGTGGAGGCTCAGCAGACAGCTCCCATACTTCCACCTGTAGGGTAGGCAAAGCTTTCTAAGAGGGCTAAGGAACTAAAACACGTTCTCTTGGCTTATAATTACTGAATCATAGAATCATAGAATGGTTAGAGTTGGAAGGGACCTTAAAGATCATCAAGTTCCAACCCCCCTGCCATGGGCAGGGACACCTTCCACTAGAGCAGGTTGCTCAAAGCCCCATCCAGCCTGGTCTTGAACACCTTCAGGGGTGGGGCTTCCACAACTTCTCGAGGCAACCTGTTCCAGTGTCCCACCACCCTCACAGGAAAGAATTTCTTTCTGGTGTCTAATCTAAATCTCCCCTCTTCCAATTTAAAGTCATTACCCCTTGTCCTGTCATTACACTTCCTGAGAAAGAGTTCCTCTCCAGCTCTCCTGTAGGCCCCCTTCAGATATTGGAAGGCTGCTATAAGGTCTCCCTGGAGCCTGAAATTCTCAGACCAGGCTGTTGGCTCTACAAACCCATTAGTTTTGAGCTACTTTTCAAACCCTGTGGTTCTGTTCTGCAGCTTGGCACTGGTGAGCTACAGAACATAGCACCACCATGGACTGTGGGCCCCAGGAGGCTGCTCCCCCTGACGCAACCCCCTCACCCCCCCGGGGATCCATGGCAGCGGCGGCAGGAGCGCAGCCCCCTCCAGGGCTCCCTGCTACTGCTGATGCTCAGCCGCCGCTCTGCCTGCTCTGGATGTTCGGGTCTGATTGGACACAGATGTTCAGCGAGGTTTCCAAAGCAATTACTTCCCGTCAGGGGAACTCTGTCCCTTTTTTAGGCTGAAAGGAGAGAGGCAGCCACCCGAGAAGCAGCAGGCACTGGGACGGAGGGAAGGCACGTTTTCCTGCCAGATTCGGGAACTCAGAGGCGCAGTTTGAGGCTGGAGGCATCCCCTGCTCTCCGCTACGGTGAGTCAGCCTGAAATGCTTAAGGGTGGGCCTCTGAGGATGCAATGCCTCCATTCCTGATTATCATAATGATAAGTCAGAAAGCAAGTCTGAAAACTGCCTAGGCAATGTCCCTACAGCACCTCATCACCTCCTGGCACCCAGGAGGAAACCAGAGGGTCCACCTACAGGGGCAATTGTTTCCCCATGTTAAGATCCCACCTTTAATATTTGTTGGTATTACCGTGTACCTAGAGCCCCGGTGAGAGATCCACAGTCACAGTGCCAAGGGCTGCCAGAAAGAGCTTTATGGAGCATAAAGAAATAAGCAACACAGAGAGAGAAGCAGACAGGAAAACACAACTGAAGAGCAAGTCCGAAAGCCACAGCATTTTGAAGCCATCTTGGGAGTGTTTTCAAAATTGCATAATTGTACAAGACATCACTAAAGGCTTTAGAAGAAAGTATTTGAAAAGTAGAAAGAATTTTGATGGGCCAGGGCTTTCCAGCCAGTCTCTTGTGCAGCTCTTCTACAAGGAGAGAGGCAGAGATATCCCCTCTAAAGACACTACTCCAGGAACAAACGGGTGCAGACATGACGGAGCAGAGATGGCAGGTTATGAAGAAGGAATAAAAAATGGCAGGGCTCCCCTAATAGCTACAGGGACAAGACAGTCCAGCTATAATTCCTCATTCTCTCCATTTGCAGAATACTGAAGGGTAGTAGGGACAGCTGGTTGCAAGCTATTTTTGTCTCCATTTAGTTTTCCATCTCCTGTTCTCAGATTTACCAAGGCAAATCACAATATATGCTAAAATAAAATGTGGCAACTCAGAGCCTTGGCCAAGAAGCACACCTCACCAGCAGATACAAACAGCTAGAAGCAGGCCGAGTCTCCCAGAACAACATTTCTAACATACTAATCAAAATGAGGAGTAAAACTACTGCATCTTCTGTGATACTGCTGGATTTAGGAGTACAAGCAGCATTGCTCTGGGAGACTTCTCAGTCTGATGGGACAGGGAGACACAAACACACTTTCAGCTTTGTGTTGTGCTTGTATGTCTGGGTATGCAATACTCTGCTGCAGAGCAACAGGAAAGATGGAAAGACGAGACAGAACCTGTGGTAAATGAAGATTACTGCTCCATTCAAGCCCTGATTCAAGCTCTGGTAACACCAGACATGGAGAGGAAGAAGGGCATGAGCGAGATAAAAAGCCAAGAGATGACATACCAGTCACAAGACTTCACCCTACTTGGGAGCACACAGCTCATGGGGATCTCTGCCCCCACCTAGGCTGGAATGTGGCTTATTCTATACCTGTCACCCACAAGCACTGTCACACAAACACAGGGTGCAGCAGCACTGCTGCAAGCTATCTGCAGAGGCTTTTGAAAGGTTTCTGCTCAGGCATAACCAGATTAGACATGGAAGGTGTGTTTTCACTAGAAAATAACCACCTTATCAGCCAATGCTGCATTTCTCAGTGGTCAAGTAGACATGGAGGCCTAGAAAATGCTCTTCTACAAGTTGCTATATAAACAAAGTTGCATCATTTGCTGCGATTATCAAAGCAACAAGGAATTTTTAGCAACAAGAACAGAGGTGCTGAGAGCCTGCAGTCTGGGCTGATGGTCGACTGCCAGACCCACTAGCCCACACTTGAAAAGTATTTACCCAACTTCCTCAAAGCGATGGAGAACCCCCTCACCACCCTCTCTGTACGTGGCTCCAATGGCCAGCACTCATTCTGAATGTCCCTATCTTCACTTTCTAGAGTCTGTATATTCTCCCACTCTTATGTGCCCCACTGAAAAGCTCTTACTCTGCCTGAAGCAGGAACATTGCACACTGTGCTCAAGCGCTTCCCATATCTTCTCTTTTTTCCACTGCCAAAAGAGATACAACTACAATATGATACTTCCAATATTTTATAAATTTTGGTTGTTTTGTTTTGTGAGGGTTTTTTGTTGTTTTGTTTTTCCTCCAAATACACTGACCAAGTCTAAAATCAAATGGTTGTAATTTCCCAGGCCATCTCCCAGCAGCCTCACAGCACCCAAGAAAATTCCTGACATGCTGTAAACCCTTCAAATTCAGGTTTTATTAATATTTCTCAGTGTGAAACTTGAACACATTTTCTACCCAGTGTTTTCAGTGGCAAAGAGCAGCAAAGCACGATGGAGACAGAATCAACTCTTAAGATATGGTACTACTAGAACTTTTTTTAAGGCAAAAATCTAAATACGCTGGTTTGTCGCCGTGATGCTTCATTGCCCCATCCCTGGAAGTGTTGAAGACCAGGCTGGATGGGGCTTTGATCAACCTGCTCTAGTGGGAGGTGTCCCTGCCCACGGCAGGGGGTTTGGAATAGATGATCTTTAAGGTCCCTTCCAATTGTAACCATTCTATGATTCTGTGAAATATAGAGTTGAGCTAATAATAATTCACCGCATTAGCCAGAAAGTAGCTTCTTCAGGCTTGATAACTACAAGAGAAGGGAAACTTGATTCCAAGTTGTGGTTGTAGACTTTAAAATTTCTGCTATACATATAAAACTTATATGGCACCCTGACTGTACACGAGACTGGAAGCTGCCCTGTCCAGACACCAGCTCAGAGAGCAGCTACTTCAATGGTGACAAAGGCCAGTTGGGACGTGAGGGTGACACTGGTGTGTTACATGCCAGGTCAGCTTGTTAAAACACAGCAACGTGCTCTTTCCCATGGCTGTCAGTAGGAAGCTTCGCCTTGTTTTACCTGCAAGCCTATATCACAAATAAGCAGAAAAGCATATTCAAACAAGCTTACTGATTCTCAAACTTCATATGACCTATATAACCGAGTGCTACAGCCAACCTACATACAGGCAGATATGGGCCTTCTGTGTTGCTGGTCAAATACCAACTGTCATCTGATTCACAGGACTAGGTAGCACGAGGCCAAGACTAGCTCTAAAGAGTCAGGAGAACACATTTATTCTTATGCTGTGCTGTAAATGGAAAGGAATTACTTTTTTTTGTTTGTTTAAAACATATTTCTATGGTTTTATCCATCCAACTGAGAACGAAATACGGTACACAGTTGTAAGATAACAAAACACCGTCGAAGAAGAGATTGTCCTGTGAAGAAAATACAACTTGGAACATGTCAGATGAGCTGCAGAAAAAATCTGAAGATTATTCTGATGAATGCTGTGTTTCACAAGTCAGAGCATAAATGATAGCTCACATACGGTGTGTCAGAAGACGTGTTTGTACTACGCGCAAACAGGGTGATGGATAGACTGTACTACAGACTCCTCTGTTCAAAATGTGAGCTGGATTTTGAGCCAAAATTTGAAGAAATATTCCTGTTTTGAAATGTCTTAGGAAAGACGGAAGTTTTTTAGTAAAAGGAATGGATTTAGATAATTTTATGTTTCTGTTGTGGTTTTTTGTCTGTGAATAATAAAAATTCTGCAGTGAAAAAAATATCTGAAGTAGTACAGTTTCAGAAAAAACTCAAAGAAAAATAGGCCCTGTAATATTACCATTATTTACAAGGTATTTTTATTTCACTATTATTTTTATGGCATAGTTTATGAAATGTCATACTCACATAGCATCTATTAAAGGAATACCATGGCTGAAAGGCCAAATCCACATGTTAGTAAGCATTGAAGTAGGGCAGCCCTGAAACGTCAGAGTTTCAGCTCATAATTGCTGTTCTGAACAGTGGCTTCCTAATTTTCCCACAAGATTTTTCTTACATTGCCATATATCTAAGTGTTTTACAAGCAATACTTTCATATTTAGAGCATCTCTACAATATTTGGCATGCTTTCCACCACTTTACTGGGGAGAGAACAGACAAAGATGAACGCCCACAGCTTCTACTGCCTCCTGATGCTCTACTTCAGATACCTTATGCTGAATTTTCAGAATATTTGCTAAGCTCACAGTACAACTCCATTGACTTTGCTGCTGCCAAACACCCAGCTCTCCTACACATCCACCCAATGAGACTTAAACTCTGTTTGGGAAATTCTGATGTTACTTGCCCAGCATCACATTAGTCAGTTCAAAGATAAAGCCCTCCTCAAGAGGATTCCTCAGCGTCTGTAATCAGGAGACCGTTCTTGCTCCTCTCCTTTCCTTTCTCATATCCACAACACGTTCTACAGCTTCTGCAGCTACTCATACCAAGGCAGAATGTCTTGCATTACAGAAATTAGTCTAAATCTTAGTTGTCCCTTTCCACTAGATAGACAGCTGTGTTTTAAAAGAGCCAGGATGCAATTATGCAATTAAGGATAACATCTGCACAGGAGAACTGAATTAATGTTGAAAATGCAGTGTTGTATTTCTGCTTTTCCTAACTTCTGGCAGCTTGATTTTTATTACCATAAAGCTCTTTAAAAAGTTCTAAAGGGTAACTTAGTATGTTTAAAAAATAAAGTAAAATAAAAATCAACTCAAGAACCTCCCCCCCGCCAACATGGAGCGATTAAACCCAAGGCACAGTTCTTTTAAGTGCAACAACAAGCTCCAGTAAGGTCTGCTATTCTAGATCAGCTGTTAGAGGAGAAAAACGCACCCATTTACAGAGTCCTGAACTCTTTGCACCTAACAAACCTGCCAGTGCCTGAGGAGTTCCCAGCTGGTTGTAAACCCATCCCTTCTCTGCTGCCCCCAGTACCCACCACTCTTCAGCCTCCAACACTCCTGCTTTGCTCCCTTGCCATGCACCAGACTAGGGCTACTGCTCCATCACATTGCCTGGCAGGAAGGGAAGGGGGTCTGAGTTCACACCCCAGTCTCTGTGGAGAAGCAGGCGAGGGGAAAATCCTATTTTATTCCCACATCCCTGCAGATACTGCGGCATCCGGAATAACTGCATGGGGAGGGAACCTGACCAGCGCAGGCAGCCCAGTGCTGCCAACATCTAACAGCCCCCGTGGAACATCAGACCAAGCCATGGGATTTCACAGAACAGCAGGAGCCACATCAGGCTGCCATGGTAACACAGCCTCACTGATTCCCAGCCACTGCCCTGAAGAATTAGAGAATCTCAGCAAAATAGGGTGGGAGACTAACAGTTATTTTAGCTGAACTTTCCAGCTGTGCCAAACACATGGCATGGAAAACATTAGCTCAAAGATGACAGTGATAGAGCATTTTCCCCGTTGCTTATAACAGAAGACAAGGTGATCCCAAACTATAAGCACAGCTACCTGCTCCACTTACAACAGTGTGCCTGCACAAAAGGAAAAAAAAATATTAAAAAAAGCTGTCTTTGCAGGCTTTGGTGACAAACATGAGGGCATCCTAGGGCATCTGAGGACACTCATCAGCAAAGTCTTTTTTAGGGAGCTGAACTGGTTCTTGAGTTTGAATACAAACAACAACTCATTAAACAACACATATTTAGACTAAACTCTTAGCACATTACAACAAAAAAAGGCTAAAGGATCACCAAGGAAGAATTATGGCCTAGAAACCCTCGTTGCTTTCTGAAGTTATCTTAAAGCGAGTCTCTAGGGCAATCTCTACATTGTTTTTACAGCAAGAGTACACAGAAAATCTATCTTCTCCTATTTTGGCATCTTTGCTGAAACGAGAAGCCAAATAATTTAATGGTCACTGGGTGTTCATATAGAATATACACAAATTTTTCAGCATCCTTTAGAAGGAGAAGGCAGAAAGGTCAAAATAACAAGAGGCTGGGAAGATGCCAGAAAGCTCCTGCCCTACTTTATTTTCTAGACTTGCATTAATAATAGCTGTTTTATAAAAGAAGAGTTTTTAAGTAATGTTATTTAATATTCTTAAAAGATGAGAATTTAAATAAACTGTAATCCAAACAGAACATTTACATTGGTTGATAAGTGGATGAATATGAGCCAGCAGTGTGCCCAGGTGGCCAAAAAGGCCAATGGCATCCTGGATTGTATAAGAAATTATGTGACCAGCAGAAGTAGGGAGGTGATTGTCCCCCTGTACTCAGCACTGGTGAGGCCACACCTTGAGTATTGTGTCCAGTTCTGGGCACCTCAGCACAAGAGAGATATTGAGGTGCTGGAGCGAGTACAGAGGAGGGCAACGAAGCTGGTGAAGGGCCTGGAGAATAAGGCTTATGAGGATCGATTGAGGGAGTTGGGATTGTTTAGTTTGAGGAAGAGGAGGCTGAGGGGAGACCTCATCACTCTCTACAACTGCTTGAAAGGGCATTGTAGAGAGGTTGGTGCTGGTCTCTTCTCGCAGATAATTAGCGATAGAATCAGAGGGAATGGCTGCAAGCTGCAACAGGGTAGGTTTAGGCTGAACATTAGGAAAGGATTCTTCACAGAGAGAGTGGTCAGGTGTTGGAATCGGCTGCCCAGGGAGGTGGTTGAGTCACCATCCCTGACTGTGTTTAAGAATCAATTAGTTGTGGTGTTGAGGAATCTGGTGTAGGGGACAACTTTGTGGAGCAGGGCTGATGGTCAGACTCGATAATCCCGAGGATCTTTTCCAGCCTAAATGATTCTGTGATTTAAAAGTTTTTTCTAAATAGTCAAAGTGCTGATTGCCTGGGTCAGGCTCTCTATTTTCAGTACTTGTCACGTGTGGGCACAGTTCATTTCACAGAAAATGGCCAGAAAACAACTGATGGACTAGCTGAGAAATACATCCAAGTAGGCCTAGCAAAAGCCTTGTGCACCCAACAGCTTGGCCATTTTCCTTCAATTTCCTTCAAATGTCTCTGATTAAATAATAAATAAGATACTAACACTTTCACAAAGCTGGTCTTTACTAAGAATAGAAGAAACACCTTTAGACACGTCCCATAAATTTGCAACTCTATGAATATAAATATTACAAGAAAATATGAGGCCTTCCCAAAATCTCTCTTGTCTACTACCTGCATGTGGCTTGGTTTATTTTCACTTTTGCTGTCAGGAAAAGTGCTCCCATTAAATAACTGTGAGCCTTGAGGTAGGAGAGAAGCTGAATCTAGAGGGGGAGGTGGTGAGGTCTTCCCACCCCACACACAGAGGAGCATCCTCCTCTCCTGCAGAAAGGAGATGCCATTCTTCTCGGCAAGAACCAGAAGCACCACACGCAGATGGAGCACAGGGGGATAGATAAATTTAGGAAGATAAAAGCACATGGGGAATGTAGTTACCTCAGTGTTTATTATAGCAAACTGGAGTCAACCCCCTGTCCTGGAGCCCTCGGTGCTTTGAGGCAGAGAGAAAACGTTACAGATTGCTCAGACAGCATTAACTATGCAAGTAATCCATGGAGCCCGCCAAGGAACACATGTGTTTCAGGCATAAATCGCCCAATCTATTCCTTTCTGAATTAACATCTGTCATCATGACACCATTCAAAATGACTGAAGACTGGATCATATTAACAACTACACATCTTGGATAAATATTTACTGTTCAGACTTTTTTTTTTTTTTTTTTTTTTTCCAGTTTAAAGAAAGAAATGCAGAAATGCAGACAGCAGAATTCCTGGAGCTGTGAAAGGGGAGGCTCTTTTCAGCCACTGAGAGAAAGCATGTGATTTTATTTACAAAATCAAATCAGGGTTTTTCTCCTCCTCTCCAAGTCTTCACGCTGCACATGGGTGAACTCCCAGCATCCCGTGGTGTTGCAATGCTTTTCGAAGGGCTCTTTGGGGGAATTTTGTTATGATGGAGGTTGCTCACCTCAGAAACTCCACAAAGCTTTTCCCCTCGGGATGCAGAAACAGACCTGGCTAATTGGGCCTCAGGAAGAGAAAATTTTGCTGTGACCTTTGCAGACAACTGGATGAAGCAAATAACTTACTTTCATGAAAAGCTGTCAAGGGTATTAATGGCTGCTCCTCAGTCAACAAATGGGTCACAGAGAGTGAGAACAGGGGCTCCCAGAGCCACAGAACAGGATGGTGAGAAGGCAACACAAGAGTGCAGCCCTATATCTTGGGTACTCCCAGGAAACAGAATTTTCCCAGATAATGGATTAAGTCTGTATTTCAGAAAAAGGGTGTCAGCAGTCAGGGCTCACCTCAGCATTATGTCATTTGAATACTATACGCACAGATTTCTAGGAAATTACAGCTGTCCAGGCTGATTTTATTTAGCTTGAGCTTCTAGCCACTGCATTTTGTTATTCTGCACTGCTTGAAAGGCCAAGAATGATCCTGCTGACATCCTCCTGGACGTCCTGCATAGCAGGGACCAGTGCTCCTTCCATCAGCAACTTCTCCTTGCAGTCCTTTGCTCACACACTGCTCGAGCAGAACTTTACCAAGATATCCAGTCTTGATTTTAAGACTTCAAGAGCAACTTCATCAATATTTATACTGATATAAATCTGCTGCCTTTTTTGGTTGATTGCCTAGCTCCAGATATACTTTTTCATACTAAATTAAAAATTTGCCTTAGGAAAAAAATGTTCCTTTAGGTAAATAGAGAGAGGCTATAAGTAAATCTCCCCAAAATCTCATGCATAAGCTAAATAAATTGAACTCAAATCTCTTAGTCCAAAGGAGGCTTTGCAGACTTCAAATGATTCTTGTAGTTCTTTACTGAAGTGTTAACACAGAACATCTTTATTCTACCAACACTTGCATGAATAGCTGATACCCATTGGGTGACGTCTCAGTTTCACTCTCGACAATGTCCTCTGGCTTTTTCCATGTGCTGGATTCACAAAGCACTGCTTCAGTATGGAGGAACATCTGCTGTGCATGTGAGCAATACAATATCCTCAGCAGCCATGGGCTGCACTGGTGGTAAAGCCGTCTGAGGGGAAGAGACACCCACATGTCTCCATATGAGGCCAAGGGCAGATGATGCCGTGCGAGCTCAGCACTTATGTGTTCATTTGGTCTGCCAGGTGCCCTTTCACGTACATATGGGTCAGTGAACATGCATGTCTTGGCCAGCATGCAACCGTCAGGCAGTAGTGAGGGATAAAAGGGAGGACAGAACATACCGGGTATTTATGAAGTGGGGAAAATCTGAGGTATTGTGGTGGAAGAGGGGAGGCACAAGGGAGCAGGACATAAATCCACAGGCAATCAGGCTATTTCATTAGCTCTGCTGCTTATGGAATTGTGTTTCATGAAGATCAGCATCAAATTTGGAATAAATTTCTCTACATTGCCTCAGATATTCCAAGCCTATCTTTGATCAAAGCAGCTAACGAGTATAACCCGCAATTACATGCACTATGACCTTAAAATGCATCTGCAAGGATTTGCATAATATTGATGTCTGAATATTGCCAAAGCCTGCCAGAGAGGGTGAGAGCAACATGACCACCCTCCCTATGCTTTTTCAAGACAGCTGCACCCGCTCTTCAGTTGGCCCTCTCTCACATTGCCTTTTCAAAAGAATAGATGTGGAAAACCTGCAACTCTAAATTATCCAACTTTCTTGACTTTGGTTGAGTCATGGATGAAGAAGGAAGGAGTGATCAAATATCTAGGAAAGGACAGCAGTTGTCAGTTGGATGGCAGCAGACATCAAAAGAGATTAGAAGATGACAATTTTTAGAAGAAATTATCTCAGGATAAAGCAGGATGGCAAGGCAATCCCAGAAAGGATGTTCGACAAGGGCAATGATTTAGTCTCTTAAGGGGGTACATAACTGCTTGGGCCTCTTCATTTAAGAATGATGTGAAGGAAAAGTAGCTAAAGAATAAAAATCTGACCAGAGCTCCCTGATTTTCACGTCACAGCAAGGATTACTGAGCCAGAAATGAAGATGATGCCGTCTTGGCAGATGTGGGATAAAGGTTCTTTAAGGACTACAGAAGCCTGGCACGAGTAAATGCTACTCATCCTTTAACAGGAAGCATAGTGCAACAAAGACTGGAATTAGGTAACAGCAAGCAAAGCAAGGGACAAAACAAAAGGACAAAAACTGTGTATGGTGTGGGAATGATTGGAAGGGCAGGCACACCAACAATTTTTATTTGAATCTGAAGGAGAAACTGTCTAAGTTGAGGTAATCAATGTGTTATTCCTCCAAATATAGACACTTTGCAAACTTTTGATACCTGGATTTTTTTCATCCAGGAAATGTACTTATGGCTATTTTTTTATTGTCTTCATTTGCCCCAAAACCTTAGGTGAATGTGGCTACAGACTCATGGACACTGATGACTGTCCAATCCGGGTGGACAAATTTTATTGCCCAGCATGCATCCATCTGATAACATTAAATGCTCTGAAGGCACACTGCAACGGCTCAGAGCAGCCCCTGCCACCAGCGGATGCTTGACAGTGTACTTACAGACGCACGGAGTACGCCTGGGTGGGAACAGCTCTCAGCTATGTAGTGACCTGCCTAATCTTATTAAGCTGTTGCATGCAGGTATGTATGAAGGGCAAGCTCCAGCCTGCACTTTCCATACCAACAACCTTCCTTTGGGAATCTGGCCAGGAAGTCTCCCCCAAGGCCCACGTTGAAAACTGGGTCACTTGTCTACTGAGGTTCCTGTATGGTCCTCACCACAGTGCTACCTGAAAGCTGGTTAAAAGCTACACAATACAGAGCTAAGGTCTTCTCCCTCTTCTGGTTAGCAGGGACAAGACTTTATATAGCATACCTACATATTTTCCAGCCTCTCTTCTAACCATGACTTGAAAAAAAAGTCTCACCTTCTCTCATGAGGTACCAGTGTTCTTTCTTACTTCTGCTGGAAATGGCTCTGATCTCCTAGGCCAGCCACAGAGAAGGATTTATTTTTTCAAGTGCCTGTCTTCCTTGTCTCACTCAGGCCATTCTCACCAATGGTGGTGGAGTCACCCTCCCTGACTGTGTTTAAGAGCAGATTAGATGTGGTGTTGAGGGATCTAGTGTAGGGGAGAACTTGTAGAGTAGGGCTGATGGTTGGACTTGATGATCCCAGGGGTCTCTTCCAACCTAAATGATTCTATGATTCTATGATTCTAATGCACTGCACTGGGGGAGCAGGTCCTGACCGTGGGAGCACAACCCCTCAGGCTGTACAGACTAGCCTTCTGCACAGAGAGAGATCAAAACCTAAGAAAAAAGTCAACATGGTCCCAAGATTCATCCCAGATAAACTAACTCCCAGCTACTCTCTGTCAAAGGAATAAGAAATATTCTCCACAGGCTCTCCCTCCTCTTCCTCTTAGTCAGAGACTTGGTAGGAACCAGAAGAGCCTGCCTCATGTTTTCACTTTATTACAGGGCATTTTCTCTGCTTCAACATTTATTAATGGTGCAGTTGCCTTGACCACAGCACTGAACCATCCTTATGATGTGACAAGGTATTCTCTGCTATCAGCTCTTCCTAAGATCCCCCCCACGCTCTGTGAATGGAAATGGCATTTTGAACAATGTCCTAGTACCACAGGAAAATTACCACTGAAAAAGCTTTCTTGCCTCTTCTGCAGTCCAAGCCTCATCATGTCCTTTATGCACATTGGTAAGGAAGGCTTACTCACCAGCCATGCCCTCCTATCATGTACTTCTGAAGGGATTAGTTATAAATGGCTACTTGGGTGAAAACGCAAATCTGTGAAAGAAATAGGACAACCCCTAACATGACTTCCCAATTCAAAAGCTTCCTCTCGTTTATGATGGAACACCACATCTAGCTTCTTTCCCCTTCCACAATACTCCAAGGAGAGCAGGAGTTCACAAGGCAATACCTGCCCAGGCATATCTCTAAGCAGGTGGGCTAGAGCACTGTGTCTCAGCACAGGATAAGGCATCACAAATTTGTAACCAAGCGTGCCATTCATAATCATAGAATCATTTTGGTTGGAAGAGACCCTTGGGATCACCAAGTCCAACCATCAGCCCTACTCTACAGAGTTCTCTCCTACACCGTATCCCTCAATACCACACCTAATCTACTCGTAAACACAGTCAGGGATGGTGACTCCACCACTTCCCCGGACAGACAACTAGTGGTGGATTCACAGCCTCGCCAAAATCAGAAGAGTCTTTCTCACAGCCCTTTAAAAACTGAAAAAGTCAACTGTATAAAAAAAAAATATTTATATTTGTGTATACCTAGATATATGTTTTGTGTATACAAAGCAAGACCCTGGGAGGAGGAAAAGGAAAGAAAATAACTGCAGTTCAGAAGAAGACTCTGGAGTTAAACTGCCAGTGGCAATGGTGAGCCCATTTGTCACCAAAGGCAAGTGACAACTTTGGAAAAAGCAAGTTCTTCCTCCCTAGCCTGGACCCAGAGAAACCACCAGCTCAAGTTCCAATCAAGCTGGAAATGCATGCATGTGGATGAAGCTTTACTTAAGGTTCGACAGCAAGAACAGATTTACAACCTCGCTATTTTCCTCAAACCAACAAGAGGAGCATGGTGGCTCCCCAGATGTTATGTTTGGTTTGGTTTGGTTTTTCCAGGGATGCAAAACAGCCCACAGGCAAAGGCGATTTCAGAATCTGAGGAATCTGCAGTGTACTACAAGCCCATGACACTCACAGTCTGCCAGAGCAAACACATAGCATGACAAGGCCATTAACTATTGGAAGAAGAGAAGCTCAGCAGACAGGGCTCTGGCAGCAGCCTAGCCTTGGCTCTAGCACAGTAACACAGGCTGATCAAAGCAGGAAGGTATCGCAACATACATTTTAGCGCGACTGGAATGAACCTGTTGACTTAACGCAGAAACGCAGTCCCCAATAAAAGACTTAAAAAAAGAAATCTCCACTGCTGCCACATCCACAAGATGTCCACAAGCACTAGTCACCAGGGAGGAGGGGCTATGTCATGCCCACTGCTGAAGTCTCAACATCTGCTGGAGGACGGCTGCTTTTCAGATGGCATCGCTGCCGTGAGCAAGTTGTCAGAGGCATGTCCCTGCAAGGGACAGACAGACAGACAGCCGAATCTGGCCTTGCTCACAGGCAGGTGCTCACTCGCTCCTATGACTTCCACTACCAAAGACACCTTCAAGGTGCCGCTAGCACTTATGGCACAAGTGACTCCTCCTGGCAAAGGCTGCAGAGGTTCCTGCTGGAAGCAGGCTCATTACCACACGAGAAGGGAGCTTGTGAGCTGCCAATTTCTAGTGAAACCTTTGCCCTCACTTGGCTGCTTTACCACCATGTGCCAGATGTTCAGGGAAGTGAGCCTTAGCAAGCAAAAGAGCTCCTTCTGATTCACTGATGACGGGCAAAAAACTACCCTGGAAGCAGCCTCAGTGCCAGGCTGTGATTTGCATAAGTAGTGCTTGTAAATTCCCCTGTTTGTTTCAGGAACCATCTACCCTCAACACAACAGAGAAACCTCCAGCTTTTGCCCATTGTTTTAATAGAGAAGAGCAGTATATGGCCAAACCTTCCCCCCTCATAATTCCTCTGGTACTTCGGGTATTCAGGAAGAGCTGCTGTCACTGAGAGACCTGGGGTGATGCAGGACCGGACACGAGCGGGAAGCAGCGGGGTGGATTATAATACATATAGGCAATGCTTCTGGGCAAAAAGAACAGTCCAGGGGAGAGTGTAAGTGCTCTGAGTGGCTGTCCGTGAGTAATCCACCCCTGGGGAGGCACTAGCAGAATCCCTTTCATCAGAGGAGGGGTGCCTGGAAGTGCTGGCAGGCTCTTGCAGCAATGACTGCAAGTCAGCACTGCCAGACCAGTCACCACAGACGCACGAACGACTCACATCTGTGACCCTTCTGCAATATCCATGGGTTCCCGCGACTGCAGGCTGCGGGACTCCAGCCCACTTCCTTTCCACTTGTACACTGACATACTAGGTCAGCATGGTGCAATCCTCCCCTCTCTGAATGGGTCACCTTCCTCCATCCCTTTACCTGAAACAAGTGCAATTATTTTCTCCTTCGGTTTGTTCTAATGCTTGTCAAATGACTGAAAGCAGATTACCAGGGTTTTAATTACCCAGATTCATCCACCTTTCCCCTTCTTATAGGCACATCTATACTCTCCAGTGATACAGTACTGCTCTAACTTGCTACCAGACTCACAATTTTGGGTGTCAACCCACCCAGAACTCTGTGACAGAGACTGCCTTGTTTGGCCGCTAATGCTGTACGGATATTTACCTAAGCTTGTCTTTTTTCTAGATTAACCTTTTCTCTCAAGTTTTTATTTGCTTCTAGATAATTTTGGTTTAGTGTGAAATAAAAACTTTTAGTTTTTCTTTGGCTCATACTCCAGTGCTCCTCTTTCCGCATATAGTGTCTCCCAGGGCACAGAGGCACCATGCAGCTCGCCGAAGGCTGTTGCACCAGACTGTATGTAACACATCAAATCCTCTGCCTCACTGTCCTGCTGCTTCTTCTGCATCACATTTATTCTTCTTCCTTGTAACACCTTCTGAAAATCCCCCTCTCTCTAAAGTACTTATCCTGTCCTCAGTTTGCAAGTGCTGCCAGAAGACTAACATATCACAGAGCAAATCCCTCTCAGCTGCAGGGAAAACAAGCTTATCTGCCCACTGACCCCAGCAATAAATAGCCATTTGCCCTTCATTTCCTCTTTTTCAGATAAACTCCCTTTCATTTCACTTACCTAAGAGAGGACTAAGAGTAAGGATCGTAGTACCTTGCCTAGAATCTTGGGTGAAGCAGGTCCAAGCAGCTCTGGGTCCAGCATCTAAAGGGATTCAGAAGGTCTCATACCCCACATGTGACACTACTCTGGACACATGCAGATGCCATCAACAATCAGGGGCAAAGGAAATAGAGAGCAGAGTTTGGCCCATTTTGTGTGGAATGTGTCTACTTCTACAGCTGTTGGGTGCTTCAGTTTCCCTTCTCTCCACTCTAAGGTCAGGCTCCTGACTGTAACTCCTGGTTTGCAGCAGGGACAAAGTCTTGCAGGGGGACTGCCCTAATCTCAGATAAAGAAAAAGCACCAGTGGCAATACAGGGCTTCTAGGACAAGCAAGTGCCTCTAGATGAATTCAGGAAAGGAAGAAACTCCCATTTCTCTGGAAAATCAGCTGAGAGAAAAACTTCCACAGAGAGCAATGGGCAGGCATTTGTGATTTTGAACTTACCACACACTGATAAAAATACTTACACTCACTACCAGAACAAACAGACGCCTACGCCCTATTCCCATAGCACTGTTAGTCCTCTGTTGGGTCACTTCTAGCTAAGAGAGAGCACTTTTTGCATCAGTCTCCACTAGAAAAAGCAGCTGTGCTAGCCACCTGCTCACAGCTAAAGCCAGTGACAGCAAAATCTCAGCCTCAAATAAAGAGATCAGTCTAGAGAGGACAAGACAGATGTTTTCCAGTCACCTGGACCACATCCTAAAGTTCTCCCTGAACTGGAGTAGCAGCCTCAACACAAGCAATGATTCCCTTTGGGAACTTGTGTAGAACAGGTAGGGTGTCAAAGGACTGAAAAACGGACAAAAGTAGTGTCTAGACATAAGAAGGCAAAAAATGGGAATAGAGTTGATTTGCAATTTCAGTTCTCAGCAAGATTTATTATTTGTAAGCACCTGAGAAAAGTAACAAAAACCAAACAGCAACCCAGGTGGATTCATAAGAGCAAATCACTACTCAAAAAGAGTTGGGTTTCTTTATACAGGAAAAAAAAGTATCATAGGGGAGAAGTAAGACATCAACTGGAATTCAGCAAGGCTTCTGACACATCCCTTTCACAAACATGCCAAAAATGTTATTAATGATAGTACTGTGATACAAGTTCAGGGGCAGCCAAAAACCTATCCTTGAGGAGTTCTCAGTGGGCTCACTTTAGAAATGGAAGGATGCTGTTACTCTGGGGTCTGCCTAGGAACCAACTGTGTTTAGTGTTTTCACGGTCGACCCGGATGATGGAGCAAAAAGTATGTTTATTAAATTGCAGAGGACAGGAATCTGGAAAGAATGGCAGGTATGCTGGAAAGCTCTGCCCGGGGAACTTGGCAAATTAGAGAAATGCTCTGGAAGAAAGAATCAGCAGGGACAAGTGCACGGTGCTGCTCTTCAGTAGGACGAGTAAATGGTACAAACACAGGGTGTGGAGCTGGGGAGGCAGCTGCTTTTCAGTTCTTCCTGAGACCTGGCAACTCAAGGAACTGGACACTCACCTTCAGTCCCAGGCCATTGTGGAAATGGCAAAGCAGTGGATGTATAAAGAACAAGAACTGGGAGGCTAGTGAAGTACCTGCTTGTTCCTCTCTATTTGCTGTACTCTGGACATTTTTGGGCACCACTCTAAGAAAAAGATGAATCAACTACAAGTATTCAAAAGAGCAACAGGGATTAAGATATCTGGAAAACATCACCTACAAGAACTGAAAAAAAAAAAAAAGTAATGAAGTGTTTATTCCAAAGAAATGAAGGATAAGGAGCCAACCACAAGAGCACTGAAGTAACACGCAATGCAAGAAGCTCAAGTTCTTCCTGCTCTCTGCCAAGCTGGTCACCAAAGCATTCAGTTAAGATTACTGCAATCACTCTCCCAATCTTCTAGCAAGTTTTAACAAATTATTTTCTGCATCTTTGCAGGAGCGAGGGATAGCACATTAGAACCTAGTGATGACCACATGACTGCCAACATCAGGTAGGAATTCAATTTGTTTTGAAGCGAACCAATCCGTCCTTTGAATTTCAAGCTAAACACTAGGAGTCCCTACAGCTGCATTCAGGTTGCAGGGTGCTGCCACTGCCAGGGCTTTCCCTCACTCAGAATGTACAAGAGCGTGACACAAACCAAAGAAAATTACTTTTGATTCAGCTCTTCGTGTTACGAAAGCCCACTTGTGCTTGCCCAGAGGCTGACAGGTAATATCATCTGTCTGGTACCAGGAAAATAATTGCAAGCTGGTGCCAGTGTGAGACAAGAGCAATGTATGAGCCCTTAAGGCCATCTATGTAACAACCATGTGCAATTACAATTCCAGACTCTTTCATTCTGCATACGGTGAGCTGCCAACTCAGTCTCTTCATCTCCAAGCACATGATATAACATCCCATCCTCTGAACATTAATTCATTTGTCTGGTTATTTGTTGAATAATCATTAAAGAATATTTAAAAAACACAATATAAAATTTTTAAAACAAGAACTACACCCAAATACACACTATTTATTGCAGACTTCATGACAACAGATAAAGGTGACCCATCCACTGAATGAGAAGTCAATGATCACAACCTGATTCCACTTAGGATGGGTGAATTATAAAGAACAACCCTGATTAGTGACAGGTCCATGGTAGTTCAGAAAGGCATTAATACAACTGACTGGGACAAAATACTTACATGGGGAAAGCAGAAGATTCACCATTTCAATGGTTTAAAATTAGACTTGATACTTGTACTTTAGCCAAACACAAATCATAAATCTCATTAGAGCAGTAAGAGAGCAAAATACAATTGTTTGTGCTATTCAAAAGGTCATATTAAGTCTGTGGATTGTAGCCTTTTCAACCAGTTGTGCTGCTGCTGCTGCATCCTCCTCCTTCTCCTGTGCCATCACATCCTTACCCCCAAACTCCTGTTTCCTCTCCTTGCCATTGCTCTTTTCCTTCCTCTGCTCTTAAATCCTGAGTCCATAAAGCCCATGCAAAAGTTGGTCCTTCTATGTATTCTTTAAAAAAAATAAATTAAATTCTTTGTTCATAACACACACTAACATAATTTTGAATAGAAAGCCTCATCTGTGATGCAAGGTCAGTTTACAGAGAGCTGTCTTTGTAAAGTATATTTAATTAAAGCTGAAGTCCATTGAGGTAAAAAAGCCTTCACACAAATGCAGCTGGACACACAGGGGAACTCTCTTCAGACCAAAACGTGGCAAATGGGACTGTGATATCATGTCTGCCCACTAATTAGGTGAGCATCATAATGCCAGCTGACAGCGCTCTTACCACTTTCTCCTTGTAAACAATGTATTTCAGCCACTTGAAATCCTGCCATTTGAATCCTGCCAGAACAAACAGGGAATCCTTCTCATACTGCTCCATTTTCTGGATTGCACCTTCAGGATATGTGATCCGCAGAGTTGTCTTGCCACCCACATCTTTTTCAAAGCCCTTCACTGGAGCGGAGTTCAGCCTGCAGGACAACCAGAGGGGACACTGTCATGGATTCCCACTTACACTCACATGTGGAGGTGATACAGCAATCCCTGCCGGATCCAGAGCTCCCTGTACAGCAGCAAGTGTCAACTTTTGAAGTTCTTCATCACACACGTTTATGAAGCTTTACACCAAGCAGCAACAGTTTAAATAGAACCTCTACAAATGAGTTCACTGAATATAATGCAAAGCATTTTTACATATCCACTCTTGTGATTTAAATCGGGTTGGAAGCTTTGGAAAAGGAAATTGAAAAATATTGCCATTGCAAATTTAGAATTACAAACTAAGCATTAATATTTTAGCACCCCAGCACTCCTGGGATATCTCTCTTGGATTCTAGAAGGCTGGGCTGAAATAGAGGACAGCAGTTTAAGTAGACTGAGACTGGCCTCATGCTCCTACCCCAGACCAGAGCTTACACTTCTTACCTTACCTGCAGTCAGACTGTTGAGGGAACTAAGCCAGCTAATAAATGTCAAGGAAAAAAAAAGAACCATCTCCACTTGGTCTAATTCCCCAAACTTGGCCCATCTAGAAGGTAAGCTGCCCTGCAATGCCAAGGCAAAGGAAGCAGCTGGGGGATGGCTAAGCATCACTGCAGTCTCACTGATTCGGAGAAGTGTCTGCTGTGGAAATACATCCCACTCTGAAAACACCCAAGCAGACACACAGCTTTGCTCTTGGGCACGCTGATTTCTAAGGGAATGCTGTGTGTTTAGCTGTGCTTTTGTTTAAAACACTCCTCAGGGACAGAGTTTTTTCCCTTCAGAAACCAAACTGCTCTGGCCTCCCCAGCAATGATGACTTTCATGACATTAAAGTTATTCAGAACTTCCATTCACAATTAGAAACCCAAAGCTGAGGAAATTTCAAATAACTTGGAATAGAAATCTTGCTGACATCAAACTGCACTCCCTGATGGAACAGCACTGCCTGCTTGAATTATTGCAGCCGCCTTGACTTGGGGTAGTTCAATATACTGGAAAGTGCTTATGGACTGCAAATTTTGCCTTGTAGGAATGTTAATGAGGATCTGGATTTGTCTTTTTCAGCCCGGGTAAGCATTTTAGGTGGGAAATCTTTTAGTAGAAGAAAATCCCTGTATACAGTCTGACATTCTATTTAAAATTAAGGAAAATAAATTCCTGTGTTTGTTTAGTAAAAATACTTACTTTATCATTAGGAATAAAATATTAAAGGGAAAACAACTTATGGATCGTCAACATCACAATTTTTACAGGAGATGAGGCCTTTTATTGTGATTTATAAGCCCTTGCTTTGTACCCTGATTTCTAGACCTGACTGGCTGCAAAACCAGTGCTCCCAGCCAGCCCGATCCCTTGTTTTTCCCTCTGTTGCTGACTGTGTGTTCACACATCACTCACTTCTGCTATGGATTTATTTAAACTTCAAGGTGTCATGTCTCTTTGGGGCAGATGAGCCTTACATAAATAGCACCTGGCCCTAAAGGTAACAGAGATAAGTACGATGAAGTACTACGTAAAGAAAGCTATTATACATAATTTCAACTGTCTTTCGGAAGTGGGGGGGAAGGTTAGCATCTGCAGTTGTTTCAAATGTCAGTGTGTAGCTCTTTGGCAGGGTTTTCCCCACCCCCAGCTGCTGTGTTCGCTGCTTTGCTGCTTCCCTTGTCAAAGCTCCCCAAACTTGGGACCCTTACTTTGCACCTAGACAGGAAAGAAAACAAACCATTTTCCCAAGTAAAATGAGCTCAGGTCTCCAGCAAAGGGCCAGAAGGTGAGCTGCTGATGTAGTCATAGCCATGGAGTCCCACTAGCGAGCCAGCACCGTCAGCCCCAGGGGCAGCACCCCAGGGGCAGCACAGGCAATGGAGCAGCAAAGGTTCTGGCAGCCACAACCTCTGTGCACAAAGGTGCACACTACACAGTTTGAACCCTTTCTCAGGTAGAACACAGCTAAATCTTATGAAAACTTTAATTAGGATGCCAGGCCTCTGCATATTGCCCACGGATAGGCAGTGTTCTCCATAAGAAATTCCAGAATCCACTGAGAGCTTTGAGAGCTTTTTTTTGCACTGAGATCCAGAGAGCTTTGAGACACTAACTCCTAAGCTAAGCACCATGAAGACCCTCCCAAATATCACTAAAGTATCATCATCAGGTGAATCCCTAGTTCATTCTAACCAGGAATTTTTGACACATACTTGTTTTTCCCCTGTCTGCAATCTGTTCTGAGGAGGCATTTCAGGGCACTCATGATGACTGGTGGAAGGAGCTCCTGCCAGGTAAACAGCGTGACAGCTGGGAATAGCGCCTGCACCAAAATCTGATAATAGCGAGTGAAAACACCCCCACAAACCAGTAACTAACACACTCCAAGCTGTTTTAGAATGGTCAAAGCTGATCTGACTCTCTTTACCACAAGATCAACATTTCTTGCTGCAATTATCAATCCTCACGCCGTAACGCGCGATGCATCAAAACCCTCCACACACCGCTGGATGACTCCTTTGTTCACAAACGTACCACATTTTTTTCCCCTCCTAGATTCTAAATCTGATCCTTCAGAGGAGTTTAGCAACTCTTGAGAAAAGATGCTATACACTAGGGACTTCCCCAGGAGTAAGGGAAGCGGTTGGATACATTTAAGCAGTCTGGTCTCACCTCCTCACTCCCACACCCAAGCGCCTGGCTTCATTTAACCTTTACAGTTGACGCTTCTCTCCTTTATCCATCCCACAAACAGCACAGGTGCTTAGCTGCCCTCTTCTCCTCTCAGCTTGCAAACTGACTTAGATTTACTGATGTGGAGAGAAAAGGCTGAACTTTTCATTTGGAAATTAAATAGTGGACTCTCTGATGTAAATCTTAGTGGGTGGCTTAGTCCAGATGGATTGAAACTGTTCTCTTGCTACTTTTTGAACAGTCTGAAGCTATGAAGAGGCTATAACTGAAGTTTAATTCAGCTCAAATGACTGCAGGTCAGCAGACTATGACGAGCAATAAGAGCTCTTGGAGCAACTGATAGCAGGACGAACTAGGAGAAGGGCAGTAAAAGTTTCATCCTGTTCTGAACAGTCATCCCTGTGTCCAGAGCAGTGTCAGAGAAGCAGGGAACCGTTCACAGGAACAAAAGACTGAAAGGGATCTTTCCTTGCCCTTTTTGTCCAGAGTCAGAGGGTATTTATTACCCAATGTATATTCTATTCTTTCCTCACGGGCCCATTACTGGTGCACGCGAGAGACAGGAGACAGCGCTAAACGAGATCTTCTCTATGCCTGAAATTCTTTTACTAATCCTTTTCTTTCTTTTACCTTAGCTAAGAATTTGCTATTTGCTACCATGTCTCATGGTTGACTAAAGCTCAGAGAGATGACATCAGTTACATTCCCTTTAATGTGAAACCAGTTATCTCACTATGGAAAAACCCCACAGCAGATTAGACTGCGTTAAACCAGTTTTTATAAACTTACAGCACAGTTTATCCCCACTTTTCCTATTTATCATCACAGCATTTTGTTACTCGTGGTTTAGAACCTGCTATAAATCTCTGCATTTTTTTCAAGTCAGACTACTGAGTCTGTAGCTCCCTAGAGCATGTCCTCCCTCTCTCCCCCCCCCACTCTCCATTAGTACAGGTATTATGTTTGTTAATCTCCAGTCACCCAGAACACCTCCTGGACTTGACAGATTTATTACTAAGAGTTATGACAAGACCTGTGATTTCCCATATCAGCACGTTTTTCGGGCATTCTGAGATGGCGATGATCCAGGTCCTGAGCGAAAGCCAGAAGTCCTAACTTTGTGGTCATTTCCACTCCTGCGCCACTCTGCTCCCTTATTCAACATCATCACCCACAGTGAGGCAGAGGTGGATGTACAGAAGTATTCACAGCTTCTAGGAGGCACCTACAGGTATTCAACCATCACCGTGTCCTCACTCAGGGGGGCTTACTGCTTCCTAAGAACCTATGCTGCACTGTTCTTAGCTCTTCCCATCCTGTAAAGTGTTGGCCCTGGGGAAAGCGACACGTGCACGACCAATAATAATTCCCTGAGCTACCATGGGCACGTATCTGGGAGCAGATCTAACAGTAGGTTTTACCGCTTGACCACCCAAAGGCATTCCAAAAGCAGCAGCTTTTAGAAAAGAGCTATGAAGAGAGGGTTCAAGTCGGATCATAGGAGACAGCACGTTCCCAAATAGCTGTGGAAAACTGAATGTTTGAGGAGTGTCTTTACCCTTTGATGGGATCACCATTCACTACAAACACTTGTATGCTCTTTGTTTTTTCCTCTTCACGTTAGTTAGTACCTCCATACTAACAGACATTGTCACTAGTGTAGGTTTAACCAGTTCACCAGTTTAACCAGCATGTGCACTGGTACAGAAACAGAATGTCTGACAACAAAACTATGATGACAAAGACTCACCTGACAACAACATCATAGTCATCAATTTTTAACCCCAATGACTTGTTTGCAAGTACTCCACCATTTCCCACAATAATACATCGCCGGCAGCTGAGACTGCGGGAAAAAAAAGAGAGGAAAGAGGTGATTTTTGTTACATAACTTCAAACACACAGAGCTGGACATATTTAGTTTGCATCTATCTGAGAACTACAGGAAACTTTTTGGAACACATTAAGAATTAAGGGGAGGATAGAGATACACTTGATCCCCAGCTCACCCCATCATGCCCAGGCACTACACGTGACAAACTGCTTTCAACACCTCACACCACGTGTGGTCTAATGAAATGAGCTGTCAGGACAAGCAGCTCCTCTCCCCCCACACCCCTGGTATGATGGGCTTGAATCAAACCCATCTGTTTACTTAAACCTGCTCATTATTCATTTAACACTGAAATAACAATAAACCAAAGGCTTAGAGAGGAAGTCCTTTCTCCAAGCAATTTTCTGAGTGCAGGCAGATCTTGCCAGGTTATCTGGGGCGTGCTCACCTTGCTGAGTGCAAAATTGCTGCAGTTATCACAAGACTGCAAGAGACAGAAAAACACTAAATGGAAAGAAAAAGGATCCCTCACCCCTCCCATCCAGTAGGAAACATATATGGAGACACAATGGGTGAGGAAGGGGAAGGAAAATAACAGGAAAGAGAAGGAAGAGAACAGCTTCTCGTGGAACCGCGAGTCATGAGAACTCTCTGCAGCAGATGTTAAAAAGTGATTTCGTTTTGAAGAGAGAGAGAGGACTTCTTTCCAGCCATCTAATCCCAAACGCAGCTGGCTCTTCTGGCAACGTGCCTCCATCTCTGGTAGTTCACTGAAGGAATACGTGTCTGCAGAGCCTTTTTCGGAAAGGGTCCAAGGCAATCAGTTGTTTGGAGCAGATCTCTGGGCTAGGCGGCCTTCCTAGTTAGTCCCAGGCACAGTTGACTGGTCTCTTTCTAGGCTGTCTGTGCTATGATCAGATGGAAGAGCCAGTACGAAGAAAGCTCTGCTTATGTGGGGTCTTGTGTTTGCAGAGTGGGGCTGGAGCTCACTTTAAAAACCTCAGCCAAACCGCTGAGGGTTACCTTGCTGACAGAGCCATTAGCAGGAGATATGCACAGGATTAACAGCACCAAGGAATGCTCAGGAATGCTTCCCCAGCCCAGATAAGACGTGCTGCAGATCCCAGCTTTTCTAAATGAAAAGATCTTCTCAAGAAGACAGACTTATTAGCCTAGTGCTCGCCTCCCTAAGGGCTGAAGAAGTGTGGATGCTTGCGGTAATCAAATCAAGCAAAAGAGAAAAAGCTTTGTAGACAACAGCACAGAAAACAAATACAGTTCTGGTGACAAGGGGAAAGCAGAGGCAACAGCTGGTTCAGGCAGAATATTGTGGGAAGTATGGAAGAGAAAGAGTCAGCCCCAAATACACCCAACCCAGTGACAAAGACGGTAACAGCTTTGGCAAAACCTTTATGGAAAAGGTGTTGCAGAAGGAAAAAAATATATAGTTCAGTTCTGGTCAGAAGTTTCAGATGAAAATACACTCTTTTGATGATTATGATATGAAAGTTTGACCTCCTAAACCAGAGATTGTCAGATGAAATACTGTAATTTCTCTATTCAATTGTCTCCTGGCCATGAATTTTTATATTGCTATTTTTTTTAACAATATCATGCAGAAATCCAAAGTCTACAAGTTATCAGTACTCTTCTCTATCCATTTCTCAGTTACCATTAGGACACTAGCTCTTACCAATTTTGAATACAAATGTGTTTGTGTCAGCCTCAAAACCACTCGATTGCATTCTTCCCTTTTCTGCTAAATTAAAGCACCATCTACTGTCAGCAGTCCCTTCCACATCTGCATGTGATCCACTTACTGACAAACCACTGTATGTAAACATCTGCCTCTAGGTGGATAATCAGTCACGGGTCAGCCTGGTGAGCATGAGCTAAAAGAACCAGTTTCACCAGCCAAAGCTGTTCCAGCAGCGTCTCTTCATGGCCCTGTTCCCACACAGTACTTGCAGACTGATCAAAGCCCATTCTTAATTCTCTCTTGAGCGCACAAACTGGAGCGAGCTCATCACATCTCTTATGGTATGGCAGCTCTCCTAGATCCTGAGTCACATTTGCAGTACCTCTCTGAACTGTTTTCAACTTCTCCCCAAAACCCCAGAGCACTGACTCTGGAAGGCCAGCATGCGGAGCTAATGCTGCTCAAAGCAGGGTCCCTTTTACACAGAGATTTTATGTATATCGTTCCAATGCTCTTTTTATAGTCACTGGGTTGCAGAATATCATCCTCAACTTGTAAGCACGACTTGTTGTCCCCTCTGAGATGCCTGACTCTTGGCTTGGCTCCAGTAAAGGACCGCTCAGAATAGATCCCTATGAAAAAATCTAACGTAACCCAGTCCTCCTACTCCACCACTTCCCCAGCCTTTGGCTCAAACAAATTTTCCTAGAGTAATTTTACATTTCCTCCAGATTGGCCACAAGCACTGTGAACACCTGCCAGCAGGATTACACTAGGAGTGTCACTAAAGAATTAATTCTCAACCCTGACAGTAACTTTTTAAAGCTGTGTGATACAACCCATCCCTAAAAAGGATATGCCTACAGAAGTGCTGTGTAGAACGAGAATATCCCGGACTGAGACAAGTAACTAATACCTGTCTTAAAAATGTTACCTTTATCAATCAAGCTTCTAGTTCATCTAAACCCCACCCTCCCTTCATTTAATTTACACGAAATCCAAGATAACTGACATCAATTATGCTGCCATCCTAGCTGTGCTCTAGATCTGACTTTCTGGGATTTTCCCAGCAAAACCAAGCTAAATCAATTTACAGCCACCTCTCTGTCATCTTTCACTACCTCCCCAGGAATGGCACAACACTTGCTGTTCTATCCAACATTCCAAGGAGGATTAAAAAGCAAACAGTAATAACAAAAACAACTCCTTGTTTAACTCTTTAAATATTCTTCAGTGCTTACTGATCTAAAAAGAGACATCATTGTCATTTAACATCCTCAGAGTTACTAATAAAAATACAGAAAGTATTTCATTGCTGTAAATTGGGGCAACATCTTTTAACTTTACCCAAATAAATGAAACAAATACTAAATTGTTCTGCTTTTACTCATCAAAACTGACAGGTTAATTGCCTTTGCCCAGCTTCATCTCTGAACACTCTTGTACCCTGGTGGTCTTGACATATTTAAATGCATCCTTCTTTTTCCTCCACACATCAGATTTTTCATTAGTATCTTTTTTTTGATGCTAACATCTACTCTTTGCTAACATCTACTCTTTGATCTTCTAGCAGCTTTTTCTGAAATTTCCTTCAGAAGTACTCTGCCCACTCTTATCGCAATGCTGGAAGGTTCTGTTGCACACTCAGGTGTGGACTGCTTTCTTCAGGTGCACAGGATGAAGGTACAGTGAGTCTTGGACTTTGCCTGGGTTCTGCACATCAGGTGTGTACATCAAGTCTGGGCAGCCCAAGACTGTTTTGATCAAGTCAGGCAGAAAGGTGAGCCAGCTTAGTCTCACCAGCTTCAGCAGTCACACTGTGGGACGGCGAGAAGATTGCAGGGCCACTCTGATGGCACTATGAAAGGGAAGTATTCGTCAGGGACATCAGGCACCTGACCTCACATCCCAACCACAATTTTGGGCACCTAGCACCAGCGTAGCTGGGCTTCTTCACAGCCAGCACTGACTGACGGTGCCTGAGCATGGAAAACCTGCAAAGTCATTGCTGGCTCCAGGCAAGTTTCTGTCTGAAGAAACACACCGTGCAGGCAGCATCAGTTACAGCTGAATTGTTTCTCCACAAAGAGGTGTGCAAACACCTTTTTGTTTGTTTACACACTACGTCAAAGCTGTATGTCTTTTCCAGAAATGCTTAAGGACTGAACACATCGGACACAGCCCAGGTCTTGCTACCCGGGTGGTATGAAGGAGGGTCATGGACTTTTCGCACCAGAAAGACTTTCCCTAAAGCCTTAAGCTGGGGGCTGCAGCCAGATGTACAGCCTCTGACACAGATGCTCAGAGGCTGAGTTCATCTACACCAAGACTGGGATTCACACAGATTTTCTTGAACAATATAGCACTGTAAACACATGTATGCATTGTAGTAATTACTACTTCCTCTTTCTCTCTTATCAAAGCACTTTTAGGGATTTGTCAGGGGAGAAAAACCACAAAGCCTTCCTTTACGCAACTTTGGAACTAAAGGCTTTGAGGAAAGATATAAAGAATGATTAAAAAACCACATCTTTAGAGTAACTGATGCTTAGGGAGGCTTAGCATATTCTGGTTTGATCTGGCTGCTGCTACTTAAACTGGTGCTATCAACTTGGGCCAGAAGGACACATACATCTCTTCTGTTCTATCAAGTTCCTTCCTCACTTGTTAGTTATATACTGTGTTAGTAAAGACTCCTCTTAGTTGGAAACTCACTCTCAGTTTTTCTTTATTACCACCTGGAGGCAATACAAAAGGGTCAGTCAGGCTTTTATATTTATGACTTTTCCCAGGAAATTTACAGGTCATCACTGCAGAGATTTAACTCAAAAATCCACTGAAGCGCTGCCAGCGGAGGAGCTGCGGAACCAGAAACCAAGCACCGATCAATTTGCAGAATGAGGGGCCGACCGCTGGAGAAGCCACTGAAACAAGCAGTGAAAATACCAGGGATGCCAGGCCTGGAAAAGCCAACAGAGGGCAAGAGAGCTCTGAAGTGTCAAGGAGGAGGCACACCAACATCTGTGCTAGGGAGAAAGGAATGGCAGCACTGAAGGAAGAGGACACCAATTCTCAAGTCCCCTGGATCTCTGATCTTCTCTAGAAAAGCTTAGAGTTGAGTTGCAACTACCCTCACAAACACAATGGCAGCTTTACCTACCTCCTGCCCTGGGGCAGAAGCAGGTTACTATAAGCAGTTCAACACAAAGGTGCCATAATAAGGAGTCATAAAGAAAACTAAGAGAGCACGACATCACTTACACTATGTTACAGGCACGAACTATAGCATTTGTTCACATGCCCTCCAGCTGCTGCTAGTTATTAACACAACTCTCCTCACAATGGAGGGATTAGTTGGAGTGAGTTGGCAAAGCTGCTCTGGGATGATGAAAGGTGTACATGTACCAGGAAGGATTGAGTTTGCCTCATTTCAGCACCATGTCGGTACATTGTGTTAGAAAAGGTGCATCAGGATGCCCTTTTGGCACAGGGATAATCAAACAAACAAGTTCACTTCCAGGGCTTGTGGGAGGTGAGTGAAGGTAACGTCTCAAGGGGCAGCTTTGTGAAGGACGACAGAAATGGAGAAGTTTGGGTGGGGGCAAGACCAAAGCGTTGGTGTAGATCCCCCACCATACAACGCTAATCCCCTCTTTCCTTCCTATACTCTCACGCACTGCTCTGACCTCACCTCTCCTGCCTCTCCCACCCTTCCCCTGGGAAAGCTGCATTCAGCGTGTGGTTACATGAACACTTGCTTCAATAGCCTCGGCAGTGCTCAGCCTCCCCACCCATCCCCAGCCCTCTCTGTCTCTCATCCTGCTGTTGCAGCCCTGTGCCAACACAGCTCTTCAGTGGGAGGGGAGCTCTTCTGTAAATGAGGACACTGAAATGGCCTGGGTTAAGAGAAAAAAACCCCAACCTTTAAACTGGAACCATTTCAGCGATCCACTTTTAAAGACCCTCTTCAAACAGCAGCAGCACAAGGCAAGGGGAAGGAGCTACAGCCTGAAAGCAGGCAGCAGCACCCTCAGAGATAGCTTCTTAAATTGGCTTTGCCACCAGAGAAAATGTTGGTGCAACTCCATCCTAAAGAGAAGGTGAACCTGGAGCTTTTTCCCTACTGCTAGAGCCAGTCTTCTAGACCTCAGAGAGCCTACAAGTGGAAGGGTTCCCAAGATCTACTAATCTGGCCTCTTGTACCTCACAGATTTTTAGCTGTGCTCTTACCTAACTCTTTCACAATAAAGGCATTTCTTTCAGCCATTAAGTCAGGCTCTCTCCAGTTGCTCTAAGGTGGTGAGCAAAGTGGGGAGGGACCTGGACTTTCTCCTTGAGCAGTCAGGGAGTGAGCTGAACCTTGAAGGTCTTGCTGCCAGCACACTGGAGCTGCGGGACAGGAACTGTTGAGCTCCCCTTTGAGCCTGAGACAAGATGAGAAAGTAGGTAACTTTCCCTCATCGGTCTGCTCCAGCAGCTCTTCTGCAATCCAAAATGGCAGACACACATTGGTGCCAGCACTGTAATTCATTGACAATCACAGCTGAAGAACATTTTGGGAAGCATACCCAAGTCCTCATCCATGCCCTGCTCATCAAGCAGGTTTCCAAGAGCAGCACTGAGATAGCCTTAACACCCTCCATGGTACCCAATTTCTCTCTAGTAATAACCCTTCTGTTGCAACTCTATCCATCTACTGCTTTAGGCTCTCACTTTGTGACATGCTGTCCCAAGCACGTCTTCTCCCTTTCTCTTGCACCAGCTTCAATTTTCATCTTTTCTGTCCAAGACCTGCTCACTTGGAAAGGCTGTGGGAGGCATCTGACTGAGGCATACGTACCACACAACCAACATCCACTGCTTTGCATTTACCACAAATGTTTCCAAAAAGCCAGTATTTCCCCAAGATACCCGTGTGTTTACAAGCAAACACACAACCACACCTTGTTACTGCAATACTACAGAAATGAATTGCTAGTTGGATCCTTAGGCCTCGTTCATACTTGAAATCTCAGGGACTTTCTGTGCATTTCACAAAGGCCTCCGTGTTAGGTTCTTCCTGTCTCAGCACCAAAGCCATTAGGACGAATGCAAAATCAAAGTGAGCAGCTCATGCTAGAGAGGTTGTTTCACAATCTCCTAAGAAATTTCTTTTAAAAAAAACAAACCACATTTCACTCCTCAAAAAACAGGTGAGCAGTAACAGTCACAATTACATTAACCTTCCCTGCCAGAATCTTCTACCTGCCCTTATGTCATTAACACTAATTCCCCATGAGCAACCTTCTGAAAGAGCCTATATGTGGATTTTTCAACAGATTAAAATCTTAAATCTCCAACCAGAGCTGAGATAAACCCCAGATGGGTGAGAGCAAGTTGTGTGCAAAATCTCTAAGAAGGTCATTTGTAAAATGATTTTGCCTTCTGGACATCATTTCTCAAATTAATCCAAACTCTGAAGGCTAACCCTATCTCGCATTGCTGTGAGGCAAGGCAAACTTCAAAGCAACTTCAATTAGCACATAGATTACAACCCTCCCCCCATTCCCACCCCTCGCCCCAAGAATCAACTTTCACATAAAGAGTAACTCCCAACTTTAACTACAGCAGGCAAGATCTACAATCAATATGAGAGGTGTGGAGGAAAGGCTGGAAAAACTTACAAACTTTGTCATGGAAAAGTGGGCAGGAGAGGAGTCTGGTCAGGAAATAAACCTAATACGTTTAGAAAGCAAGAAATGTGCTGAACTCTGGGCCCAGTGAAGCACCACAGCTTGGAAAGAAATAGTACCAGGACTTTGAAAAGTGATCACGTCCCTGTAAAAACCTCTGAACAGCTTCTGAAAGAAACTACCTCTAAACCAACTGCAGGGCAAAGGGAAGAAATGGCAGGAAAGGATAGGAAAGACCAAAGGACTATCACTGGGAAGCCAATCATAAACAGGGCAGCGAGTTTGAGAAGCCATCTCTAGAATGAGACTGAAGAACGGAAAGGAGCTTCTTCTAAAGGCATCAGTTCAAACACTAAAGGACCCAGGAGACTGCTATCGCGTCCTGGCACAGCCTTGGCCAACACAGTCACACATTCCTGCCTTAGGAGGAAGGTATCAGTGAAACACTGTTAAAACAAGCCAGTCCCTTCTTTCACTCTAAGAGTTTCTTGTGATCCTGTGGTTTGTCAGGAAGGCTGAAAAAGAATAATGGATTTACTGAAAACCTCCTATTTACTTATTCAAAAAAGGGGCAAGAAGGTATATTGTGACACCATATGAAACAAAAGATTAGGAAATAGTCAAAAGGTAAATGCTTTTTTCTACTCATGTGTGACTGAGAGGTTTCCAGAGTTTGCAGATTTACTGGAAATAGGACTCCGTTTCCAGCTCCTGATCTACCTCCAAAGCACAGCCAAACTTATTGGCAGTAATTTCCTGCAAAAATATCTAGCAAAATTTATTTAGGAAAAGTGGAAAAGAATCGCTTCTACTCCCTTCTATTCTAAAAGGTCTCATCTTACCTGTCGAGAGCTGGAGTTAGACGGTAATCTTTGGTTGCTGACAGGATGGCTTTGATCAGATTATCTGGGGAGAAAGAACAAGACATTAGGAACCAGTCCTCACTTCCAATGGAAAGGAAAACCAAAGTGATGTAAAGCATCTGAAGCAGTTACTTGGAGGAACTGAAATAAGGTTCACATTAGGAATAAATGCTTTAACTTGCATATTCCCGTTCTCTCTGGATTATGACCTTCCCACACTGGCTGCAAAGACAAAATTCTGATGCAGTGTGTAAATGTCTTGCATGGAGAGAGTGACAGGAAAGAGAAACAGTACAGCTTAAGGCAGTGGTTTCATACCCACCTCCCTGAAACTGCAGTTTCACAAACACTTCAGACACGAAAAAGCCAGTATCACTGTCAATGCTTAATTTCAGAGCAGCTTTTATGCAGCTGAGTGGTGAACTGGATGCAGGAACAGAACCAGGGTAAAACTGACACTTGCTATTTTCCTAGGCTACTTCTAGTTTAGGTTCAGTCTGCCTTTCCTAATGGTAGAATCCAATTAAACCATCATAGCTCCCTAAAGAAATGCCCATGGAACCACAACCTACACTGGTACCCAGTGAATGCTGCAGCAACCAGATGGTATATGAAATGCAAGCATACAAACAAACACAAAATAAAGGTATTAAATTGTAGAATTGTTTCCTCAAACCAGGACAGATCATTACACACAAATAATGCTACAGACTATGGAAACTTCTGAGTTTGCTTCCTTGATTTTGTCCTTTGTCCTCAATTGTTCCACTCTCTCGCCAGTAAAGGTCCAAACTCCTTTACTGTGGCCCATCCAGGGCCAAGAAGCAGCAATGCTTTGGCTAGTCTTGATTTACAATGAAGCAGTAACTTCAGAACAGTTGTACTGGACCTGACAAAAGTCTGCCTTTGTCCAAATCCTGATTCTAACTGTGGCCATAACCAGATGCCTAGGAGAAACATAAGAACAAAGCAACAATTAGTTCCCTTCCACTTTCCTCATAAGATTCTAAGTATCAATCATATCCTTTCCCTTAAATATATCCATCAACTTGTTCCAAAGCTGTTAGGAAACAACCAGTCAAAAGGAATAGGTCTCATTGCTTTATGAAAGATTAAAAATGACACAGGAACATAAGGAAGACAGGTATCAAGTGATTGTTTACAGTGAAATGAAATAGTTTTCCTTATGGACACTACTTACTGTTATCGGCACAGCTGGGGGAGTCACTTTCAAATACACTTTCTTATTTACTATATCCCTCTGGAGAAACTACAGGACGAGGGTGTGGGATGCACACACAAGCTCAAGGCAGCCCATGTGACAAACAGCTTTGAACCTGACAACAACCCGGTGAGACACACAAGGCAGAAAAAGGTGATAAACAGACAACTCTGACAGTTATTTTTGGATCCGGGGAAGTTTTTGACAGGGCACTACTGACAGCCCCTGCCAACTATTATAAGCTGGGAGCTGTGATTACTTTCAGAAGATTGTGTTTTGGAGTGGAGTAAGGAAGGAGGCAATTTGTAGGGTACAAGCAACTTACTTTGCTAACAAAACAGTGGGTTTGTTTAATTTTCCTTCATGAGAAGAATTTCTCTTGACCCATTTGCAACAAGCTCCCTCTCCAACTGGAATGCTATTTCCCTAAGTCTGCTGAAGCAGCAGTAGGTTGTTGTGACCTCTAATGGAACCATGCCACAGTCCTCTCCTTGGATTGTCTCACTTTACTGACATTTTGTTGTCTCTTACTGGACAGTGTACATTACTGTGGTTGTTCTCCTACGCTCTCAAAAAAGAGATCAAAGCATTGCATGTCAAGGGCTGCAACCTCCCATCTACCAAGCTTTTCTTATGCCAGGTTTGCTCTACCACCCACCAGTTAACACCCCACACTACTTGGAGGCCATCCGTTACACTATATTAAAAAGCAAATTAAAGGAATACAGTTGACTCAAATAATCCTGTTTTTCTCATCTTGCCAGCAAATTAGTAATGCCTTCATAGCAAATGCTCAGGAAGGAAACAAGACTATTTTAGAACTGGATATGGCAGCATTTGGGATGGAGATGCTCCCCACTCCCATCGCCCAGAGAGTAAAAGTAAACAAAACAAACAACAATATAGGACATTCAGTACAGATTATGAACAGCCAAATGGGACATATCTCTTCAGCAGCCTCCACAGTCCAACAACACATGGCATCCAAGATGTTTGGAAGTTGAGCAAATCACAGTGTTATCATTCAAAACTGATGAATGAAGCTCAACAGAAGACAAAGTAGTTTCCAGGTGCTGACTCATAGCAGGAACAAAGGTGGCACAGAGGTCTTCGATGACAGTTCATCTAGTCTGGCATACTCATCAGAAGCCATGAGCAAGAGTCATGAGCACTAACAAGAAAAACTAATGGCTTGGGTGGAGGAGAGGCACTAGATCTTTCTGACTGAGCTGGAACTCTACTAGAAGATGGACACTGCACTGCAGCTGAGGTGGGCACTTGCATTTGGCACCTTGCTCACTGGCACTAGGATGGAAAGACAGGACCTCCTTCAGTACATCTTTTAGGGACAAGGTTTGCAGAATCAGCAGATGCTGCTATGGCTGATCTGCAGCTTTCCACAAGACAATGAAGTTACCTACAATAGGCAACCACTGGCAGAATCTTTAACTGCAGCTGGATCAAGATGGAGGGTCACTTGAGATCACCGCTGCAAAGACTACTATCATAGATAGATAGATAGCTACAGGACACAAAGCAGCATTTATCCCTAGCCTGTGACTGCAGAAAATCAGGGACCAGGAAAGCAGGTGCACCAGTTGACAGGGCATGCTTTTTCCAGGTTGAGAAATTGAAAGGGTGATGAGTACACTCTGCCTTATACACCTATGCACCAAGTGACAATAATAGGTGCAAGTGCATGTTACAAATGCTAGAAAGAAAAATTCCTTCCTCCTTCAAGTAACAGGATTTGTGCACAGCCACTGGCTGAACAGTGATCTGTCAAGGACTGAAAGCAAGTTCTGCAACGGTAAAAGAAAGGCCAAGCCTTCAAGGCCTGAGCCACTAAGACTGCTCCAAAGTATGCACAACATGATTGGCATCCCCATGATCTAGCAATAACCAACACGTTTAATCTTCATGCAGTAGTGTCTGATCAGACTCAAAAAACTACTCTACACAACAGTGACAGAAAGGCTACCAAACCAGTTTCCGAGACCCATACATCAATGCTAAACTTCTACTAAACCATTACCCAATGTAGTGGCAAGTCTGATTTGCTGCAGACCTGATCTGCTGCACTTCAGCCACCAAAACCCTCTGTTTCGGGGGGACAGCAGTGGGAACAGCTGACACCCAGGGTAGTGAGTTTCTCTGGGGCAGGTATATTCTTAAGGGGGAGGGATAGAGCTTATGATTGGGACCTACTTGCATCGAACACAACAAAGAACAGAGCAATCCAAGATGAGTGTTTCAGGGGAGCACGTTTTGCTCCTCATAACTGTCAGCTTTTCTCCATCCATCCATTTTCTCTTGTGGTTTGTTTTGTTGTTTTTTTTTTTTCCCTAAAGGTGTCAACTGTGTATGGCCCTTCCTTTAATATGGAATCACACTAAAAAAAAGATGGTTTTATTAGGGCAACAGCTATGCAAACAGTTTGTTTTGATTTTTTTTTTTTTTTCAATTTTTTTGGCAGATGGTTTGCCCAGGTTGTGAAGAAACCATGGCATAGATGCAGACACTGTGCTAGCCCAGGCACAACTTCTCTTGCTTGGCAAGCGAGAAGAACAGACACAGTGGTGGGTGTGCTCTGCCTTGTATGCCAGCACACCAAGGAGGGGCCAGGAGGGGCCTGAGTATACATGTTCTCAATACTACAAAGGAAAAAATCCTTCCTGTTACAAGCAACAGGTATTTGTGCACTCACCTCTCGCTTCCAGGGCCCAGGCACACGGCCAGCTCAGGTGTAACAGAGCTCATTAGCTCAGACAGATCCCCATTCAAACAGGTCTCTCATTCACTGAGGGCCATTTCCAGTCTGGAAAAGTTTCAGCTACTTTTGTTCACTGCAGAACCTCAGCAAATCAGCCCAGCAGACATGTCTCGGCACTGTATGCCCAGAAACACGAAGCGTGGAGAGCATGGTGCAGAAACCTGCAAGGCTCCATGGAAAGTCAGCTCAGATCAAGCACAACTTATCACCTGCCATTCATTGCTGGCACAGAGGTGGCTCCCACAGACCCAGTAGCTCTATGTCACACTTACTCTGGACAAATAGAGCTGGCAGCACTGTACCATGGCTGCCTCGCGCTCTCCATGGAATCCTTTGGACATACTGGAGCAGGCAGGAACTGAACAACCCGGGCAAAACCATGCACTTCTTCCCTCTCACTCTCCTCCCCTAACCAATATGGATAAAGGGCAAATTCATCTTTGGAAAGCATTTAATCATCGACTTCTTCATGACTGCCAAACGGGCAGCCCAGCAGGTGCTAATGACCTGTATGCTTTGTGAAATACAAACTTCCCATAGGAAACTGCATTCACACACCAAACTCATCTCACACAGGTCATCCCACAACGATTCAGTGGCCACAGCCTTGGTAGTCACGTGAAGGCTCAGTAAACCCAACGGCAGTGTAGCTTCCTCTGTGCTGTTCCTCTCATTCACCCTCACGAGATTCAAGGCAGAAGTTATCAATACTGAATCCTTTCTCCAGTCTGCAGTCAAACACCGATGTTTCAATGGCAACGGCAGTGCCATCATCCCTAGGACTACAGACGCTGGCTCTCCTGGGAGCTGAACACACCTCAGCAGCAGCTCGCTGGCAGCCCGTTAGTTGTGTGAGCACCAACAGTTCATGGCACAAAACCCGAACTGTTCTGCTTACTTGAAACCAGCTGTATGGTAGGCATAAGAACAGAGCGTACGTACATCCCTTATGTACAGGGAGGAACCCAAGTACTGTTTAATTCTAGCTGAAGGATTAAGCAAGTGAACTTGTTCCCACAGTAAAAACATGTGGCTTTTATGCAGCTCCTTCAAGGCAAAGGCTGTAAGGCAATACATACACGTGTACATGTAAACACACATGCATATTCCTGAATTCACCCTCTTGGGTCCTCCACGTAGTCTCCTCATTTCTGAAAGCAGTAAATGTCTTTATACTCTGAGAGAATCAAACTTACTGAAGGTCACGAAGCAAGTAAGTGACCTAAGTAGGAACAGAGTAAGAATTTGAATCCTAAATAAGGAGCCCTCTGCAAAGGCTTTCATCTTCAGACAGCCCTCTGGCTTACAGGTTCTTCACATGGGTCTGCTACCATCCTTTAATGACAAATTAATGGAAATGAAGACTATTTTCACCCTCACTTTTCCCCATTATTACATAATGAACACACCACCAGGGCAAGCAATATAGTGCAGTCGTCTGCAGCCATAGTTAGTTTATTGTATTTTTTTTTCTTGTCATGGAGAATTTAGATTATTGGGGAGAGTGGGAGATTATTTAACCCATTCATCTATCAACCACTATGCACACACTATTACTATATAAACAAAGGAAGAAGCCTCTGCCCATTTTTCTCCCATCTAGAGGAGGAATTGACTACATTTATCTAAGAATCCTGAGTTATCACGACACATTCTATCAGCTTTGCCTTAGAACATCAGAAGATTCAAAACCAGCTCAGGACTGCATGATTTCTCTCAACTCAAGTATGTCTTGACTTCAAGTTGACCCTGAAATTTTCAGGCATTTGGGAAAACTAGAAGTAAATAGTTAGAAATTTGGTGGGCAGTGACCACACAGTAAGAACCTGCCTAAGTCTAAATTCTAGCCTTTTCCTCTGTTATTTATGTGGAGGAGTGGAGAACCTCACTGTAAATGTCAACAACACTTAACATTGTTGTTTCTAATGCATAAGCTTCTCTCTTGTATCATTAAAAAAAGATGGGAGACCTTTCCACTCCATGGGGCTTACTGCAGGGTCTACCTTCTGCCTGCCTTGAAAGTATGCAAATTGGGCTGTTCATGCACCCTCAAGTCACCAAGAGAAGAGGCTGTAACTTTTCAAGGTGTCCACACCCAGCCATCTTCCTCAAAAACCTGCAGCTCTACATGCCCTTTTTGCCAGCAGTAAGTATCTGAATCCCATGCATTAGGGTAAGGGAACAGTGTCACGCTGCAGTTCTTTGTGTTTGCCCAGCAAGCCATGGTCAGTGCCCATCTCCACCGCTAGTCACCCAGCTGCTACCCCTCTAACTGGCACTTCTGCAGGACACCGGGCATCAGCCTCAGCTTTTGGGAATACATTGACTGGAGTGAGGTTGACAGACATCCCTGAAGCGTGCCAGTCTCCTCTGCATATGGGTCCCTGTCACACAATAACTGAATGACACGTGTGTCTCAGCTCCGTGGGGAGACCAAGCTAAACACCACCAATGCTATGGGTTAAACAAATCACAGTATTTACAAACAGGCTGTAAGCACAAACCCAGTGCATACTTTCTTTTTTTTTTTTACACTGCCCAAAAAGTAAATAAATACTGTATAAAATTTATACTCTGTATAAAATGCCTCCTTCAGCACTTTTTTTGTTGTTGTTCCTTAAGCTCTTGCTCCACACAGGAGCTGGGAATTGATCTATTACAGAAGGATCTACCACCCAGAAGGATCTACCGTGGCCCAGCACAAGGCCATGGACCCAAGTCCCACCACATATTCTGTCCTCCAGCTCTCTCCCAGAAATACCACGTCCAGTTGCAGACAGATGTTATTTGTATTTTAGTGAAGCTGTAAATCCAATGAGTACAACAGATACCAAAATGAGTCTGAAATTTCCTGCACCACTTCTTTTTATTGATTGGGTAACTTTACGAGGTCTAGGCAGGAGAAAAAAGAAGCTACAAAGGCTTCCAGAACTTAGAAGCAAATTGCAAACACATGAACTAGCTTTTAAAGACAGTTAACTGCAAAGTGCATGAATCTGTACCCAAATTAGCTCTTGTGAGTGAAAACAAGCAAACGGTTTCTTCAGGTCATTAGCTGTGCCAGCTGAGGTGGTTTGCTTGAGAGACACCTTACTACCAGCAGGACTTAAAACTGCCACTAATTCCAATATCTCAGTACTTCTGTTGCTGATTTTTCACAGCATTAAAGCATCATCCATATAATGTTGTATAGATACAAAACTAAACAGAAGACCAAAGATGCATGGTACCTCCCTAACAATTTTAGGAAAACCTGGCATGCGTTAAATGTAAGCTCCAGAAAGCCCTCAAGGCCCTTTTTTATAACAAGATATAAATAAAATACATAACATTTGGATTCTTGATTTACATCGCAGTTTTAGAGCCTTCAGGGATTTTCTTTTCTTCACAACCAAGAGTTTGTTTTTTCAGAATACAAGCTTAGTTCCCAACATAATCCCAGGGCTTGGAAAGTTGGAACATTAATTTAAAAAACAATTATGCCAAAAAACGGGCAACATTTTGCAATAACCAGGCATTAACCATTTTGATCCAAACTCAAGTCTGATGCAAAGGAAGCAATAAAGCCTGTAGAAACACACTAGTTCACGCCAAATGAAAATGGACCTTGAAAGATTCACAATGTGCTGTCCAAAGAGAAGGGGGAAAATAACAACAGTTGTTCCAGAGGGCTCTTCTTCCTGTTGTTGCTGCATTTTTGATGTCCCTTCAAAGATGGCCTGGCAATGTCTTCAAAGCCAAAAAACCTCAGTAATTACAAGGATTCCTAATCCTCCTGACCCCTGCAGGAACATTAAGGCGTGGCATTTCAAAACACAACAGCCAGAGAAGACCTGCTCTTCCCTCTAGGAGGTAAAAGACAGGAATAACATCCATGTCTTGGGGAAGTCTATAGGCTTGGGGCAGTGTGGCTGGAGAGCTGCCTGGCAGAAAAGGACCTTGGGGTGCTGGTCGACAGGAGGCTGAACATGAGCCAGCAGTGTGCCCAGGTGGCCAAGAAGGCCAATGGCATCCTGGCCTGCATAAAAAATAGTGTGACCAGCAGAAGTAGGGAGGTGATTGTCCCCCTGTACTCAGCACTGGTGAGACCGCACCTTGAGTATTGTGTCCAGTTCTGGGCACCTCAGCACAAGAGAGATATCGAGGTGCTGGAGCGAGTACAGAGGAGGGCAACGAAGCTGGTGAGAGGCCTGGAGAACAAGGCTTATGAGGATCGATTGAGGGAGTTGGGGTTGTTTACTTTGAGGAAGAGGAGGCTGAGGGGAGACCTCATCACTCTCTACAACTGCTTGAAAGGGCACTGTAGAGAGGTTGGTGCTGGTCTCTTCTCACGGGCAATGAGCGACAGGACAAGAGGGAATGGCTGCAAGCTGCAGCAGGGTAGGGTTAGGCTGGACATTAGGAAAAAATTTTTCACGGAGAGAGTGGTCAGTCAGTGGAATCAGCTGCCCAGGGAGGTGGTGGAGTCACCCTCCCTGACTATGTTTAAGAGCAGATTAGATGTGGTGTTGAGGGATCTGGTGTAGGGGAGAACTTGTAGAGTAGGGCTGATGGTTGGACTTGATGATCCCAAGGGTCTCTTCCAACCTAAATGATTCTATGATTCTATGATTCTATGTCTCAGCTGCACTTCAACACTTCTGGGAAGATATGGAGTCACCCAATTAACTGCAAACTCGGGGCGCGTTACCCTTCTCAGTGGGCTGGGGGAAAGATTATTCTTTAAGTACATTCAAGAGCAAAGCATCAATTTTGATTGAAAGAAGGGACCCTGAAAGAAGGGTTTTATTTTCATCAAGAGACCTCAAGAGTGAGAACTGATTTAACTTCAAAATTCACAATATAACTTCCCTTTAGAGACTTTACTCAGGAATGAAAAGCTGATCCTCTACCTCTTCTGAAACTTTTACAGTTTTTCCTTTCAAACCTCTCATTTAGTTTCTTGAGGCTATAAAATCAGCTAGATTCCCTGGGGAAACAGCAACATTTTTATAGATATATTCCCATGTGATAATGGCAACTATTACCAATTTTGGCCAAATGTAAAATTCTAGTGGAAACTAGTTCAGAAATCTGCCTCAGACTCAAGAAGAAACAACAATTTTGTGTTAAAACCTACTCTGAAGAGAATTAACAGCTATAGAAGTTTGTGCTTCTGGTTTATTTGTTTAGGAATAACACAAGAATGACAAAAAATTCTCACAGTAGGAAAAATCATCTGTATAACAGAGTACAGCTAACAACATAAAAACAAGACTAGAGAATTAAGGCAGAAAAGAGACTCTTCATTATCAAGCAGATCCAGTTAAACACAGGGAAGGTGTTTGCATGTGGTACTCCATACAGAGGCGGAAGAGTAGGTTGGAAAAGACCTTTTCTGATAGTTTTTCTTTGGGTCAGCTGTAAATTTCAATTGTGATGTCCAAGTGACTATGTTTTCTCAGAGATAAAGTATTGCTTATGCCAAGAAAGTTGATGTGGAAAAAAAACCTATGAAAAAACCCCACAAACCCATGCATGAAAACAGAGGAGATTTTCTCCCGATAACATTTTGATATGCCAACTTCTGCACGCCCGAAAACTCAACATTTTCACTGAAGATTAATGACATCTCCCCCATGAGACTCATGAAATCACTGCTAAGCAGCACTGAACCATGGTTCTTCCCAGAAGGACTAACACAAAAGAAAACATCCACATAAAACCAAGTACGAGAACAATTAACCATTGCACAATACATCTATTAGCATTGGTGCTCTCAGCAAAGACTTGACTTCTTTGTCACCAAATGTGTGACCAACTCCAGATGCCCCTCTTGTACAGATGAAAATATGAAGTCTCCTGGCCAGTACTATGTACTACATTTGATAAAACTGTAGCACTTCAAACATGTTCTTAATATTTTCTTATCACCATGGGGGAGAAATCGTTTCCTAGATTCCTGGCGGGAGGCAAATTCTGAGATGGTGAATGTCTTGACGTTCACTCCCTAAGAAATAAATATCACTTTCAAAGACAAACTGAGTCAGGGCCAGCAAAGCAGCCTCTCTGCTTAAAACAATCTAGCAGGAACAAAGGTAGAAGCCAAGACCTATAATTACTGCTAAGCAATGACACAATTACTGACTAAATGCATAGAAGAGATTTTACATGGATCATGTTTGTTTAGTTTTTTTAGTGTGTGCTGGGCCATATGTTTTCACTTAAGTTAAAAAAAAAATCAATACTGCAGCAACTCTTCCGTCCTCATTACACAGAGAGGATGCCAGATACTAGCTACTCTTTCGTATGAAAATCTTTTATATTCTTTAAGCCACATGTACTGAGAAATTCTATTAATAGTCAGGTATTTCTCCAGTCCCGTTTATTGTCCTTCTCCAAATGACTCTTTCCTTTTGCTTTAGCTACAGAGGTAAATTTGGGGAGGAGGCCCTCTGGGATTAATAATCTCACTAACACTATAAACAATTTTTCCATTGCTTATTCATTGACAAATTTAACCCTGAAAGCAGTGCACACGCTAGAAAATCTCTGCAACAATATGGACAGCACGTGCACATTCATACTTCCATACATTACGCTGACAGATGCACTGCTAGAAAAGGGTGCAAATACAAAAGAGGACATTTCAATTTCAATTACCCCCCCCCAAAGTAACTCATTTAAGAGCCTGAGATTGCTGCAGTCTCCTTCCTCTTCACAGAAAAAGCTGCAAAAAGCAGGCTTGGTGGCTGCCGGAGAAGCAGAATTCCTACAAGCAAATTAGACCCTTACAAATGGTGAAACGTGGGAGGCACTCCAACAGTCCAGTTAATGCCAAAACAATAGCCTGGGACACAGGAGGGTGCTCGGCAGCCTCAGCTGTCCCCCACAGGACATCTTGACATTTGTAGCTTTTAGAGTTCCAACCTCTTGTTATAGTTTGATCTTCTCAACAGCTCTTAAGGTTAACTAATTTCAACGTGTTCCTGAATGACATGCTTCCCTTCGGCTATAGACACACTAATAAACAAATCAGCAGCAGGCACACTGTCCTACAGGAGTCCACACCATCGAAGCATTAGCACAGTTCCCCAACGGTTTTCATCAGGGCCAACAAATATCCTCCCCTATAATTCTCACGCATTCATAAGGTCACAGGCTAATACAGGCCAGTGACCTTTCTTGATAGGAAGCCTGGATGCAGTCACCCTCTTTTGGGGGGGGGGGGGCAGACGGGGAGTTAACCTGTTTGAACAATGAGCTCAACTGCCTTCAGGACCAGAGATCAGTCATTGTATTTATTAATAGAGATGGAGTCATCATTTCCAAGCACTCATACTGGCACATCCCATTGCTAGAGTCTAACGGTCTCATTTTTAAAAGTAAATGCAGTAAATATGACACTGGCCTATTTGACAATATGGTCATCATTCATCCTTTCAAAAATCTTGATTTAGATTCCGAAAGATAACCCTCATACATTCATAGCCAGCTGCAGAAGTCACTGGGTGAAACCTAGAGCCACTGTTACACACAAAATGCTAAACTACCTATCTGTAGCGACCCTTTGTGGCATAAACCTATGAACAAACACTCTCACACCTTCTCAGAAATACGACGAATCTATTACTTTCCCTACTCTCTGTGCACAGAGAAATCAATAGTTCCCACAAAGGGCTAGAGACACCTGTGATGAACGCACTGACACCTTCAATCTGCTGTACCAGCTCCAACAATCCTGACAGTTCTCAGCTCCACTTTGATCCCAGTCTCTTGAGACCTGGGTCCAACTACAATCAATCCTTAGTCCGTATCTTTGGTGAACAGAGGCTGAGTCAAGAAGTACCACATGTACCACAAGTCTCTGCCCATTTAAAACAGTTTAAGAAAAAGGTACAAGCATATAAACACCTCTTCATCTATTTCTAATCCCTTGTATTGGACACTCAGAGACTACTGTTGAAAATGAGTTTGCTCAAGACTTCCTACTGTGTACCTCACCTCAGAAAGTCCTGCTCATAAAGCAGTAGGGTCACCACCTGCTTACTCCTCTGCTCCTTTCTTCTAGCAGACAAGCAATCACTGAGGCGGTTAATCAATGACAGCGGCAGTTTCCAGTCTAACATAAGACGTCCATTACTTCTACTGCAACAGCATATTTCAGAACCAGCACCATTCGAGGGAAAGTCTAAAAGCTTTCATATTCAGAACCCCATTCACCTTGAGGCCTTCTACACAGAAATGCTCTTGGAGAGAGTGACACGCTCGGGTCATTAAACCTCCTTGCATTTGGCGAACAGCCAAATGAGGTGGAGAAGGGGGGAGAAGATTCTTTCATGAAGGAACATGCATTCTATGTTATAGCGAGTACTTTTTAGCATCTGGAGATGGAAGGCCTGTCTTTAAAATCAGATTCATTTTGAAGAAAATGAAGATCCCTGATGGGCTGTGTCAAAATAATGAGCATACTGCTTTCTCCCTGATACGATCGCCTTTAAAGAGCGGCACTCCTTCCCTGAAAATTTCTGAGCCACTTCTGCTCTTTTACATGTCATTTATATAGATGTGTTACTTCAAATTAGTGCAGCTCAGTAGACAATGCTCCTCAAAAGCTGCTTTCCCCTGAAGATTGCAAGACTTGTTCTTGCAATCTTGGAATTGTTCTTTCTTGGACCAGTAAACACCAAGTGATGGATGAAAAAGGACTTATTTCAATTCTTCTCAGAGAGAAAACAAAGAAAAACTTAGCTAAGCGTCTGAAGACTAGAGAGAAACTTTAACAAGAGGAAGCAGAAATGGCAGATTACCCTTCAAACTGCTAAGAATCTCTTGATTTCATATAGTACTTTAAAGCTACCACAGATTAGTTTCTAGGAGTTTCTTGAAACACGCACTATAAATGAAAGTGAGCTCATCCTGTAGCTGTATTTTACACATAAAAAAGCCATTTGGGGCTTGGACTAGACCACAGTGACTTGAAAACACCGGATGATATTTGCCGAGTTCTCAGCAAAATCTTCCCACTACCAACCCAGCTACAGTCGGTGTCTATAAACACCGACGGCCTTTCCCAATGTGATGCACGTCAGAAGTCCCAGCTGATGGTGTCACAGGGCTTCCTAATGCACAGAGCAGAACTCCTATCCCGTCTGTTTCAACACAGGCACGTCTCTCTCTACACTTTCTCAGCCACCCCGACTACTCTTTTTCCCATGTACATCCCAGCTCTGATGGTCTTCATCTCGCAGCAGCACGTGACTGTGCTCCACGCTGCCTGCCTGGGTCAGTTGTTTGGATATCATTAGATTGCCCTGACTGAAAGCCCTAATGAGGTGCTGATCCCATCGTCCAATCACTCAGCTGAGCCCGAATGGATCCCCTGGGACAGCCAGAAAAGACTGATGCAAGAATTCCAAGTGATGTGTAACATGAAAGGGCGCCATTCGCATCGCTAGGACTCACAGCCTGTCAGCACAGCCATTAGAAATCCTGGGCTACAGAGATTTATAATTCAACCCTCCCACACACACAACTTGCTCCAGACTGAAACTTGGCACAAAATTCAGTCCCAGGAGGGCATTAAAAAAATAACCCATTCAACGGTTTCCGTCCCATGGCTTCAGCTCAGAGCCATTTAAATAATGGCAATTTCTCATTTCTCTTTTTAAATGAGGAAATCCAGTATAAAACACCAGATTTACATAACATTGCAGTGGTGATACAAGCTGGCAACAAACCCAGGGAGAAGGCTGCCAGAGCCGTTCCGTCATCCCCTTTTGGTGAATTTCTCCATTTGGATTCAGTTTAACGGAATGATTTTTATTAGGTCTAGCTGACATCATATGCAATTGCAAATCCCACCTCCACGTTGATCAGGCAGCTTGCCCGAGCTTTGTACACCTTGTGTGCCTGTTAGAAGGGGACAAGCCCTCCTGGGGTCAACACAGCCTTCCACTTGTGCTGCCAACGTGCTTTCTTTGCTGCAAACTCTGCTGGCTGATTTAGAGGACAGTAATTAGTTGCCTATTGAGCTGCAAAAGACCAACTGGACAAGGAATGGACACATACAAAACAAAGAAGGGAACTGATGCAAGCCAAAAGAAATTTGCCAGTGGAGCCCTTGATTTGATCAGAGATTGTTCTGACAACAATCACATCTGCTTTTTTCTCCCAAAGAGCGGTCAGGCACTGGAATGGCCTGCCCAGGGAGGTGGTGGAGTCACCGTCCCTGGCAGTGTTCAAGAAGCATCTGGATGAGGTGCTACAAGACATGATTTAGTAGCTCAGTGGGTAGTATTGGTGATAGAAGGACAGTTAGACTAGATTATCTTGTAGGTCCTTTCCAACCTTGTGTTTCTATGATTCTATGCTTCCAGGGAGAGAGACAGACCCAAACCTACTGAGGCTGCAGTCCTTACTCCACCAAGTATTTCAGTTCTTCTGGGGGCCGTCTGTATTCTTGAGTTTGTCAGTAGAAAAACACCAAACAACCAAACTTGGATGTTGATGCAATGCTACAAGTACTTCTTAATAAATTCACCAGACTTCAGGAAGCCTAAAAGTAATCACTGCTATGACCATAACCCTTCTGCTCCACCACTACTCACCCACAGAGGCCTTTGGTGGTACACGTGGGATACAAGGAGCTTATGTCATCCACAAAATATACCATTTACTGGGCGGGCTACTGGCTCCCATCTCACCACCACCAGCTCTTGCTATCCCACTGCACACCTGAGACACAATCTTTGTTGCCACACTCCACTGGAGGATGGGGCATACTACAAATCACCACCAAAGCATCTGAACAAATTTTTCTTATTTGTTATACAAGTCTACAAATAGCATAACTATAAAATAATTATGCAACCAAGAGATTTGTACCAGTGCTCAGCCCCAAGGCTCCAATACTCAGAAAGAGAAGTCCTTCCTATTCTCTAAAGGATTACCAACTTAAAGGTGCTTTAAATCAGTTTGGACTTTCTCTTCTGTCAGCCAAGATGCTACAAGATGCTGTGGCAATCAATGTCAAAATTCTTCCAGAATGACAGTGCATCTGAACTGCCATTGTTGCACTAACTCTCACCATGTGCTAAACCATTCTCCCTAAGATAAGCCTCTCACGTCCACTTTCCAGCTGTGAAAACCCTTTTGAGCTCAAGAGCTGCAAGTAAAATGTTCCTCTCAAACAGGAGAAAATTTGAGTCCAAGGGACCACCTAAGCTTTCAATACAGAAAAACAAGATGTGGCATCTGCAGAACGACCACCTTTTCCAACAGCTGTACAGTTTTCTCATACCTTGTCCTTTAATTCCAAAGGGGGGTACAAAGTCCCTGATACGTGCCCATTTCCTGAAGGAATCATCCAAGAACATTGGTGCCGGCTTCGAGAACCTGCAAAAACCAAAATGAGAGAGAAATTAACCTCTGAACTAGGAAGGATAAATTTTTGTAGGGAGGCTGAGGGAAACCATACTCAAGTGCTGATTCTACATTTTTTACTGGCAATACAGTAACGTGGAAGAATTTTATTTTTACCCAAAGACGCTCGGTGGAACAAATCTGTCTGAATTTGTGCCACGAGGACACCCAAACCACTCTAGTTGTGAGCCTGGCAATCACTTCCACTCAGCAATTTAACCTCCACGCTATTGTTTGGCTATTAATTTAGTGACAATAAGTTGTAAATTATAACCAGAGTTTAGGCAGCTTTACTTCCAGCTTTGTAAGCACAACCCATTCATGTGCTGCCTACGTGAGTGTGTGAGGAAGGGGTGGGGAGTTGCCTTTATATTGTCCATTCCATATAAGCCTGCTGCTCTGTGCAGGTACAAATGCACTGGGCAAATGCACGTGGAGAGCAAGCCTGGGGTTATCTGCCTCCTGGCTGCTTCTTGTCTCACTCGGATGCCCATACTCAGCAGCTATCATAACACAGGCAAGAAAGGAAACGGTTCAGATCATGAAGCAGCACTGAGCTTACAGAGAATGGAAATGCAGTACAGATGTAGGTGTTCTATTCTGCATTCATTAACACAGAAATGATTCAAGAGAGGTCCTTGCCAAACCAAACAGTTGTGATCTATCCAAACTCATTTACAAAAAGAGAGAACCCGTCCTTCTTAATCGTGTCATTATGGGGATACAGTATCCTAATTACACCCTCAACAGACAAACACAGCAGCTACTAAAAAAATTGTCTCTTCTAGAAACAATTAGTACAGTGGAAGGAAACAATTAGCAAAAGCAACTACAGAAATATTAATTTTCATATGGGACTATTTCTGAGACCATCAAGACCACGGCTAGAAAATATGCTAGTACTATTAGCAATTTGTTCATTCAATCATATCAAAACAGCAGCAGGGATGTTCTGGACCCAAATCAATCACACTATGTTACAGACACGAAGAAAGGATTGTACCGCATGTTCAGAGTCAGAGAGCTCCTCTCTACTGCAGCCTTACTGCAAGTGCCATGTAGGGGTCTCTGAAGCAGATTCAGCCTGGCTCACCTGGGTACTGGGAGTGGGACAGATGTGACACACCAGTTTAACCCTCCCTTTAGGCTGTTTCTGCACTCACCATGCAACTCTGGGCTACTGCAATCAGATAACCTTTCTATAACGATTAAAGCTGGATGCCCAGATTACACACTTGATCTAGAGGAAGAGGAATGTTTGTCCAGAGTTGAGGGTACAAAAGGATCTATATAACTTCATCTGGAAAAAGGTGGGGAAGATGTGTTAGAAATCTTGGGGGCTTCTAATGATCTTAAGTGAAAAACAAAAATCAACAAGCCTATTACAAAAAAATAATAAAAAAAAAGGAACAAGATACAACAATACTCTGAAAATATCCTAAAAGCTTCAATAACCTGACAAATTAGTTCAATGTCTTTTCAAGCATGTTGGTGTTCTGAAATGTAATATTATGTTACTCTGGGCGGTCTCCAAGGAGTTATTTCCACCTCCTTCCAACATAAATAGGAGGAATCTTTGCAGGATTCTGTTACAATGTAAGAGCTTTTATAACCTGAACAGCACCCGAGGTTCACAGCTCTTCCTTTGCAGCCACCACTTGAACTAATAGCAGAAGTCAGGTCCCACAGAATGGTTCCTGTTCTCCCCAAGCAGCAGCTGCAGTGAAGGATGCTGGTACTGCCTGGGATTCACCTGCACCTTCGGGCTGGTTTGTTAGGTTATTTGGTTTGTTAAGCCATCAGCTACTCTGGTTTCCACCATGACATGCAATCTTCATGAAAATCTTCGATACTTCAGTGATCTGGATGAGAGGATTGAGTGCACCCTCAGTAAGTTTGCAGATGACACCAAACTAGGTGGGAGGGCTGATCTGCTTGAGGGTAGGAAGGCTCTACAGAAGCACCTGGACCTGGACAGGTTGGATCAAGACCAATAGGATGGGGTTCAATAAGGCCAAGTGCCAGGTCCTGCACTTCGGTCACAACAATCCAAAGCAACGCTACAGGCCTGGGGAAGAGTAGCTGGAAAGCTGCCCAGCAGAAAAGGACCTGGGGGTGTTGGTGGACAGCTGCCTTAGCATGAGCCAGCAGTGTGCCCAGGTGGCCAAGAAGGCCAACAGCGTCCTGGCTTGTATCAGGAATAGCATGGCCAGCAGCAGTAGGGAGGTGATCGTGCCTCCGTACTGGGCACTGGTGAGGCCTCACCTCCAGTTCTGTGTTCAGTTCTGGGTCCTTCACTACAAGAAGGACATTGAAACGCTGCAGTGTGTCCAGAGGAGAGCTACCAAGCTGGTGAGGGGTCTGCAGAGTAAGTCCTATGAGGAGAGGCTGAAGGAGCTGGGGTTGTTCAACCTAGAGAAGAGGAAGCTGAGGNGAACACCTCCCACTACAGCAGAATTCTCAAAGCCCCAATCCAGCCTGGCTTTGAAACACTTCCAGGGATGGGGCAATCCACAACTTCCCTGGGCAACCTGTTCCAGTGCCTCACCACCCTCACAGCAAAGAATTTCTTTCTCATATATAATCAAAATCTCCCCTCTTTCAGTTTAAAACCATTACTCCTTGTCCTGTCACTACACTGCCTGAGAAAGAGTCCCTCTCCAGCTCTCTTGCAGGCCCCCTTCAGATACTGGAGGGCTGCCAGAAGGTCTCGCTGGAGCCTTTTTTTCTCCAGGCTGAACAACCCCAACTCTCTCAGCCTGTCTTCACAGGAGGGGTGCTCCAGCCCTCTGATTATCTTTGTGGCCTCCTCTGGACTCAGTCCAATAGGCCCACGTCCTTCTTAAGGGACACAGATCTGGACCAAGAAGATTCCCTACAATAATGCTACAAAGTAGTGCAGTGTAAATAAATAAAAATTAATATTTTTTAGTTAAGTTAGTTTAGTTAGTTAGCAGTTAGCTAGTTAAGAGCACTGCATGGAAAAGAAGGTACAGGCTGCAAGGTCAGGTGTCAGATCAAAAGTTGGTATTATTCACAGATGCAAATAACTAGTCTATTTGCAAGTCATACACCAGGAAAAGGCAGTTTACGGTAGTCTGACATGGGAGTACTGAAGGTTTGTCCCTAATGCAGATTCCCCCTTACAAGGTGCCTGGTAAAACCAGGTGGAAGGTCAAATCCTCCTGGGACTCCCTGGGACCCAGGGGACTTCCAAAGGCAGCTGAAGCAGGACTCATCTGATGCTCTACATGTCCTTTCTGCATGTGACCAACGTGATGCCCCAAGAGAAGGGTGAAGTGACCGTAGGCTTTGTTATTGTATTTGCTACAAGTAAACCTCAACATTTTTCTAGCAAAGAACACAATAGCCCTAGACCACCTACTATTATTTGGTAATATTTAACAGCATTGTACACAGAGACAGAGAAACCAACTTCTAATGTGTATTTTTGCTTCATTTAAAGAGGCAGGAGGAACAGTTTTGGGGGAAATATTATATCCATATGCGGGGGGGGGAAGAGTGAATTAGAGGATACTTAGCTCCCATAAATCTTGAAGGCAATTCCATTTTGGAAATATTAAGAAATCATGAATGCTCACGAGCTATGAAAAGTGCTTTGCCACCTCAATAAATTAGAGCAGGCCAGAACTGATGTCCAGCAGTGACAGGGAAACGGTGTCTGCCAGACCTCTCCAGGAGTATGGTGTTCTGTCTTGGCTCTGAAGTGTGTCTGGTGTATTCTAGGACCCTTCAGGAAATATCAGGATATGCCATGAACAGGCCATGGGAATGCTCTCTGCAGAGCACCTAAAATACATTCCAAAGAATGTGTGGGAGTTTGTCAAACAGAAAAAGTAAATGTTTGTGAATGATGTTAAATTTTGTATCTACTGAGCAGATGATCTACTGATCTAGGGGATGCTGCATTTTACCCAAGTCAGTTGCCGCTGCTGCCTGAAGGCAGGTGGGCTTCACTGACAACCTCAGCTCCGGAACAGAAACAGGTTTGTGCTCTGTGGGCAAACAACATGTAATGTGAGAGTTCAGATTTTTTCCTAATTTAATTGTTAACCACTTCCTATCTACCCCACCTCAAACTCCAAAACAGACATAACGCAACCTCGTAGCACACAACAGCCATTGGAAAAGTGAGAAATCTGGGTGCCTGGGGCACCTGTGTGATTTTGGAGAGATGCCAAGCTTCTAAAAGCACTAGTTTGAATGGCATATCCCAATAAAGCAGCAAATGACATCTGAACAGAAAAAATCTGGACTCAGTGATCTTAAAGGTCTTTTCCAACATAAACGATTCTATGAAATGCTGGATGTGATAATTGTGAGGTACAGTCCAACTTTCTCCCAGCTCTCAAGTTCACATTCTTTATACAAAGGCATTCCTTATGCAGAATCTCCAACACAATTTGTCACTGCACGCAGTGAAGGGAAGTGCACTGCCAGGAAATTATTCTTGAACAAGAATCTATATACACAAGAAAGCATGATATATATATTTGTGCTTAGGAGATTACAGCTTATGCCACAAAAAAAAAAAAAATAAATTACATTTCCAGTTATTTTCCCCCTGACAAGTAAAAGGAGTTGTGACCCAAAAACATTGCTACCTGGAGGGCCAAACCTGCCTGCCTGAAGCTCCCCAGCCAAGTTTTCTGACCATTTCCTTTCTGTCCTTGATATACAGATCCATTCACAGCTACTCCTCTTTGATGTGTGCTGAGGCATTCAATCAACATCAGCAGCACTAACTTCCCAAAGTATGGTGCAAATCCAAGAGCAGCACCGCCTCTACCAAAGCAGCTATGGAACAACTTCAGATATTCAAGCTTGACTAGGAACTTCTCCCTACTCCTACCTGCCATATACATGTATAGAAGGAAATAAACTAGACCAGAAAGAAAGTAAAATAAACAAACTGATTGATAGTCTTTTTCTAGAACAATGAAGGAGGAGGATAAGGCCAAGTCCCTGAAAGAACAGAGAAGGTGGCACCATGTTTCTAGAAAGCTTGACGCTAAGGAAAGGCAGATTGGCAGCCACTAGGCTCCAATGGGGGCTTATTTCTCAGATATTTCCTTCCTTTCTTCTTCCCTCCCCCTCCTTTAGGACACCCTGCCCTTTTGTTCCCTCTTTATTTAGACTCAGCAGCAAAATAAAACTGGAAGCTGAAGGAAAAAACCAAAATGCTGCTAGAACCTCATGTACATAACCTGCACACTGCACACAATGGCATAAACAGCCTTTTTTTGTTGTTAAAACAAAACACAAAACACACAAAAGAATGATTTTTTTCCCCTCAGCATGACTCCTACCCTCTCTTTTGTTTGCTTATGCCCCAAAGCATCCACAGTTAGATAGAAGGCACAACATCTACCAATTTTATTAATAAAAAGGTCAAAATACAAACTAAACCACACAAGCACTAAATAATTAGTGATAGAGGCATTTATAAAAGTATGCAGAGAAAAATCTAAACTAACCTTTTCCTTTTTTTCCCTAGTAAGACCTAGGTGTACGTTCTCTCCCTCCCCCTTCTCTGGGGAGCAGCATGGCGTGATAGCACCGTGAACGAGGAGGCTTGTGAGGTCTTGATTTCACATCTCTTATTGACATTAACCCTCTGTCAAAAATCCAAGCAGTGGAAAAATTTAAGGAACTGTATTAATAAGGTTTAAACCCATCCTACAACCAGTATACTACTTTTAATAAATCAGCAAATAAAAGAGAAAAAAAACCCCAAAAACTAAAGGATGGCTGCAAGGCAAAAATCTCTAACAGTAGAGATTAGGCTCAAAATTAAGTTGAACTTAACAAACTGCAGAAATGGTCTAAAAGAAAAGCATTTAATACTGTAAAGATAACTTTGTACTGAAGAATGGCCACGCCGGGTCAGTGCATCCTACCACTGCCATTAGAGACCCCTAGTACCTCTTTGAAAGAAACAGTGAGCCACTGACCCATATTCATCTTCTCCCATGCTATTTGTGCCTACAGACCCTGAGCGTACCTACAGTTGTTCCTTTCAGGCTGAAAAGTCCTCAACTACTTGGCCACCCCCTATACAGATGCCGCTGAATTGTGCAGCGGTACAACACTGCTTTGCTTTGTTCTCTGCCCTTTCCTAGTAACCAGCATTTGGGCTTTGTCCATTACTGAGCTGGTGTAATCACTTGTTCCTTTGCAGCTCTGCCAGAAGAAAACAGCTGGGTCATCAGCCTTCTTGCCCTCTTTGCTCTCCATCAACTAGTTGTTTAAACTCATCACTGCAGGCATTTTCCCGTTGCCTGCTCACTGCCCTGTTTAGAACTGAACCAGCTGCTCCAACGTATCTTAAAGGGCCTCCACACTCTGCACTGTGGCTCACACACAGAACATGCAGAAAAAGATAAAAAAAAGTAGATTAGCTGTGGTGTTGAGGGATATGGTGTAGAGAACTTTGTAGAGTAGGGCTGATGGTTGGGCTTGATAATCCCAAGGGTCTCTTCCAACCAAAATGATTCTATGATTCTATCATGACTGAAAAAATGTAAGTATCATAGCTATAAAACCTGTTAAGTATTCCATTTTATTCAGGATCAGAAAGCATCAGTTCAAGGACGATGGGCCTCATGCAGAAAACATGAACAAACTGAAAACAGGCTGTAGGAGAGTTGTAAAATATATCTAAGGTCTAGAAAACGTGATCTCTGAGGTAAGCTAGAAAGAAATGAATTTGTTTAGTCTAGAGAGGAGAAACTTGAAAGAGGACATGATAAACTGTTAAAAATTACAAGGCTCCTGCAAAAGTGAAAGGTAATATTTCCATATCTCTGGTAACAGAATTAGCTTCATTTTAACCTCAGCTTAAAATGAAGCAAAGGAAACTTAAACATTAGTAAAAGATTTCTTATGCTTGGGATTATTACACATTGAAACCTGTTGCCTGGCTACGAGTTACAGAATCTGCATCAACTACATTAGTTTCTGATTTTATTGTATTATCTTTAAGACTAAGTCTGCCTGTATCGAGGCACATTTGCAATTGTGCCCACTTTTAAGAAGGAAAACTCAACAGATGATCTTTTGAAGCTTTGCATGGGTTTATTTCTTTTAAAAACCATTTTCACACTGGGACAATGCTGCCAGGAGGTGAGCAAGTACCCAAGCTACAGTTTGCTGCAGTTAAGAATCAAGAGCTACCCCTCAGGCTCCCTGGGATTCTGAAGTACTTACCTTCATATACAGTAAGCAGATTTCTGCACAAACACAACTGCAGATAAGCAGCACGTGGAGTTTGCAAGCCTGTTGCCTGCCAAAACTTCTTTCTGTTTGTACCCCGTACCTTTGTGATAAACAGGAAGACACGTAAAGTTTAACCTTTCTCCAGTCATTAATATCTTCTGCTTACGCACCGCCAAGGCACAAAAATCAAAGCCTGATTTAATATCAGCTCACTACCTCCTGCTGTCTATGTTCTGACACGCACCAGGTCTAACAAAGTGCCCTGAACAGCTTACCTAACGTCTCTCTCTATATGATGCAAATAATCACTTTGGGGACTGAAAAAATTGGAGAGAAACTATTTAAAGACAAAAAGAAACCAAAATGCCTGCTCCAAGCAAATCCTCAGACTTTCCTACTGATTCTCCAAATGCTTCAGACAAATAAAAACCAGACAAGCACACACACAAAAATAACAAGAAGCTTGGTTTAAAGGTTAGCTTCCTTTTGGGGAAAAAAAAAGGGAAAAAAAATCCTAAGCTATAAAATTCAGACAAGGCAGAAACTTTGTCCTGACCTGCCTCGTGCTGCAGCACATAAGACAACATGCAAAATTTGTCATTGCTCACCGAGCCCTCTAATATGAAAACACAAGTATGCAAGGGTGAAAAGCCAACTTCTAGACAGCATAGAGTGATGTTAGTTTAAAAACCAGTCTTCTAACATTATTTCCATGTCATAGTTTGTTTTTCATGTGTTATTGTCAAAGATGGAAGATTGAATTACGGCTAGTTTTTCCTACCAGAAGCCAGGTGGGGTGTTCGAGGCCTTCTGAGGGAGCACTGAGCCAAACAGATGAGATTACATGGTATTTGGAAACATGATGAAGGTGAGCAAAAGCAGACTGTAATTACTGCCTGAGTTTTCAAAGCCTTCTGTGCAAATAAAAAGTGAGATGAGGAGGGAAGGAGAAAGGGTCCAATCCTTCTCCCTAGCAGAGAGTCAGCTCAGGTGGAAGGTACCAGCCAGCAACTCCGCCAGGTGGCCAAAGCTCAGCACAATTATGTGCCTGCTCACATTCCACCAGGACAGGAAGGATACTGCCCTTTCTAATGAAAAACAGGACAGCAGTTGTACAGGCTAATTGCTGCTGTGCAACATTGCACTCACAAAAGGCAGGGAACTGGTTTTTATGGTGAAGATACAACATGCACTCCAGAAAACTGCAGATGATGGGATGTTATGGTTCAACCTCAGGCAGGAACCAGAACAAGGCAGCCACTTGCTCACTCCCCCCTAAATAGGGATGGGGGAGGGAATCAGAGGAGTAAAAGTGAGAAAAAACTTGTAGGTTGAGATAAAGACAGTTTAATAGGTAAAGCAAAAGCTAAGCATGCAAGCAAAGAAAACCAAGGAATTCATCCACTGCTTCGCACCAGCAGACATATTTAGGGCTCAAACACATGTAAAGGCTACTTGGGAAGACAAATGCCATAACTGTGAACATTCCCCACTTCCTTCTTCTTCCCCAAGATTTAAATGACGCCACACGGTATGGAATGTCCCTTTAGCCAGTTGGGGTCAGCTGTCCCAGCTGTGTCTCCTCCCAGTTCTTCGTGTACCCCCAGCCTACTCACTGGCGGTGCGGTGCGGTGCGAGGAGCAGAAAAGACCTTGACAACCAAACACATAGTGCACCACTGTCATCTTGAATCCAAAACATAGCACCACACCAGTTGCTAGCAAGAAAGTTAACTCCATCCCAGCCGAAACCATGACATGGGCAGTTTATATCACTGATCTGTTGTCTTTTTTCATAGATACTCATTAACTGGTCTGTTCAAATGCAGTGACTGACCTCTGCTTTTATAAGGCCATTTTAACGTTCTCTTTATTCTACTTGCAGAGAAAAGTAAATCCACAGCCATGCCATCACCAGCAATCCTCCCCACCCTCTGCTCACTCCTGCCACCATCACCTCATTTGACTTTCCAGAACTCCCAGCAGTCTCACAGTAGAGCACATCAAATTGCACATCATGGTTTCAAAAGCCTCTAATCTTGTTTTCACTTAATATGTTATTTAATGTATATATCTAACTTGATGCTATCCTACTTATAAGAGCAATTTTCATATTTTAAAGCATTGAAAGGAATAGTGAAATCTTTAGCGACCTTCATAACACATAATGACACTGCAGGAGGAGCCTGGAATGCTTAATTCCTCCATCTAGAATAGCCAGCACATATACTTTTTGTACACATACATCAAGAAAGCTGAAAAGAAATTGGTACATATGTAGAGAACAGGACAATGGTGGAAGAGCCTTCATCCATCAGCTCAACCGAAAACGTACATGTTGTTCAGCACAAGCACAGAAGAGATGTGACCCCTCTGTCTGCGTACAGCACAGGGCATATAGCACTGCAGGAAAACAGCTATTGAGGATCTTTTAACAAACAACCAGACACAAAAGATAAATGAATATGACCTGATAGTGATACAGCCAGCTGAAGATGAAAATAAGGTCACTAACATTCAAAATGGGTAAGCTCCAAAACAGGTTTGTGATGGAAGCTGAGGAAAACAGGGAAGTGCAGAGGCCTGGAGAACAAGGCTTATGAGGATCGATTGAGGGAGTTGGGGTTGTTTAGTCTGAGGAAGAGGAGGCTGAGGGGAGACCTCATCACTCTCTACAACTGCTTGAAAGGGCACTGTAGAGATATTGGTGCTGGTCTCTTCTCACGGGCAATGAGCGACAGGACAAGAGGGAATGGCTGCAAGCTGCAGCAGGGTAGGGTTAGGCTGGACATTAGGAAAAAATTTTTCACGGAGAGAGTGGTCAGTCAGTGGAATCAGCTGCCCAGGGAGGTGGTGGAGTCACCCTCCCTGACTGTGTTTAAGAGCAGATTAGATGTGGTGTTGAGGGATCTAGTGTAGGGGAGAACTTGTAGAGTAGGGCTGATGGTTGGACTTGATGATCCCAGGGGTCTCTTCCAACCTAAATGATTCTATGATTCTATGATATTGATAAAAAGACAATGTGGGTTAAATAACATCACAATTTTGACCTGTTTGAAGTATAATGTCACACTAACACGATCTTTATTTATTTAAATTACTTGAGGTGTACGATTTGGTGCCTGCACAGGCAGGGGAATGGACTTTGCAATTCATTCAGTTCCTGAATGCCTGATGTTCCTTCACCTCTGACATATTGCTCATATCCAGGTCAAAAATCTGCTTGGAGCAAAAATTTCCTTCCTAAGTCTTACTGGAGTGAGGATACTGGCAGGGAAATGTCAATGTTTCAAGCATCTTTACTGAAACAGATGGGTTGTTCTGAGAGCAAATAGTCTTTATTCTTTCAACGCTCACATTCTTCCAGAATGATCAATGCCATTTCAGAATTTAGACAAAAATATTCCTTTTAAGATGTTCTGGAAATTATTTATCTACTGCAAAGTACACACCATGATGGCATTAACAGAGGTATTGCCAGCTCTTCTGATTTTCTTATGTGGAGTCCTGTTTTCTGAGAAGTTCTACAGAATCCAGTTCCTCCTATCACACTCCTGGGAGAAGCTCAGCTTTCACATTAAAAAACCCAAACCAAATAAAAAATATTTTCCTAGCCTAATAGCTGGAAATAAGACCTCAATAACTAATAAAGGCTCAGAAACCTGAGGAAAAATAAAAAGAAACCATTCTTTTCAAACTGCGTGCATTTTCTGTCCTGACTCATTATTACTGAATATTTTTGTAGGTCACAATTCTCATTAGTGCAACTCCCAACAGTGACTTTAAGGTGTTCCTGAGAAAGCCTCCCCAGTGAAAATGCAGGCAAAGGACAAGTCTGCTGGCAGACAAACAGGAAATGAAAGCAAAACAATAAAAGTGAGGGGGGGGGGGCAGAAAAAAAACGCCTGTAGAAGCCATTGCACCAATACTTGTCTACAGCACATAAGACAGGCAGATAATTAAATGCAAAGAAAGACAGACAAGAAGTAAATTGTTCAGCTTCTTTGTACACTACATAAATCGATGCTCAGAGACAACCACACAGATAGACCCTTGTCATGTTTCTTAGAATTTTTTTGCCAGTTATTTTCAAAAGATTTTTTTTTGAAAGTCATCACAATCTGGGTTTGACACAAAGACCCGGCATAGCACTGACAGTATCAAATCAAGTCTACCGCTTCATTGAGAAACTAGAAACAAGAGCAAACTCTGCAGCAAAACCAAGAAGGGACTGAAAGCATCAGAGATGCTGTCTCCAAACATTTTTAAATTGGACAAGGTTTTTTGGTTGGAAAAGTTTGCACGATGTCTGAGTCTGCGCCATTCCGACGGTGGACATCCTAACTAAAAAAACAGTGAGGGTAGAAATGTTCTCCAATGAACAAATTCCTACTGCCTAAACAATTTACCTTGGCATGCTCCTTCTTGTAGGAAGTTGTTCAAGAAGCAGTTGTGTGATTTTCAAGCTTGCCCAGTAGTCAAAGCAGTGCAATTCATCCAACCAGAGAACAGGCATTTTTTTCCTTCCATTAAGTGAACCAGGATAATAGCTTCAGGTGCCATCTCCCAGGTACAGCCACCTGATGTGGCTATATGTATGATGGATGTATAAAAAAAATATCAAAAAAATCACTAATATCTGAAAGATATGACTTACTGAAAAAACAGTTACTGATAGATTATACAAAGCTGCTATTAATGAGATTCATATCAATCCCGACGGGAAGAACTCCAGATGTGTTTCTGTTACTCTGCTGCACAATACACTGCAGGAACAACTGGGGGCAGCCAGTTATGGCTATTTAAGGTTCAGACAGAGGCTTTTTCTTCCTTAAACCAGATGCAAAACCTCCAAGGTTTGTCGGGTTTTTTTTGCATCTTGGAGGCCCAGGCTTGGACCTTAGACAATAAAAAGGCCAAAACATGCATCCAAAGTGAAAAAAGTGTTTTCAGAGGGTGCTTCCCCGCCACCCCAGTGTCTCAGCCAGCAGGTCCCTCTGTCACAAGAAAATTACTGGTATGGGAGACATGGACCCTGTGCTCAGTTTCATGTAACTTTCTGTCTCCTCTGTCACCTTATTAATTCCAGCCTTTAGCCTCAGTGTTATCTGTAAAGCAAAATGCATTAAAATCTTCCAGATAACATCAGTACGGTTTAACATAAGCCACTCTCCTTTGGTCCCATGATTTTAAAAATAAACAAGTATTTTAAACAAAACAAGGGTAAGACACTGAGCTTGTAAAACCTCTCTCTGCGTACTGTTTCCAGAGATAAGGCGTAGAGACTGGACGTTGGAGAAAGTTTCCATGTAAGAGGCCACCTGACAAAACCGAAAGGATTTACTGGCTCAAGGAGCAAGTGAGCGCAGCAGAGAAAACTGCAAACAGTAGAGAGCACAGACAGTTATATCGTTTCTTCATCATCCCACACAAAGTGTCTGGCTTGAGTCAGAGATTAGACAGGGAAGAAGAGATTGGAGGCGTCACTCAACTACTCTGACAAAAAAAAGAACCGTGAACCACGTCGACTTCTCCTGTCCTACCCGTGACACAGGTATAAGAAATGTAAGAGCCATCCTTCCAGCCAGCACACTGATAGCATCCTCCAGTGGGGGTCCTGTGCTCTTCTGTGTCCTCAGGTTCAACACACGTCTGGCAACAGACTGTGCAGCACCAACATCACCCTCCGCGGTCACACTGAAGGACTCTGCTCTGAGACTCAATGGATACCTGGAGCAACAGGTAAGCTCTTAAGAGCCTACTCTCCAAAACGCTCCAAATCTTCAGGGGGAAATCAATATCCTCCCTAATTCACTAATCAAAGCAGAGGGATCCTCCCCATCACTCTCACTGCACCATCTGAAGAACGGTACAACAGTCCTCATTCCAGGAACTTTTCAATGGGATAGTTCATTTCATCAAGTTCCCACAAGAAAAGCCAGTAGAAAAAAGGATGCTGCTGGTTTATGCAATTAAGATTTATGTAAGTCACTGAAATAAATACTAAATATTATTAGCTACTAAAGGAAATGGTTTTGGTGAAGATGAGGGGATAAAAAAGCCACGCAAATACGCCTTCTCTTTCTGTACCCGTGATAAAGAAAGCACTTTTCCTACAGCTGTGGGAAAGAAAACAAGACATAACGGTGAAAGTTGAAGTTACACATCTTTTGGCTGTTATCAAAGGGAGCTGTAACACTCAGACAAAATGCAGTCTGAGTGATCCCAAGTTCCAAACCAAAGAAGTGCTCCGGGCATATTCATCATTGGCATTTGTATTCACTCCTGAATATTACAAAGGGCAGTGACCATTGCTGATCCACTACTTTTGTCCCAGTGGTAATGTTTAATTGTGTGAATTACATTCAGCCTTTATAGAAAGCATCTGCAAGTTCACTCTGATCATTGATATTCTCCCACTGACCCCTTCAGGCAACCCAATATTAAGTCTTCTCAGTGCGCAGCACTGCTGGTTGACACAGAAATCCTGCCATAACCCGGAGTTTGCCATAGCCTTAGTGAAGTGTGCGGAACAAAGTTTAGAGAACGCCCTTGTAGCCCAGCATCCCCTTGGATCCATCAGGGAGCCACAAAAGAAGTAACTTAATCTCCACCTCACGCTGGAATTCAGTCTATTCACTGTATTTTCTTAGCATCATCTGGCTTTGTTTCATTTTCTCATTCTTCCCTTTGCCCACCTATGTTTGCCTAACCACTTAGATAGCCCACACAACCATTATAGTTTTCAAGTGCTCCACAAACTATTTTACATCTGTTTACATCTTACATTTTAAAAAAAAAAAAAGAAAGGTGTTTGAGTTTTCATTCCACTTCTTGAAAGTTTTAAAACCAATTCTGTGAAGGTATTAAACTTTTCACTCCAGACATTTTGGAAGCAGACACGCTCAGTGTGACAGTGCAAGAAATCTCTCCCTTGCAATGACAAATTGCAGTCATTTTGTTCTCATTTAATCTTAGTTTTAATAAAACAATCACCTTGGTAAGAATAATTGGAGAGTCATGAGAGCTCACAGCCTAAAACGTGAAAGATTTGCGGTGCGCTGGCAGAAGAAAATGAAGACCCTAATATAAATAATGAGTAATCTTAATCACCAGCTATTTCTAATATCTTATCGTCTTAAGTACTTCTAACTCTCCAGTAAATCAACAAATAGTCACTTCTTTGAACTTACTGAAGTGTAAGAGAAGAAATAAATAACAAGAAAGCTATGGTTCAAACTACCAAATAAAGTTCCTTAAAAATAATAATGATTTATTATTCAAAGCTGTATAAAAATCCCAGAAAACATTTTGACTGCCCTTCCAAATTTTCCCCAAATAGGAACTTCCATGTATTAGCTTCGAGTAGTTTAGAAAAAGTTGAAGCCCACAACCATCTAACTCAGGATATTCTCAAATTCCCCTGTCTAAAGAGAAACATTGAAGGACTACTTCAGCTGAGTATCCCTTGATCTCAATGACAAGGGAAGCAGCAGATTTTCATAGGCCAGGAAAATAGCAACGCTGAGAACTTCCCACAAGTATTTATGGATGCTCTTTGGGCAAGCGTTCAAACAGATTCCAAAATGACAACCATGGAGCAGAAACAGCACAACATCATCCCACATTACTCTCTGTGCATCTGTAATGCTCATGCTCAGCACTCCTGAACTCTACCTTTCCTTTCCCCTGGACGTTTTGCTCTTCCTGAGCTGCAGAGTAAACGTACTTGACAGTGAAGTCCACAAGCAACACAATTATAAAACCTGCAGATTCTCACTTCAATGCTGTGCAAACCTTACTGTCTCAACTGCAGCCTACAAATTACTGAAGAAACCATTTTCAGCCAATCAACGCTTTGTTGAAGTCAAGAGAAATGGCCCAGTAACCTGTCTTCTGCACAAATCAGGTCACCCTTGCTACCATTCTTATCCTTTGGTAATTACTTCTGAATATTCTTCATGCACATTTTTCCACTGCAACAGCCTGATACGTGCTCTGCAGAAATTATTTTCATTTTCGTATCTTGGCCAGTGATGAAGTGAATCAAATCGACAGCCCCTCTGGTGATACCAAGCTTTAGAGGCAACAGAACTGGTCCACTCCTGTCAGCTGTTATCAGCTTTGAAAAATGGCATTCCTAGTTACAGGGATGAGAATGGGAATTAAGAGTAAAAATACAAGACCAGCCCTAGTACAAATAAGAGCTGCTTTAGTGGAAACAAGAATAGGCTGATGTGCAGCAGTTTCAAGAACTTGCTTCCAAACCTGCCCATGGCCAGCACAACTCTGAAGAATCTGGAATTCCTGAATTCCTTCCATGAATACTCACTTCTTTTGATATCAAGGAGTGAGCTTAATACTGCAAAGCACAAATCTGAACAAACTTTGCCTGCTTTTTTTACTGTTCTGGCCACTGAAAGCTATCACTGGCATTTCTTGAAGTGCTCATGAAGAGCCTGGGCTCTGAGGGCAGTGATCTCATGACACTGAGCTGTACAATCGTTAACCATCAACACTAACCCCAGAACAGAGGCAGGGAGATCAGAGACGTGTGTTCTCCTCCTAATGACAGTTAGTGCATCAGAACTGGTTGTCTCAGGAGGGTGTGGGGGTGAAGCATTTCTTGATTTTTAACTTGGGATTATTGTCTTTAAGAACTCATCAGCTTGCTTGTCCAGCAGCAAGGAAAGTGCTACCTAAGGATAGGAGTAAGACCGTGCTGGGTCAGATCAGAGCTCAAAACCTCTTTTCCAAAAATGGCAATAAATGGATGTCCATGGTAAAGCAAGAACGAGGCAGAGATATAAAATATTTCCTCCCTAACATTCAAGCAGCTTTCAAACATTTTCAGCTGAGTGGATTTCCTGAGCTTGATGTGCTTCATCTAATCTTTTCCCTCCCAGCAATGGAGCTCTCCTCCAAATGTTTGTCCAGACTCCCCTGGAATTCATACTGACATTTTGCAGCTGTCACATGTTTTGGCAAGGAGTTCCCCAGGTATAGGACCTGATGCATGAGGAACTGAATCGTTTTTGCTCTGATGCACAGAAGTAGAAACACGTTATGCAGCAAGACTGTATCAGTGTATTTCCCCTTCTACCTTTCCTTCCCTGTAGTAAGAGCCAAGGGAGAGTTCAGCAAAGCTCAGCCAGCAGACCCACCACAGAAGATCAGATCTCCCCTGCTCTCTTGCTTCCTTCCCCTCAGACACCAACAGGGACGTATGTTTTTATCCCATTTGTTATACATCCAGCTGCCTCAGCAATCACTTGCCTCCTACCTCTCAATCCCCCTTTGCTCTCAAGGTCTTCCTTTATTCTGCCTTTGGGATTTGATGTTACCAAGCTTCAAAAACCTTTGTTTCATGCAGCTCTCATCTGGGAAGCATGCTCTATCTCTGTGCAGCAGAAGACTTTAATCCATTTCTTAACGTTCCTTATGTGTTCATCAGAATGTATGGCCCAAAGCTTTCAGTTGGCTTCTCTGGTGTCTTCCTCAAGCTGCTCTCACCTATTAGGTAAGCAACTACCCTTTTTTAGCCTGGCAGACCCCTTGGGAACTTTTAAGACTGGGGAGTACTGCAGACAGGAGTCTCTCTCCCATCACATAAGAGACCAGCCTCCTCCTGTGTTCACACAGGACAGCTTTCCCTAAGATGTTTGGTGGCTGTACATGGCTGGGAAGTTTCAGATTTATTGCATATGACTGAAACTCCCTCTCTGCACAATGTAGCTCCCAACAGGAACATCAGAAATGAAGTATCTGTAAAGGACTGAAGTGCCATACACGTACAATGAGCCCCAGCTGCTCTCTGGGAAACAGTGCAGAGGCACAGAAACCAGGGCACGCTCAGGACATGGTCTGGGCTTCCAGCTGGTGAAGAACACGAAGTCACTACATCCACAGACCTTACTGAACAAGCAGTGGCAGTTCTGGCAGTTATCAACTGCTTCAAGAAGACCCACTCTTGCTCTTTTGAGCTGGCCAATGCTCTTCAGCAGCTGCACACAAGGAGTAAAATGCTAGCTTTCAAAACGATGTATTTCATAAGGAAATGAGGTCTGTTCAGACACAAATGACAAACAGCCATGTTACTCCTCTTTACCCACTCACTAGCGTGGGAATAAAGCTCAGACACAGGAAAACTGCCTCTGTAGCAATGTCCTGCAGCTGTCAAAGAGCTGGCATGTGAACAAGTCAGGCTCAGGAAGAAGAGAAGTGCTACTTGCAACCCTGGCCAACTGAGCAATTTGAGAGTCTCAAGGCAAGCACACAAGTAGGTGACATTCTCCCATGCCACTCTGTGTGCAGCTTTGCCTTGGACATTCACGTGTCATCTCTACCGAGCTGCGGGAAGTACAGTGCTATGTCCCCATTCATCCATCCAGCAACACTGACTAGAAACACAGTCTTGTGTGGGAAGTGTTGATGAATTACCTCTGGTAGACACTGAAATCACTCAACCAATTAACTGAGATTAGATTAGCTAATAGGTTTGGAAAAATGCTATGAATAAGATGTGTGCAGCCGCACATGTTTTTACTCAATTACATGACAGTAGGACATGTGTTACTTCAAGCACCAAGGCTACACCAAATCAGATAAGCAATCCCACCTCAAACAAAAAACAGCACCATACTTCCCACAAAAATACAATAACATTGCACTAAACCACAGTGGAATAAACTGACCAGAGACTGAGTTTCTTCCCAACCCTGATCAGCTTCAAAAGCAGTGTCTTAGAAAGAAAGAATTCACATCCTTACTTTCTTAAAAATCTGCTGCTACTAGAGCTGTTACTTGTATTAGTATATGATGATGCATCTCTTACTTACATCCTGTCTCCCTAAAGTCTTTAACATTTTCACTTATAAATTTCCACCTAATTGAGAGCCAAGAAGGGTTAATTTTAATGCACTTTACTACTTTTCTGCCACTCACTAAATTGCAATTTTCTCTGCAAACTAAACACATCACATTTTTGCGCATTCAGAACCCATCCTTCCTAGAGAGACAGGCTCTGATTTTATTTTGGAGTAGATCAGAAAGCAGGTCTCAAGTAGGTATGCAGAAACACAGGTCTTCTCTACTTCGACCTCTTTGCAAGGGGTAAGAGCAAGAGTGGAGGACCAAAGTCTGAGCTCTGTGGGCCTCCTCCTAGAAGAAGCTTGATAGAGCTGGGTGTGAAAGAGCTTCTGAAGGACCTAGGAAGGAGTGCTGCAGTGAGAGAACAAGAGGAGACAAATAAGTAAGGATGAACAACATCTTCAGAAAAGCCAGCTTGACGGTGGTAAAGGCTGTTGGCTGGAACAATCTGTAAGACTACCAGCTTTAAGCAATCACTTATCACACTGCTTCTTCCACCCTGTCCTATAAAGTCACATGACATCAGCTCATCTCCAGGAACTGCCTGAAACACTATCTATACACCCCAGTTCCTGCGGATCTGATGATATTCACCAAACTACTACTGCATAAAGGCAGTTCCTGCTCCACCACAGCCATACCTCTAAATTCTGCTTGGAACCCATCTGAGACTGGCCCTTGAAGCTTAGCAGTGAAGAAGTCAAAGACTGCCTATAAAGAAGCCACCAGAACCTCTGTCTAGAAGTTTCCAGGGGCCTTCAAGAGGCATAAGCTGTACTGGAAGAAACCTAAGATAGAACTGGAGGAGAGAAGGTCCAGGGTATGAATGGAGTGTTACCCTTGCGCAGAGAGATGAAGGGAGGAGGGCAATCACTAGTGCAATCGGATAAATGTCAACTTTTCTCTAAGGTGGAGAGGCAATATATTCTAAACCTGAAGTATTGCAAGGGAGCAGGCAAGCAAACAGGAGAGCAGAAATTTCATGAAAAGACCTGACAAGGAATGAGAAACAAGTTGAGAAGGTGAAAGGAAAGCAAGTCAGGGGATGAGAAGGTGAAAAAGTTATGCTGAATATTGTCATGCCCTCTCATTGGGAATTGGGAGCAGTGAGACTGTGGGCAACAAATACTGAAGAGGGATTGAAGGCAAGACACACACACCAACTTATTTATCTCTGTGGCCACAGCAAGTGCTTAAAGCAGTTTCCCTGGGAAGAGTACAAAACCCAAGGAAGGGAGAATCCATTTGTAACACAGGAGAAGCCTGACTGGTCCTGGATTTCTGGCAGGGTGAGAACAGCAGTATACTGGGGGGCAAGCCAGAGTAGCCCTGGTGGAAGATGGAGATAAGTAACCGATTTAAAAAAACAGATAGAGAGAACAAAACACTTAAGAAGCGGATATAAGGTAACACAAAGGAAAGCAAATGAGATGTCATCAGTGATGCAGCAAGTCACAGAAAAAAAAAAAAGAAAAAAAAAAAAGGCAATGAATTGTGAGATTTAAGCCACTACGCACACAGTAAATCCTCAAATAGGTTCCCACTGCAAGAATTTCAGTTATAGGAATTGTGCTAGTCTGTGTCACACCACAGTCACCTAAATGTTTAGAAGTCTATTTTTAATACTTCTTTGAAAGAGTTTTCCTGGTAAGCAAGTTTATTATCCTGTGGTTTCTCAAGTTGCTTTGCAAGTTTAGGTAATGCATTTACTCCTTCTGCTCCTGCCGCTGAAAGTCTGATTTTAACGAGCGATTGCACATTTTGGTTAGCAGCTCAATCATTACTTTCTTAAGCCTCTTTAAAATGCCTAGATGTATACAGTCCAGGAGGGGTGATTTAGCACTCATTAGTTTAACAGTGAGAGAGACCAGAGACACTGCTTCAGAGAGATTTTACTGTTTTGAAGTTAGTTCCTAAGTGTACGGGGCTTGAAAGTAAAAAGATAGAAGGGCAGATTCAGAAAACCAGAACACAGAAGAGAGCTAAGGCTTGAATCGTATACAGTCTACCCTCCAGCTCTCTCCTGTCTGTAAAAATGAAAACAAAATGCCTCTATTTAAGCAAACTTTCAAAAAATACTTGCTGCTGCTATGGGCCCTAGCATGAAGAAGAAGTAGCCCTCCAACTAGTTTTGGTACACCAGCTCTTGGTTGGTGGAGTTCTTTTTAAATGATTAGCAAAGGTGCAGTTAAGGAAACTGAAGGAAGAAAGATAATTCAAAGATGAACGGGGCCTTTATTCAAGGTATCTCTGAGAAGGAGCAGAGAGTGTAAGACAAGCAAAGATGAGTGTCCCGATGGACAAGTAGAACGCAAGCCAGCATTGTGCCCTTGAGGCAAAGGTGGCCAACAGCATTCTGGGCTGCATGAGACAGGGGGCTACCAGCCAGGCAAGGGAGGGAGGGGATCCTTCCCCTCAGCTCAGCACTGGGGAGGCACTGCCGGAGGGCTGGGTCCATTGCTGGGCTCCCCACTAAAAGAGAAACACGGACAATGTTAGAGCAAGTCCAGCAAACTAAGATGATTAAAGGATTGGAGTATCTGCCATAAGAGAGGCTGAGGGAGCTGGGATTGTTCAGCCTTGAGCAGAGAAGGCTCAAGAGGATCTTATCAATGTGCATAAATATCTGATGGGGCACTCAAGAAGGCAGAGAGACTCTTCTCAGTGATGCCCAATGTACAGGAAAAAAAACAAAAATACAAGCAATTCCAGTCAAAATAAGAAAACCACATTTTACTGCAAGGGCAGTCAAACACAGGAACAGGTTGCCCAGAGAGGGTATGGAGTCCCTCTCTGTAGAAATAGCCAAGCCCAACTGAACATCGTCCTGAGCAACCTGTCCCAGGTGACCCTGCTTTGAGCAGGGCAGTTGGACTAGACCATCTCCAGAGGTCCCCACTGGAGGACTGGGAGGCTCACCCCACCCAGTCAGCAATTCTGTGACCCTTCTTCCAACAGAACAAGGAACATCAAAGTTGCAGGAGCTCAATTTCTATCCAGGTCAAATCTCAGAAACAAGGGTTTGCTAAAGCTCCTTTTTATACAAATGCTCTAATTCTTGTTGACCTCAATCAGCCTAAACAAATGATAAGTTACAAAATGGGAAAAAAAAAAGACATTTAATTTGATCAGTAGCAGTAACGATTCCACTGGCCTAATGCTTGGCCAGAGAGAGCTTGTGAAAACTGGATTAACACACATGGCTACAAGATTTCATCCTCTGGAAGTCACAGCTTAAATTTGCCATTCAACAGTACTGGAAATCTCTAGCTTTAATATCATGCCATTGCCAGCGGGCGTGTTTACCTGGCATAAAACACACAAGGATAATTTGACCAGTCAAGGCTTGTGGTTTAAGTATAAAACCCTAACCTCTTACTCTGAACTGAGCGTGCTCGTGGAAATTCAATGATTCCTGCAGAGTCGATATAATGAAATCACAGAGTTAATGCTGAAGAAGAGAAATTAATTGAGCAAAGTGGAAAAGCTTGAGTCTCAGTATTTGCAGTTTAGTCAAAGGTCTCCTCAGTATGCAAATGCCCAACGCCTACCCACATGACTGAACACGGTGGCAGTTTAAATGAAGAGGTAAGACTCATAAATACGTTAACATCAGAGCGCTGTGACACAACAGGGAACTGTGTCGGGAGACTGAGGAGTATCACAGAGCCAGCAGCGCTGCTGCAGGCAAGGACGAAAGGACAGAGACAGAGCAGAGACTGAAAGACCAAGGAAGCCCAGCACGTCTAGCGAGAGGGCACATTATGGCACTGCTGTAAGATGTTGTGCTGTAGAAGAAATGGATAATAAAAGCAACAACTACTCCTCCCTAATTTGGTATTTTTCTTTAAGCTACACTTCAGCACAGTCCTTTGACAAACTACAGAAACTGCAACTTGTAAACTTATATAAACTTATACAACTACTAAGTGTAAATAGGGAAGTTGCTTCACTTTTGTCCTCAGGTCAAATTAATAATCAAACAACCTGTCAATTCCTCTGTTAGTCATAGCTCCCAATAACCTTATGAAACATGCAGGGATTAGCAGACAGGTCAGAAATTTGTGAATTATGCACTTCAGACATTTGCTCTGGTTTCATAATCGTACCCATGAACCACCTTGGCCAGCACAAAGCAGGACATATCCTGAATCCAAACACACCATGGGAGAAATAGGGACTTCAGTGTATCTGATCTTAGGTTTCATTTCTCCATCATTTCAGCATTGAGCCAGCTGATCTGATAAAAGGTATTAAGCAAAAGACAAGAAAGGAAGTAGCAGTCAGCACTTGGGTAACACTGGCAGCTAGGTGGCAGGTTTTATTCTCCAGAAGTACTCTCAAAACATGAGTGCAAAAAGGTCTTGGAGGCTAGAGCTTTCCAGGCATGAAAGAGCCTGTGGACATCCCAGTGGTGGGTAGCTCTGTAACAATGCCATGTAGAATCCTCCTGGTGAGGTCAGGGCTAACACCACAAGCACCACTTTTCAGTGATTTAGCAAAGGCTGTCAAACCCAATGAACCTCTACTGCTTCTGTAATTTACAGGGCATGGAACTGCCCTTCATCCTGAGATTTGCCCCTCCTGCTTCCCAGCAGTCATCCTAGAGCAGGCCCTGTTTTCTTCCAGAAACACTTTAGTCTGCTTAGCCCTTCCTTCATTATCTTCCCCCATTCAAATTAAGAAGGAAGAAAAGCTGAAGTTAATCCTCAGCCATGTGAAATTTTGTGCTTTAGTTACTTTCAGTGATTGAGGTCAATATTTTCAAAATGGTATACCCACAGTTCAGTTTTCTAAGTCAATTTAAGTAAAATAAGTCTAAAATTCTTTGGCCTAGATTTCAGAGGTACTGAATTCATTCAGGCCTGTAGCATAAGTCCAGAGCCTGGAGCATAAATCTTACGGGGAGCAATTGAGGGAGCTGGGACTGTTTAGTTTGTGGAAGAGGAGGCTGAGGGGAGACCTCATCACTCTCGACAACTACTTGAAAAGACATTGTAGATAGGTTGGTGCTGGTCTCTTCTCATGGGTAATTAGTGACAGCACAAGAGGGCATGGATTCAAGCTGCAGCAGGGTAGGTTTAAACTGGACATTAGGAAAAAAATTTTCCCAGAAAGAGTGGTGGTGGAGTCACCATCCCTGACTGTGTTTAAGAGCAGATTGGATGTGGTGTTGGGGGATATGGTGTAGGGGAGAACTTTGTAGAGTAGGGCTGATAGTTGGACTCAATGATCCCAAGGGACTCTTCCAACCTAAATAGTTCTATGATTCTATATACAGATACAAAATCAGCCTTTAAGGTACATAAAACATGGGTATAGACTAAACTTTGGAAATGTTGGTTTGAAGTCAAAGATTTGAAACCGATCACTTCAGAAACCAGAGTCAGCTTGTGAAAATATTTTATATGCATTTTTTTCTTAGCACATTTATGCCACAGCAGTATAAAACATCAGGCACGTGGCAAAGAAATACTGAGTTATGGCTTCATTGAGCACATTCTTCTCTTTCTTTTAAATAAATTTTAAAACCTAACATTAATATTACGTTGCAGTGGGTGATCCATACCCACAAATGTCCCCTTTTGAAGCATAATCCATAATGGATGTGCTTTTAATAAGCACCTTAGACATTGCTGAAATGTCACCAGAAGTACTAATGGACTAATGTCTGCTGTGAAACATACTGCCTGCTTCCATGGAGCTGTGCTAGTGCTTATCTTTGCACGTAATTCCTAGTGCTTGCAGGATTGTGACACGCAGTTTGAATACTGCTCTGGTACCTCAGCTGGCTTCCTTCCTTCTACAACTACTTCTTACAGCACTTGCAGGAGATTTGCTCCTTTAGGAAGAAATGAAAAGAAATCTATATTCTTCTGTGGCACAGGCCCCAGCAGGCAGAGATTTTATGCTTGTAATTGAATTATTCTAGCTTCCGTTTCAGTCTTCCAGATACCAAGCTACAGACGTCACTACTGGGCTTTTTGTTTGTTTGTTTTTTGTTTAATTACCTCCTTACTACCAGGACAGTAAATTTACAGTTGCATCAATTAATCTCAGATGGCACAAGTAAGCACTACAGAAAACACTGACAAACCACATTAAATTAGCACCTTATAAGAATTCCCATTATTAGTCTTCTCATTTTCTGCCTGGTTCCAAACTAGAGGACTAAACCACTATGCTTAACTGACAGAGCCAAGAAGAAAACCTCTTTTCTTTCCCCAGGGCCAAAATACTTTGGTCAGTTGTCTACAAACTGAAAGACAACAAATTAAGAGCTTCTCTTCTCTCCTCATCAGCATAACTTAGAGCATCTGTAAATGAAAATTGTAAGAAGAAATAGTAAAGGCAGCAAAGAAGTTGACATTTAGAGAGTTGCTATGAGGCTGATCCTTACCACTTAGAGCTTCTATTACATTAGTACCATGGTCAGTTTACAATGATTTCTATCATTGTTGTACATTTCTGTTATTTTTTTAATAAAATGCAGCTTTACTCTTCTGCAATGCACAGAGATGTTCGTAGGATGGTCACAATGCATTAGACAGACTCCACCTCCCTCTGATTAATAAATACAACCGAGAAATACAACAGAAAAACCAACTGATGCTCTAACCTACGCTGAGGTCAGAGACCTTGTAGCACATCCACATTATGTACTGGAATGATGTGCAATGATCTCAAGAGACAACCTAACAGTCATACGCGCATAGAGACATCCAGTGCCGGGGCAAGACCTTGGTACCCAAGGCAGCAGAACCATAGCAGAGAACATAAAGCTACCCAGGAGACCTAAGAGCTCTGGCCCAAGAGCCACAGATGAGCTCCTCCTCATCCCACCACTTCACGCCTAGTGTATGCACATACATAACATGCTGCTCAAACTTACCACATTCAAACTCGCAGGGTAGTTTGTGGCAACTTCTGGCAGACAAAGAATTCAAATCAAGTTTCTTTTCCTTCTGCCAGACACTCTTCTGCCTCATCTTGTTTTTCTCCCTAGTCTCAGGTACCCAGATACAAGGATTAAGTAACTCCGAATATTTTACCGGAAAGTATCACCTAATAATTTATCTTTGCAATTAAATCCACTATAGGCTTGCAAAGAGCTTGTATGAGCGGTCAGAATGTTCCCAGATTTGCTGAGAAAGAAGAAAGATTTTGTGTTTAACTCAGCTCAGTGAAGTGGTTGGCCGTAACTGTCCACAGAGTACTGCAGAGGCCAATAAGCCTGGGTTTAATAGAGTGGAAAAGAGAGAGCTAGTGAAAGGAGGCAGATCTTGTCCCTGGAAGTATGACAAATGAGGAGGATGAACTTAACAGCAGTTTTACAAGAGACTAAAAGGAGCAATACAAGCGTAAACAAGAGGAGAAAGAAGCACATTACTGTAATAATTCTAAAAAGAGAAAGTCCCAGCTCAGGGCTCAGCTATGTGAAGAGGAGGCAGCTTGATGTTTTTTGTAGATCAGTTTTGGAGCAGAATCCCATGGGTTATGCCTCTACATGGCTATACTATTTGGGTTACGTTTACCAATTGGGTCTTGTTATTTAGCAACACAGATGCAGGACTTGCTGATTCATACAAGCCAACCCAGAACACAAAGTGTTTGGGTTCTCTTTTCCTGTTAAAGTCTTCGTTATTTACTGCCTGCAAGATTGCACTCAAGTTCCAGCCAAAACTCATTTCTGCTGTTTCCAATCTACATTCCAAACACAAAAAACATGGCACCACATCAAATTTGAAAGTAAGATTATTATCATGCAGCTGCCAAACAGTTCCTACAGGTTCAGAGGCAGAGAAGAACAGAAATCATTGAACAGCTGTTTACCAGAATGAGCCAACAGGTTTTTTCACCCTTGTAGTATTACACGATAGTATCACAGCATAGGAGGAGACACGGTGGTCTACAGGACAAATAGAAGAGTTTACCATGGAAGGAAAAGGATAGATAAGGCAGTAGCTCCTAACTCCAGAGCTGCTTAGAGAGTACAGCATGCAGAACTATACAATAGTCAGAAAGACTCAGCACAGAAAGGGCAGAATAATCTTTTGCCAGTGGAATAATCCAGTAGCCTCCAGGAATGCTACTCACAACGTTAATCACGGCAGCGCCCGAGGACCAAAGCTGAGGTCCCATTGTGCTCCCCTGCATAAAACCACTGACCAGCCCCTGCAAAAACATCTGTCATTCATTTAGACAGATAAGGGAAAGGCAAGACAAATCTCACAAGCAGAAGGAACTACACAATGGCAGTAGTTATTTTAGCTCCAGAATCTGAGAAACAGGTTTAGACCAGAACGACGTAACACAGGCAATACTACAAGGATAATTTTAATGAAATACCTGGAAAGCTCTAAGGCAGCTGTAGGCAACAAAGCCAGGAAAGCCTGAGAATACAGATGTAAATGAGTTAGTTCAGTAATTTGGCAAATTTAAGGAAGTTCAGACTGAAAAGCTGAAAAGAATTCCACAGTCCAACCACCTTCAGGATTTGTTTGAATTTCTTGTATCTATTTAGCTGTTGCAGCTCTTTAAACTTTCCTAAACCCAAGGTGACCTTTGAAAAAAAAAAAAACCCAAAAAAAAACCCTGAAAAATTTGCCAGCACATACAAACATATTCTAAAACATGCTGTCCGGAACAAACAGTCTTCAGAACAGGGCACCAAACAGTCTCTATAATAAACCACGAGCAATTAGTCTGCTGGGAAACAAATTAGCTCATTTCATTTGGGCTGAGTAAAGGTGGCTGTCATGCTGCGGGGGCGATGTGAACTGTGGGGTCTTTTCCTGAGTGACCCTTACTGGAAGCCCACCAGTTTGTACCTGTCAAGAGGGAACTGAGAGAGTTTCCAGGGCCTGGAAGGCAGAGCTTTGCACTGGCCTGCTGCAAATCACTCCCTCCCTCCCTTAAAAAGCCCTTTGAGACCCAGAATGCTCTGGTCCACCAGCACATGTCTTATCTGCTGCCTCTAAGTCTGCCCATTCCATCTTCTTCCTTGCTTCCTAAAACTAGAGAAGGAAGTGAAAATCTATCAAACTTGACATAAAGTCATGTTTCTAGATAAAAAGGTAGAAATACAGACTGCACATGAAAATAAACAAACATAAAATGTAACTCTAATCTACGTCTTGCAACATAATCCTGGCTCTTTTTACCACCACCACTCTAAAATGCCTGTTCTCTAAACGTGAAAGCCACGTACCCACAACTCGGTTACTCCACCTCCTCATACACTTAGCTCTCCCATCTTCAGCTCCTAAGGAGTTCAAGACTGGAAGTGACTTCCAGTTTTTTAAGGCCCTCTTACATTGTTTTCCACCTAAGGTTTTGGAAGGCACACCAAAGATCTCCCTCCCTAGGATTGATGAGAAAAGCAGCGTTATCTACTCAGAGCATGGAGGACCTGACACTTGGCCTCCACAGTCAAGACAAGCATCCAAAATATTCTTGCAGCTGATGATGCAGCACAGGAAGGACATGGACCTGTTGGAACTAGTCCAGCGGAGGGCCACAAAGACGATCAGAGGGATGGAGCACCTCTCCTATGAGGACAGGCTAAGGAAGCTGGGGTTGTTCAGCCTGGAGAAGAGAAGGCTCCAGCGAGACCTTATATCAGCCTTCTAGTACCTGAAGGGAGCCAACAGGAGAGCTGGAGAGGGACTCTTTCTCAGGCAGTGTACCAATAGGACGAGGGATAATGGTTTTAAATTGAAAGACAAGAGATTTAGATTAGATATGAAAAAGAAATTCTTTCCTGTAAGGGTGGTGAGACACTGGAACAGGTTGACGAGAGAAGCTGTGGATGCCCCATCTCTGAAGGTGGGGCTAAGCTGGATGGGGCTTTGAGCAACATGGTCTAGTGGGAGGTGTCCCTGCCCATGGTGAAGAGATTGGACTCAATGATTTTTAAGGTCCCTTGCAATTCTCACCATTCTGTGATTCTATGAAATGAAGGGATCGCTGCCAAGTACATTCAGAAGTTTGCATTTGGTTAATTTTATGCATTTGTTTTGTAGATATTTCCAAGGTACCGATCAAGAATTTAAGCTGTGATCAGATGGCAATTCTTTTTTAAATTTTATTTAATGGTTTGACAAGCAGAAGGTGAACTGTAATCTACAAAAAAAATTACAAAACTAAACCTAAATAAAATGTACCAGACAATCGTTCTCAACACCTGAAAACTGGGACAAGTTTGGAAACCTCCACTCTTCTGTGTTTAAATCCTTAGGATGGGCTGACATACTGAGCCTTAGGTACTAGGAAGTAAACTCAGTAGCAGCTGAAATTCTGTGCTGTGCTTAAAAAATAGATTACAGAAGAAAGAGACTCCCACAACTCTAGAGAAACGTTAGGTGCCTCAGTACTTATCACTGATTTTCCCATTTAATTTTTCACCCCCTAACAGCCACAGACTGGTCACGGTGAACAAGCTGCTGAGGGCTCTTCCTAGGCCACATGTCTTAGATACTTACAGGTCATCTCCCCTACCAAGGCAGAAGCAGTGATGGCTGCTTCACACTCTCCAGATAGGGCTAACTGGGATCATTACTCAGTTTAACAACCTCAGGCAACAACTCCTTGTTCTAGACAGGCCAGACAACTTTGTTAAATAAAGTTAGATTTACTGACCAACAACGTTGTCTCCAGGAATCTTCTGCCATTTCCTCTCATGCTTCTCAACGCTCCTCTGCCTTTTATCAGAGTTCTTGCATCTTCAGAGAGCACGATTAGATTAGTTAAAGACAGGATTATCTCAGAATAAACTGCCCTCCTAGTATCACTTTATTTGAATTACTGGATCTTTTAACTGTTTACCATAAACCAACATTCAAATATTTTGAGATCTTAACTGAATAAAGAAGTTCTGTCAGTGAAAATATTTACAGTAGCCTCACTAATTGAGACTGATTTCAGCTTCCTGAATCTCATTATGGTAAACTGGGCACTGCTGTGAAAGGGAAACAAATAGGAGATGAATTAAAACAAACACGTAGAAACACAAACAACTGCTTAGAGTGACAATAATCATCATAAAAAACTTGTCAAAAACATCACTCTAGCTGGCATCTATCAAAACATATCAGCAGTTCATCACGGCACAGCCACTGTTCAGATGGCAGCTGAATGTGCCACAGCCAGCATTTCTCCCCTCTTTCTCCTGGGCTGGAACCATCACTGTTCCCTCCTACTCAGAGGATGCAATATCTGGCAGCTAATTACTCAGAATTAAGTGCTGCTTACCCTCTGTGTTTCTGTCCAACAACCCACAAGAGATGGTAAAACATTGGAAATCAAGTCCTACTACTACAAAGAGAAAAAAACAGAACACCCAAACTATGATCCCTATTTCCTCTCATTTCCTGTCTGGACACGGTTTAGGAGTCCCCCAGTCATAGCAAATCCTAATAATGCTGTACCAAAGAACCTGCTTCTCAGAGAGGAGACAGAAAAGATCAGCACTGCAAACTTTCCCCCCACCATCCACGTGGAGCAGACGCCAGACCTGGAAGGAGTGAAGCAGAGTCGTTCTTCCTTTCCTCTTAGAAAACACAATGCTACTTCCTTCCTGCTAAAATACCATCCTTACTGAGCACAGGTGGAAAATTTTGCTGGCTGAGCAGGAGAGACCATCTGCCAGGACACCATGGCAGAGCAAGGCCAACTACTTCTTCACAGATGTGTCTACTCAGCCAAGTTTTTTTACTCTTGACAGATGAGGAAACCCCTATGTGAAATGAGCAGCCACAGAGCAGAAGTAAACAAGCTGAGCATTTATAAACTGTTTGGTATCCTGTTGTTCCATGAATAGTTATTATGACCCATGAGATTAGATCTGTCCAAAGTAGAAGCAATGCCTGGTACATGTGCTGACTATAATCCCCAACGAGGGAAAACAACAGGGAAAGTTTGTGGTTTTCTTATTTTAGTTTTCTTCACTTAAACCAGGACCTGTAAGCATACTTTGCCTCCTTCAAATTCTGGACATCCACTCTCATCCATTCCAAGAGCAGCAGAAACAAGTCCAGCGACGATGAACTGCATGCTGGCTTGTTTAATCAGAGCCTTGGGACCAGACCCTTCTCCTGCAGATGCCTAAACTCCACAGACACTGTTTAAGAAACAAATCAAAAGCCAAAAGAGCTGGCCACCACTGGCTCTAAGGAGTTGCCTGTTTTGCCATACCTTGCATTAAGACTGCCTGGAGCTGGATACTGTAGGTTTAAATACCTACCCATCTGTCATGTTACACATTTACAAACAAATTCTGAAAACATAAACAAAATTTGCAGAACAAATATATGCTGTGCAATTTATCCCTGATTCACTGCCTGGTGAAGCATCTCTTGTGGCTTTGAACATCCCTGAGACAATTCCATAGTTGTCCCTTTCTTTCCAAGAAGCTGGAGACTCTCCCACCACAACAGCTGCTGTCCCATGGACTTGCTCACGCTAAAGGCTTGGGGCCAGCAATGCCCAGCCAGTCCATCAGACCCCAGTGGTGGCTGCTGGGACAGCGAAAGCCGTTGTGCCCCATACAGCTTTCCTTTGCATGTCATTTTTAGGTGACTTAACACTAGTTCACCTCTCCTGAAGTAGCCGCGGGAACTATTTATATTTGGAACAGTTCATCCACGGGCCAGTCTTCAGATTCACTGTAAACTTTCTGTAATAAAAAAACAAGAAAGAAGATCCAAGCCCAGAAAGAAAGTCCTCTGGTGGGTAATACAGCATCACCTTCCATTAAAGACAGCAGAGATTCCATAACAGAGGCGGGCCTGAAGTAAAAGGAGATACACACACGCTTTTTTATTTAGGAGGGTAACAGGTAAAGCATTGTGGGTTTGTGCACAGGCATATTTATATACTATTCTTCAGGCTTTCTGAAGCCCCAGAGAAGGTTATAGATATTTTCCTAGATAAATTAATTTATTTCTCAGGAATCTCTTCATCACACTGACATCACTTTCAGCAATTCCCCATCTACTCCTAGGTACGCCCTGGTATAAACATGAACCCAGGCTGGCACAGCTGATGAAACATGGTAAAACTGGTGTGACAAATATCAATTTAGAAAGGGTAAACCATAAAAAAAAAATCAACTCTTTTTTTTTCTTTTTTCCAAGAACAGTACAAGACGTGTTCTTTGAAAAGTATACAAGTCTGAAGCTTACATCAGTTGTTTAAGCTTGGAAGAATAGCAAATTAGCAAAGTAGATGCAAGAACTTTCAGGAAAAATCAGAATGAATCACTTCTCTGACAAGAGCTGGACAGTTTTTCTGGTGTACAAGTTGGACACTGGAGCCTGACAGAACCAAAGTTGGACACTACAGCCCTGACCCGCACACAGAAAGTTCTTGTGCAAGTAAATCAATGACTCAAAGCGCTTCAGGAGAGAAAAAGATGTGATCATTCTGAAAGGTAAAGCAGCTTACAGAAAAAGGAATGCATAAATCTTCAGAATTTAGTAAAACAGAAGGCAGAATTTAAAAACATAGTGCGTAATACCAGTGAAACATGCCATCCCGTTGCAGTCAGCCTCGCTGCAGTATGTGGTAATGCTCCTGCCGTGGCTTCCAGCATGACAAGCTGTTTGGGATGGGATGAACCAGTGAGCCAGAGTCCTTCACCAAGCTACTGTGATCCCCGAGACCATTACAACAGTTACAGCATTGCTTCTATGGTATTTAGCAATTAATTTACGGATTTTCCTTTGCTGCATAGTTAGCTTGGAATGACAGCAAAAGGTATGGAGAAAATAATTGCCAGAGGAGCTCACGCTGTTCACGCTGCAGCAGTCAGAGCTTCTACAATATCATCTGAACAATGTTCTCAAGTGACTTTTCACGTTGCTACAAAGAGAATTTTTAATCTTTCCAGTTTTTACCTTCAGTTGCCTAATGTAGTGTCGAAGGGTTCCCCAGACTGTTTCTAATTGGGCCTAATAATCTTGCATAAATTACCAGACTCGCTTTTCATCCATACCCTTAGCCAGTGCACATTGGCTTGGTGACAGCATCCTGAAACCTTTCAATAATAGAACAAAGTGTGACAGTAAGTGAGGCGGAGGGAAAGGTAGAAGAGGAAAATAAATTGATTTGAAATCCACCCGAAGATAGGAAACTTGATGAAAAAAACCCAGTAGGGAGTTCAGAAGGAACAATTATCCACTCTTTAACACTATTCAGAAAACGCTGGGGGAAGCTGCAGGCTTTTCCTTGGCAAGGGGAAATCCCTGGTGACAAAGCCAGAGATACCAGGGAATTCCTTGGAGCTCTAGGGCAATGAAAGGGCTGGACTGAGAATGATGAACCTTCAGAGAACCCGAGTCAGAGTTCTAATAAAAAGGGAAATACCCAAAAATACTTTCTTAAGGGAATCTGAAGAAAAGAAGGAGACATGCATCTCAAAACCACAGGGATATTATACCCTGCTTAATTTTCATGCTCACTGATATTTTTCGTTTGTTCCATTTCATGCTCACTGATATTTTCATTCACTCCATGCATTTAGATCCTCAAGCAATCTTTATACTGCAAGACTTTTCCTGAAAGTTAAACATTCTTATTGGTATAGCTTTAGAGCAGACGGGCCACAGCAACAGAGCCCAAACACACATGCAAAATAAAATATGCTTAGTTGGTGGCAGGGATTAAGTTTATTGTTTCTGTTACAATCATCATGCACACGCAAATACAGTTATTTATTTATACATGTGCAAAGCTGTCTCTCCCTCCCCCCCCCNCCGCCCCCCCCCCCCCCCCCCCCCCCTTTTTTTTTTTTTTTTCTTAAAGTTCACAATTTAGAAATAACCACAGTATTTTGGAAAACAAAAAATGCAAACCAGAAGAACCCTGTCCTGTTCCTGCTCGGGCATCAGATGCGGTGTAGTTACGCTGAGGTGAGAGCACACACGCTCTGCGCCTTCTTTGAAGCCAGAAAGGCACATGCTCAGTAAGGTCCACGTGCCCACACTCCAGCTTTCAGCTAACAGACTCACTTAATTCAGAAGTCATGAAAAGGAATCCGAAGACAGACGTTTCAGGCACAAAGCCTGCATATCACATGGGTTCACATGCTTTCGGGGTTTTATTTAAAACTCAAGAGAAGTTAAGCATGGCAGATTTCAGCTCCAAAAATGGCTCAGCACATGGGAATTGCATCTACTGCCTTGCAAAAATTTTTAAAGGTTAAAAAGTCAATGTGAGACAGAGAGAAGAACTTTCATGAACTGAAGGTATAGACAGATCCCTACCTCCTGAGTCACAGCTCCCCATACCTCTTGTCCTGGTGCCCAGGCTGGCTTATGGAGTTTTTGCGGTCTCATCACCTCAGCTCTTCATTCCCAAGCTGCACCATTGGCGGGGTTTGTATAATGATTTGGTAATTCCATAAACCGGATCAGTGAACTGATCTGGATTAAAAAATCATCTTGCACAAAGTGAGTAGATGGACAGAGGAGGGAAAACTCATGTTCAAACATATTTTACTTACCCAGTTAATTGACCTGTCCACAGAGTTATGCCAGCTCAGGTAATGGGGCAGCACAAACTCCTTGAACTAACAGTGTCACATAGAAAAGGGGATACAGACACAGAACCCAAGCCTTTCTTTTAATTATCATTAAATCTACTCTTACATTATGCCACATCTATTTCAATCTGACTGCAGCAGCATGCAAATCTTCAGAGGCTGCCAGAAGTGAAGAAATGAGCTGTTACCCCTGAAGTTTGTTTACAAGTATGAGCTCTGGCTGGTTAATCAGTGCTATGAATTTAAGAGCTAGCAGTGAAGTTCTGTGTACAGTTTCATCTGCTCATCTCTGGAATCCCATCCCTGATCATTGTTCTCTACATTAAAAAAAAAAAGTGAATGCAGGGAATCTGTTGTGGAGAAATTAGTTATTCCACCCCATTTCAAATGGAGCTTTGGTTACCAGCACTTCCACACCAGAGGTTTGCAACACTGCACGTGAGTTATCCAATGTTGCCTCTCAATCCCAGTTCCCTCCTGCAGACAAGGCAGGTGGAAGGGACTGAAGCAGCCGGGGTGTTGTGACGGACAATCCAATTGCACCCATTATAAATAGCAACAACAGCTTAAACAACAATCCCAGTCTGAATATTTAAAGCAAACGCACTGTGCTGTATGTCCTACTAAAGTACAGCCAGCTGTGACCAGATATTTTGTGAGATAACGCACTTTTCGCCTTGAGGCAGAAATGAGAGCAACTTAAGTCTCTCAAATGTGCACGTGACAACAAAACAAACAGAGGAATTATACCTGTTGAATACTCTCACCCAATTCTGTCACTCAAAATCTACAGTAATATGCTTTATTTTAAAAAAATACGCTTTGTATGTGTCTTCAAATGGCATATAATACCCAACACACTAACTGCAGAGGTGAAAAAGTGAGAAAATCTTCACTCCAGCATTAACATATAAGGGAGAAAAAAAGGCACTACTTCATAAAAATCACAAAGAAAGGAAAGTAGGGCAGTGCAAAATGCTCCCTTTGCCAGCAGTGACAGTGGGTCAGCAGCTGACGGCATAGGGAGAGGTATTACTGGAAAAGCCACAGAGCTCTGGGTGGGGAGGTGCTGCCCAGACACCAGTAGTGATTTGAGGAGTGTGCATGTTTTGGCTTGAATGTTTATTTAGCCTGGGTTTTACAAAACACAGAGTAAGGAGGTGACAGTAGGTAAACGTGAGCAGCAGCATGCTCCCATGTCCCTGGCATGAGCCAGGCACTGAACAGCTTGGAGCAATGGGAAACACCGACGGGCTTAACCGACCATGGCACCATCAATTCCTCTTTCATCCTCTCCTGCGAGTCCTGAACTCCCTTAGCCAGAGTTAACCAAGATTCTAAGGGAAGCTAATGATGCTCAGTGCTGCCAAATTAAAAAATATACCTGCATCAACTTGTCCCTGCAAATTCAAACCTCAATAACGCAACAACAAGTATTTCCTTTACCTTTGCTGTGGGAGCAGGCAGGATAAGCAAGATACAGGGTCTGGGAGAAGTTGTGATAAAGACTCCTGGTCAGCACTCCAGCAACCCCAAATCCCCTTTTGGGCACTGGCATGTAGAAATTTCCTTACAGAGCTGTGATTACAGCAGTTACTGAGAACACCAAATGTAAATTTGAGCTCTGAAACAATCTCTGCCATCATGGTATACTATTCCTGAATGGAAAAGCTCAGAGCAAAAGACTTCAAGAAGAGACAGAGTTCTGCATATTCCCCGTTCCCATTCGAAGGAGAGCAGAAAGTCTGTCCCAGATGCTGCTGTGAGAAACAAGGACTGAATTCTGTGGGATTTCAAGAAGCATCCACTCTTCCATTGGACACAAGCTGCTTTCACAGTTCAAATTAACAAAAGGAATGATTTCAGTGTACTTCAAAACGTGATGTACATTAAACATGTACTCAGAATACACCCCCGCCCCACTATCAATAACTAATTCAGCATATATATTCAATTTTATGTATCTTAAGAAATTAAGAGATGCTGCCCAGTGCACCTGAAGAGACCACAAAATATGCAGCAGATGGATCACGCTACAGTCAGGGAACAGTTTCAAATTCCCACAGCAATCCTCAGTGGCAAACTAATTATCCAGCCTATTTCTTCAGTGAGCTCTCACGAACCATATGAAGCTGCCATCCTTTGGCTTCCTCCGCTCTCCTTAAATAGTTAATCACAAAGAAAGCAGCCATCACCCGTGCTGACAGTCTCTAGCACCGAGCTCATGCCCTGTCTCTTCAGAACAAGCCCATGCTGGGTATGGCAGTAACGCAGGAGGCACCCAGACAGCCAAACAGGAATAAAGTCAGTTCTAAGCAGAGGGTTAAAAAGGTTCATTTTAAAAATATTTTTTTCTGAATATTCAAGTAACAAAGCAGGAAAGTGTGGCACAGAAAGATGCTCTTGTGTGCAAGAGGCTCAGCTTCCTGGAAGGGGATATGGAAACGCATGGGGAAGTGGGGACCATCTTTTTAAATTATCCTGATCCCTAGGCTAAAGCCCTTGCTAAAGTTTCAGTTCCACTCCAAGCCCTATCTGCCACGGGCATGCAGGAAGGCATGTAAGAATGTGCTTTGGGTTTTTTATTTAAAGTGTAAAAGCTGCATAAGCCATACCTGCAAGACAGCAACGGGAAAGAAACTTTTGCCCAGTTCTGTTATCAAGGAGACAGGAGTCTACCCTGCACACTCCAGAGGAAGGCCTTCTGGAGCTACCCCAGCTGTACATGACTGGTCTGTGGAAGTGCAGAAATGGACAGGAGTCTGTGACCCACAATATCAAGGGGGAACTAAGCATCAGAAAAAAATTACAGAAGAATGACTTGACAGAAAGCCAAAGACTGAAATTTCTATGGCTGGCATAAATCTGTTCTGCACCAACATGAAAGCTTAAAAAATTTTGAACTTCATGTACAAAGAAACAATTCAGCATGAAAATATTACAGGAGAGCTATTTTTCCTCAGTGGAGAGCAGGCAGCAGCATTGAAAAATAAGATGACTTGGAAGAAAATAGGGATTGCTAACTGATAGGAAGCTTACAACAGAATAATCAAACAAAACAACTGAATTTGTTTCTAAACAGACTTAAGTAAGTTTGTGACTCAGATAAGACTATTTCTTAACACCAACTGACTAGAAAGATGTTTACAATCATATTCTTGGTGCTCAAAATAGTCTTATGTATCTGAATCACAAATGTTAAATTCATTATTTTTGTTAAAACAGCCATAGATTTGTTGTATATTGAACTTCCCCATTCCCCCTTATTCTGAAATCCTTTCAGATACTCTTTATCTTTCTTTGCTATTTCTTTCCCATTACCAAACAGAGATTCACAAGTTGGCAGGCTGCAGACGTTCCCTCTCTAGTGCCTCTAATTCTGGTATTAGCTGCCAATTTACAAGAGCTTGTGGTTGGAAAAGTGTCAGTAGCTGAACTGTCCCGGGCTGGCACATCAGCCACAACCCATGGGCAGAGGTCTCCTTTCTCATTGGATAAATAATAGGGCATAGAAAGAACCGTACACAGGCAGCATCGTTTCCACTGTAAGGCCAGACATGCAGGAGACTGCAGTGTTAGCACTGCAAACACAAGTTAGTGCCTTCTACAGAAAGGTCAAAGCATTAGCTCCAGACTTGAAGGTGACCTCAGACCTTCTGAAAATAGCCTAATTCACTGAACACAGCAGTCTAATTCACTGACCTATTGATGCCATTTTACCAAAGATGCTTGTCGTTTTCTTTGTATCATTCCAAAACCAGTAACCTTACTTCAGGCCCTTTGAGTCACTATTTAATGCTGGGAGATGCGTGAGAGGCAGAATAGCATTGTCCTGGAAAGTGAAAAATTAGGTAACTTCTTCATTTAGAGCAAGCAGCAGCTACAGCCCAGCCAGCCAGCTCCTACACTGAGATCACGCATCCATATCTCTTGGTGGGGAGCTACTGCCCTGACTCAGATTACAGCATGTTTTCCTGAAGCTATGCCAGTCTGCCCTTAAGGCATCATTATTAAAAAAAAACAGGACCAAACAAAACAAAACCAAAGGCATGGGTGCAAAGGATTAGACCAAACGTCCACTTTGCCCAATACTTGATGTCTGTCCATCAGTCAATACTTCAGCCTAAGAAACAGCTACGCTCTGCCCTCAACATCCATTTAGTTCCAGCCTCCCGTAATTTATAGAGATTTCTGTGCCTGTTTCTCAATCCTCACAGTCAATAGAACCTGACTCTCAATCTTTTTTATCTTAATCTTTTGCCCACTGTGGAATTCACTCCCAGAAAAAAATGTAACTGGAAATAGCATGTAATAGTGTTTCCCTTTGTTCATTTTAAACCCAGTGTGCAGTATTTACATTTAACACCTCCAAATCTTGTACAGAGACAAGCAATCACCAAAACACCTTTTCCATGCCATTAGCCATGTTACACTGACTGGTGAATACCCGCTGCTCGCTCTACCTCAAACTGGAAAGTCGAGGTCTATTCATTCTTCTTGAGCATGGAAAGAGCTCCATGTTTGTGTTTAGTCTTTGTTACCGCTATACAAACTGAATTCTTATAGATCTGCTTCAAAATTAGTTGAGGAGATTTTGTGTTATTGAAGATGGAGGGATGAAAGGTATTTATATAGTGTCACAACATATTTTTAGGTTTTTTGCACTTACCTCCTAATATATCCATGGTCTTTTAACCATCACTGGTCACTATGTCACAGAACCATCCACCGTAATTCCAAGATCTCTTTCCTGATTTCCACAGCATAATTAAGTCCATTGTTAGGAATATGCTGTCAGATCAATCTTCTCAACAAACACTGTGTTACACCTATCAGAACTGAACTGGCCTGCTATTTTTTTGCCCCATCACTTAGGGCTGTGAGATTCCCCTGACGTCTCCTACAGTCAGCTTTTGGTCTTGCTACCTGGAAATATGCATCAGCCCTTTATCATTCACCCTCCGTTCCAGACAGTGTGTACTTGGAACAGCAGAAACTCCAGCCTATGTTCTCCAGAGGACTCCAAGGGTAACAACCCTGTATTGTCCAATATTCTTTTTTTTTTTTCCCCATACAGTTTCCAATCTTTACCTAGTCACTACTGAACTACCACAGGATTTCAGTTTCCCAAAAGTCTTTCAAACACCAAGTGTTTGGTTGGTTTTTTGTTTGTTTGTTTGTTTGTTTAAAAATAAAACCCAGACATACTATATGAGTTAAATTGCCTTTATCATAGAATCATCTAGGTTGGAAGGGAACTTTAAGCACATCATGTCCAACCATTAACCTAACACTGACAACACCACTGCTAAACCATGTCCCTCAGCATCACATCTACACGTCTTCCAAATACCTCCAGAGATGGTGACTCCACCACTTCCCTGGGCAGCCCATTCCAATGCTTGATAACCCTTTCAGTGAAGAATTTTTTCCTAATGTTCAACCTAAGCCTCCCCTGGCACAACTTGAAGCCATTTCCTCTTGTCTTTTGCCAGTGACTTGGGCAAACTGAACCCCACCTCTCTACAGCCTCCTTTCAGGTAGTTGCAGAGAGTGATAAGGTCTCCCCTCAGCCTCCTCTTCTCCAGGCTGAACAAACCCAGCTCCCTCAGCTGCTCCTCATAAGCCTTGTTCTCCAGACCCCTCACCAGCTTCGCTGCCCTTCTCTGGACTCACTCCAGAATCTCAGTGTCGTTCCTGTAGTGAGGGGCCCAAAACTGAACATATTATTCAAGGTCATTCAAACCAGTCATTCAAACAACATGAGCAGATTTACAGGGCAGGACTTCTCACTGCAGAAGACAACTTGACTCCTCTCTATCATGAAAAAACATTCTTCTTTTCCTTTTTTTTTTTTTTTTCAATTTTTATAATAGTTTATATCAAAGTGCCCAATACAGAAACCAGTCTCACTATTAGTTTCTAGTTTCCCAACGCTCCCTGGGGCCCTCTTGAAAAGCCTGACACATTTACAGCTTTTCATTCTTCCATTCTAAGGCCAATTTACACAATGATTATACACAACCACGTGTAACTCGGCAACTTCACCACTGAGTTCTTCACAAAGTGAGAACTTTTCCTAGCAATTCATTGGGCCAATTTGCTCCAAAACATCAACCTTCTGTCAGCTTCCCCCTGCTTGCCCCCAGGAAAGAAAGGTTCCACGTGGGAACTCCGCTGCAGTGAATAGCAATGCAAATAACTTCTCTGCCACGGCTTTACCTTCCCTTAGCTCGCATGTAATATTATGATCATCTATCAGCCCATCGGGATCTCTGGCAGACTTTCTACTTTTGACAGCTAGACAAAAAGCTTTAATTTTTTATTCTTTTTTTATGACTTTATAAAGTTGTTCCTCAACATTTTTTTGGCCTACCTCATTATGGTTTATATTTAACTTGCCAAAGTTAATGCTCTTTCCGATTCTCCTCATTTGGATACAACTCCTGCTTCAGAAGGATGACTTATTTCTAGGAGCCTTGTTTACTTTACTGTTTAAAGCCAGCCCCTGCTCATTTTTGTGGCTTTCCTTCAATCTCTTATTTCCCCTCCCTTCTTGGACTTTCACCATCAAACCAAACATGGTATCCTAGAAGTCTTGGTTTGAGGGGCTTGAGTTTTTAATTTTAAAGCAGTGCTATACGCAACTTTCTCAACTTATGCACGTACATATGAACCTGAAATAGCATTTCAGCTATGATATTTTGTTGAGATTACATGAAGCTTTCCCTGTGTCTGTTTCCAAGACAAGTTTTTTCTGCCTTGAAGGTATAATCTGCATTTGTTCCTCCCAGATGTCTTATTTCATGTTGGATATATTAACATATATTTTGTTGGACTGTGGCCATTTAAATCAGGCAGTTCACATTGTTCTCTAAAAGTAACAAATACTTCATTTATAAGTGTATCATCTGCACACTTAACCTAGGATTTTTTCCAACTAGGATTATTGATGAAGGCATCAAGCATTGCTAGAATGAGAACTGATTGACCGACAATCTCATTAAAAATCCCTCACTTGGTCTTTCCTTAACAGAAACCACATTTTGAGATTTCTCAGGGCATTGCTCTTTAATCTGTCTAGTGCTTGCTTATGCTTGGTAAAGTCTGAACTCACATTTTTACCATTAAAGAAGCACTTACCAAGAAGAGTTACATCCTCCAAAAAATATTTATTCTATCTCAACTATTTCCATCATATTTTGCCTATTTACATTTAAAATTGCACTAGAAAGTCAGGAACCTTTAAAACGGGAAAACATTTATTCATTTTATTCATGCTTGAAAACAGCCCAACCAACTTTATACAAATAATAAAGAAACCCAACAAAAGCAGACGTTTTGTAGCAAAGATGAAGTCTGAAATACATTAGCCATAGAGATGTTTTCCTAATTACATGAGCAACTGAAAACAAAAGCTAGAATAGAAGAAATCAGCTCAAATTCTGAAATCAACAGGCAAGCTAAATTGGCTTTAAGAGTTCTAAATATATCAAGTTGTGATACCTGGCTAGTAATACTAACTTTGCATAATTTTTTCAGTAGGCAAGAAGTTTCAGAATTGTAGAATGGAATTCTTTGCAAAACTACTGGTCAACCAGCAGTTCCTTACACCAATCCTACGTAAGATAATGAAGTGTCCGACACTGAATTCAATTAATAAAGAATCAAAGGACATCCTGGAAAAAAATGTCAACTGTACTAGGGTTTATGGTTCACGTTAGAGAAGGAACTGAATATAAATCTCCAGCTGCCTTTAGAACTATGAATATGACTTGTATGAACAAGAGAACAAGCACCTAGTTAGATCACAGACAAGTTACTACTTCTTTGCATGGTATTAGTTCAACACAGTTACCTACTGGAAGAAGGGGAGTGAATGGTGATTTGTAAGTAGCTACTGAGGAAGAGAATAAATAACGTTCTGTGATGAATTTACTGGAAGAAAATATCATGTCCTGCGTCATGAAACAAGTCAGGCTAAGGAACCATTAATGGTATTTTTATGGCCTTAACTGCACTAAACAGTCTTCCTTCTTCAGTGTATATAATTTATCTCTGCAGAATCGATATGTAACAACAGCCATACCTTGTACATTTCAGCTGCATAAAGTAAGGAAGGTTTTAACTTCAGGCATCTTACCACAGTTATATTACCTTATATTCCTCTTTCATACTATTTACATTTAATATGCATACAAGCACAGGTTTAAAACCACTCAGAATTCTTAAAAGAGGATGATAATGTACCTACCTGCTGTTCTTGTATTTATTTATATTCTAAACAGAGTTTCAAAATTCACACAGAAGACAGGACTGATAATTGTTTGTTTTACACTGCTGATGGAGAACATAATCTCAACAATTAATGTTTTGTTTTTAAGGCCTGGGTGTAGTATGTGCTGGTTACAAGGCAATGTCAGATTTTTATTTTTAATTTTTAAAGTTCACAGATGCCATGTTTGCCAATGACAACAAAGAAAGAAGTGTCAGTGTCAGTGTCATACCACCAGTGTCAGTCTTGCCCCGAAGGCCATGGTTACCCAGCCTAACCTTTGTATGTGCAAGTCGTGGAAATTCTCTCCTCAAAAAGAAATAAAATATCTTTTAGGAAAGTTGAAGTTGTGTTAAGAAGTCCACAACTTCTTTTGCCAAAGAGGTCACTGCACTAGAGCATCTTTTCCATATGCATTAGAAGCTGGCACAAAGGTTAAATAATCATTCAGTCAAATTTTCCATTTGATGAACTGAACTGAGATACTTGAGCCCCAACAGTATTATGTTTTCCCAATCTATCTTCTGAACTGTCTTCCAGCAATTCTACAAACTCTGTGAAATGCAAAAGCCACATGATGCATTAGAAAAACCCATAAGTCAAACTTAAAAGTAAATTTTGGTTCATCTGTTATCATTCCATTGCTTGTTTCTGAGAGCCATCAAATGGTACTGCAACTTCCCACCCTTTCAAGGGGGGGGGATAAATTCTGAAGAAACTAGCAACACTTTGGCCAACAATAACTTCTCAACACAGTAAGATGCACGACTTGTTAATAACACGTCTTTGACTCTTTGGAAAACAGTATTGCAAAGCCTCCACGCACCCGAGGACTGAACTACCCTGCTCTCCCAACAAAAAGTAAACCGCGCTTTACTACTCCGGATAACCTAATCTGTCGCTTTATGACCTGATACCCGGAGTGGGATTGACCACACATCTGTATCAGGCACTCACAATATCATTTGTTCTATTATTCAATACACAGAACTCCCTACTCTTTGAGCCCGCTCCTACTCAGACTAAAATCGGTTACGCCATTGTCACTGAACCCTCAAATAGCCCAGAACTGCAACACTGATTTCCCCTTCCACCAATCAAGTGACAGAGCGATGACAGTTTTCAAGCCAATCTCTGCAAATCACTCACCTTGAAGGATGAGAAGTCATCAGGGAAAGAGGGGGGGAAAAAAACCCCAGTAATTACTTACTTTGGGAAGATGACAGTCATGAGCGCTGACGCATAACCAGGCTTGCACACTCCCTCAGAGATATTCGCATACTTTGATGCCAATTCTGGAGGCCTGAGGAAAAAAAAAAAAGTAGAGTCAGGACTCTGTGAGAGATCTTGTTCCTTATAGCTCTTCTGAAAAACAGCTGTGAACAATAATAGCAAACACACAGGGCTATTTATTGCAAATAGCATCGCAGGAAAACAACAAAGCTTAGGGTTAAAGATATCTGAAATACCACTAAACCACCAGTTTTGCTGAAAGATTTTCATACCTAGGAAAGTAAAGCTCATGGAAGAAAAATATCAAGAAACCATTTGGGACTTCAGCCTTTCAAAAAGAAGAAAACAAACAGCACTTTGCTTCGGTTATTTTTCTCAAGTATGATCAAAGCTAAAATTACAAAGAAGTATTATTTAGGATATTATCCAGAAGACACCTTTCAAGCACTTGAAACAAACTGCTGAGCAGTTCTGAGGGGCTATCATTAAGGGATGCATGCTTTCGGTACTTGGAACAGATGATATTGCTGCCATTCCATTGAGATGTCTCTTAATTCAGCTTACCCAGTGATTTCAGGGCCAAATTTATTGGAGGTTTTTTTATTTAGTCTTTGTACAGAAACAATATTAGCTACTCAAGAAGAGATATTTAAGTCCAGTACATACTTAGAATACAGAAATTCTAAGTCACCTGAAAACAAATAATTTGTGTCCCTATTCACCAACTGAAAAATTTTACATTCATCCATTTAACAAAAACATTACAAGGATTAACTCACTTGTCCTTACAAATCAGTACTAGATACCTTAATGGCAGTCACAGTATGAGAATTATTAATATTCCTTCCAAAATAATGCATTTACAGTTAGATGTTTAACATTCAGTAGAAGCTGCAAGCATTAAGTGCAAGTGTTACCTCAAGGAGTCGATCAATAGTACTGTATTTGCTATACCAGTAGGCAGTAATGAAAGGGGTTTTTCCTGCAGGTCAACAGTAGGAGTTAAATGAAGATGACAGTGAAGATCTGCAGACTAAACCCACAAAAACAATTTTGAAGAGCCTGTTAGCAAACCCACGCTTTCTGTTCCAGGTGTCACTGACGTGTACATCACCAATACCAGTTAACTAGCAAACGACTGTAAAATGTAATGAGCATCGATTCAGAGAGCTTCAAGTGAGTGGGCTCCTGAGCTGAAGCCACGGTTCCTGGAGGGGTTGTGAGCAGTGGCACAAACAAAACCCCAGCTGGCAAAATTATGTACCTGAATGACTAACTCCAGGCTGAACTGGTACTAACTATCTTTCTTGTACTGGCCCTGCAGTCACTGCCCAAGAGATCGCTAGCCAGTTCCAACTGGGTGATCAATAGATGGACAGTTAGTTTTACAATTAGCTGGATCCAGTACAAAACCTCCTAACTATATAGTTCCCAAAAAATACAATTATTTTCTGATGAACAAGAATCTAAACCTTCAGCAGCTGGAAGAGGAAATAAACTGGAGAAAAGAAGAAGTCTCTAAGTACTTAATTTCTTAAGACCTTTGCAGCTGAAAAGCACTAGAAAAAGCTTATGAGCACGGATCCGATTCTAATTCTGCCACAGATTTCCTGCATAGTTTTGGTCAAAACATGTAATATTTTACAATCACAATTCCTCATCTATAGGCTGGCAGAACAATACATTTGACTAGTTACACTGTGGGTTATTTACAGCAAATTTTAGATTTCTCTAAATACATTATATAGATAGGGAGAGATAGGGGTGTAACGTTGTCTAGCACAACCCAAATCCATGGGTTTGGTTTCCACAGGTGACACTGTAATACGTATCCCTAAATCAGAGACATGAGAAGGCATCTAAGACATGAGCATCTGAAAGTTTGAATCCTGAAGACTTGCACTGAGTTATGCATGTTCCAGTTAGAACAGACAGGAAAGACAGGCTTGTTACTGAAAAACCAGACGGTTTTAATCAAAAGGGACAGCAGGGTGTACAGATCACAGCTTGTCACAGCACTGAAGATATGAAGAAATGTGGGAAATTTGAATCTGTATCAAGCAAAGTTAAGTGTTGCTGCATTTTTATAGTTTAAGCAATATACAGAAACCCCGAATACCAGCATCTTCAAGAAAAGTAGAAAGCAACTGGAATTTATCTGCAGCCACCACAGTGGTGAGTCATTGCTGGCAAACTTGTATAACTATTTCAACAGCAGGCCTTTCTCAAATGACCTCAGCGGTCACACAAAATATCTTGTGCCACAACCACAGGCATTTTTCTCTTTTCTGGTTTAATGGCGCTTTCATTACCAAATTAAAATGTCACTCAGATGCCCATCATGGTGCTCCTGCAAAAGAATAGTAGGCTGAAACCCTCCTGCATTCGAGCCTCCCAGAATGCCAACCAGTGCCCCACGCTGATGGTGGAGCTGTCAATTACGAAGCCCACAAAGATGCTCAGAGCCGCAAAAGCCCGAGGGGGCGAGCTGTGAACATTTCTTGGATGTGATGAAGTTCATGATCCAGAGTGCCAGAGGCAGAACAGTCCTCGTAAGTCAATTGTAGCTGCCACCTCCTATCATTCAACACTTGCTCATCTCCTTTCTCCTAGCCACATGTAGAGCCAGCAGGCTACAGAAAACTAGAAATGGGCACTCTGTGTTTCAAATCCATCTAGGGACATGCTTTATTTGTTCAATTTCTTTGGCTGACATATTACACACTGGCACTGCCAGCATGCTCATAACAGTAAGCCTACATACATTAGGTGTAACTCAAAGGAAAACATCTAAGGTAAGGCTGGGTACAACCTCACAGTCTACCATCCTGCCACTTCAGCAAGCTATTCAAGCTAACATAATTTTAGATACATAAATTTGCTTTCTGGTGGTTTGTTGTGTTTGTTTTTTTTTTTCCTGCAAGATTCACAGTTCTCACAGGGACTGCTGTTCCATAAATCAGACTGCAAAACCTCCTACATGGAGCGTCCCATAGAGAACTGTACATTTTTCAAACAAATCCAGCTTTGTACTAGCAGACTGTTGTTAGTAGGTACACAGTTCTGTAACAAAAAAGCACACAGAAACAAAGTTTGTGAATAAGCACCTCTTCTGAATCTGATGACAGTGTACTTAGCAAACTGCTGCATGTATTCCTACTTCTTTGATTGCGTTTCTTATTTCCAAATGGAAGCAGCACTGTTACTGAAAGTACACTCAGCAAAGGCTGCCTGACAAAGTACCAAAGCACAGTGAAAGCCCCAAAGCACAAACCCTGAACGCTGCTTACAACAGATGGGTCAAGAACTACGCAGCAAACCAAACAATAGGAAAAATGTAGGGCTTTACTAGTAAATACCTTCATCTTGCTAGCTGCATCGCTCTGCCTGGAATCCAAGGATCACACGGAAGGCTGTTGTGATAAGCCAGCCAGGGTGATGATGACTGATAACTGCTCTAGCACAAAGGTGCAAATCTCCTCTACATCTCCCAGGTCCAAGCTCATCTCCAGCCCCTGACTCTCACGCTCCCAGCTACAGTGAAAGCATCAGCCGGGTTGAGGCAGTTAAAGAGCTCGTGGAGGCAGCAGAAAGGATACAATTAGATGACACTGTGGACCCTCAAATTTTACTCAGACTTCGTGCAGGAAGAACCCAGTAAGATAATAAATTTATACAGAATAAGTGATAGAAACAATTCACAGTAACAGTAAACATCTGCAGGTTTCACACAAGTGCCTACAGGAGGATGAAGTTAAAGGGAAGTAACAGGCTTATTTCACCAAAAAGAAAATGCACTCTTCCTTTCCTTTTTTTGTTTTCCTGATTTTTCTCCTATGAGTCTAGCACACATCCTGAATTCTTACAATTTTCTGTGCTTTTCTACACTTTTATGTGGACATCAATCTTAACAAAATTTCACAATTTGGATAAGTTAAAAATCCAGCTGCTTTCAGAGGCTTTAGAAAAAGTAACAAGGTTTTTCCTTCTGATTGCATTTGGCAGATGTGTGTTGTCTTTTAATCTCATGTATGAAAACGTCACCATGGTTAATTCCTTCATCATGTCTTGATCAGGGACAGCATGTCATGCTCACAGGACTGGAATCTAAACCCATTTAAAAAAAGAAATTAGTAATACAAACTGAAGTATTTGAACTAGTAAAGGAAAAATGCTCACAACTAAGCCCTTGCAATTGAATATTACAAAAACTGCTTTAAGAGACAGATTTTGCTGCTTTGGCTTCCACATGGAATCTAAATTGTGGATTGTAAAAATTGAAACAAATTTCAACTGCTTGAGATAATCTTATTTGAAGACTGATTTATCTTGCTGTTACTCTCGCACACAAAATACACTGATACATTTCTGAAACAAGGAAAAGGAGTTCTTTCACAACGGGCTCTCTTTTTGCCTTGAGGTTTCTTTCTCTTTGGTCCAAAGTAAACCAAGTCATACCTATACAGCAGCTCTACAAAGTGTTATGTCATGATACTTGAAGAATGAATAGGAGACGTGATGAGAAGGCAAAATGAAAGGCACGTAAAACATAGTGGTTATTATGAAGTACCAATGAAATAGTATTAGCAAGTAATTTGGCAGATGAAAAAAGGGTAGATGACTAAATCAAAGCAGTTAATGCTGAAACCCCATATTTACACCATGTCAATTCAGGACATTTTAGTTTAGACAGGACTCCAGTCAGATTCTCTGGGCCAGATCTATCCATCACATGCACAGATACACAGGGCTCAGTGTTGGCCAAAAGTTTTAGTTCAGACTCCTATGTCCCCAGTTAAATATTGCATTTTGTAGACTCCTGGAATAAAGCTTCAGTTTCACTTCACCCAATTAAGTCCAGGGCTATGTTTCAAAACCAGTTTGTGACCTCAATCAGTATACAGTAAGAAACAGTTATTTGCTGTTTCTTGCACGAGCAGAAGCAAGAAACAGGGATTTGCTTCAAAATGGCAGGACTCCTCCAAACAAGACACTAACGAACACACAACTGGAGTGGCTAGGGTGTACATTTATTTTAGTTACTATCAAAGGATCACAGATCTTTGAATGGTATTTGTCACTTATAGCCTAATAAATATACAACTTCCAGTCCTCAATATGTTTTTTCATAATACCTCATAAGCTTGCAAAGCATCAAATCCCATTTGAGACAGAAAAACGTAAAACAAAACAATAAACCAGCTCTCCCTTCCCAGCTGGCAAAGACTTCTATTAAAGAGATGGATGAGGAAGGAAGCGCCCCATCAAGTCTTCCCTTCATCACAGACTGTCAACCTCAAAGCAAACACCACCAGCTCACTCAAAGGTATGGGAGGACACCTTTAGCAGGTCTGGTGATGCAGCTCTTTTACCCTCCTTCAGTAACTGCTGTTGAGTCAGAGAGAAAGAGAAGTCACTAACAACAGCAGCAGCTGTCACCTACATACCAGTCAATCCCATACACCAGAAACAGCAAGGGACTGAAAAAAAATAATGGATTTGCACATCTGACTTGATCATCACGTCATTTGAACAGGCAGAATCTCCTCAAGTGCAAGACACTGTGGAAACAAGACAAGCTGATGAACCCTCCTCTGGGTAGGTGGCTGGAGCTCCTTGTTCAACAGAAGTGAAGCGTGGGTTAGGAAACACTGAGACAGAAGTTTAAGGAACTCCAATTACAGCTTTGTTAGAGATTTCAAAACTTTGGTTCAAATAATTACTTGGCCTGATCATGTGATATCTGCTATTTTTCTAATTCCAGCTGAGGAAAAACTAAACAAACAAGAGAAAGGAATGAAGGGATAGAAAGAAGAGGAAAAGCAGAATGCTTACACTGGAAGGGGCAGGAAATGCATCTATCACACTATAGCCAGCTAAATAGATGTAAATATTTTCAAATGTTACTTCAGTATGTAAGCAAATTCCTCAAGGAGATTGTATGACCAAATACAAGAAGAGATGGTCCAAATCCCTTTTCAAAACGATATGATGCACGCTAAAAAAAATGTCCTGTTCTGCTTCACCACTGAGACTTGTAGCTCCTCATAAAATTAATTTCTTAACAGTGAAGATTATCAACACATACTTTTAATTATTTATTTGGACTCCTCAAGAACACCAGCTGAAGAAGATTAGGTTACATTAAACTGGCTTAGGAAAACAAAGTTTTAAAGGCATTGCACCAAAAGCCACCTCTATGGCCCCAAAGGAAGACAGGATGCAAGTCAATGCCACCCTTTGGGAAATGCACACTCAAGACCCCTAACACGCTGCCGGTGTCATTCACTCTTTATGAAATACCCTCTTTGCGCACACACACACACACACACACACACACACACTGAAGAGGCTTCCATCCACAAAGAAAGGCATATGGATCCTAATTCCTTACTGAACTCCATTCCTGGTCTTTGAAATACTAGGAATTAGATCACTAGGCAGAAGAAGGAATTTCAGATTAGTCTCGGCAGTGCTAAATACATAAACATCTTAAGAAAAACAGCTATAAGTAACTTCTCTATTAGAGAGGACTGTATCATTGTACCAGCTCTTACAGTTCATAGAATCCAAGAACCCTCCCTGGAGCTTCTTAATGAATAACCTTTTATGAACTCCTAAAAAAAAGTGTTGGATCCCTGTAGACAAAAGAATCAGAAGTTTTCAAGCTAGAAAGTTTTTGTTTGTTCATTTTAAATATCTAAATGCTGAGTTTATAAAACCAGATTCAAAGGATGCAAATAAAAAAATTCAAGAAGAGTCCATAGCACATTTTGTATGTGGCCACATGGTGCATACTCCTCCAAGAATTGAGTAATATCCCCGATGTCCTGATCTCCTCTGGTTTTTATAAGCCTTCCCCCTTTTTTTAAAGTTGCTGTTACATCTTACCTTTAAGAGTAGTATCCCAGACAAAAAAGGAGAATTGTGTTCAAAAAGACATAGATAAGGAGCAAAGGAAACAGTCCATTTGAGGGGTTGGTTTGTTTGTGCCGTTAAAGAAACTGAAAGGAGAAAACAACTGGCTGAAATGCCATTTGTTAGACTAAACATAAAGCATGAAATACAGAAATTTTATTTTCACAGAAGGCAGCTGTTTACCAAAGAAAGAAAAAAATTATAAAGATGACTGCTCCCTGAGTTTTTGATTACTTACTAATCTTTGAACAAAGAAACTTGTAATTTAACGATGAAATAACTTGATGATATTCAACATAGCTCCTGAATGTATGTTCCAAAATTGCCTGTTTCCATCCTTTCCAGTAATAAGTATCATCATTCTGGTTTTACAGATAAGAGACAGTGATAACCTAGCAGAGGATAGTCACTAATTTGGAGATGGGAAGCGTTAAGACCCACCTAGCAGTCAATAAAAGCTCTCTCGGCAGTCAATTGGGATTCCTACCTGAAATGTTTTATGAAAGAACTGTCTAAAGAATGTCTAAATAAACTCCATTTCCCCAAAGTGAGAAATAGTATCAGAACATGTAATTCTCAAAACTTGCAAAACTATAAATGCCATGACTTTCTATTTAAATACCTCTCAAAAATCGCTGTTATCACAACGGCCATAAAAAGGAGCCAACTAAAAGCTTGATGGGAAATAAAATGCTCACCTATCACACCCATTTATGGCCAAATGAAGGAATGCGAGAAGA
>VZTM01032510.1:0-19237 GCA_013400555.1 Jacana jacana
TTGACCAGCACCCCAGGTATTCGTGTTGGCCCACCTCGGTGCAGTCTTCCCTAGTTTCACCAGCAAGGTGGGAGGGCTTCCAAAGTTAGCCATGTGGTCTGTGTGTGGAGGGGAGCTTCAGCCTGCTGGGGGTACGAGCTGGTTTGAAATGATCCCCACGTGCTGTGAAGAACAGATCCTGGCGATCAGCAGTCCTGACAACGGCTGCAGGAGCCTGGTTTTCCCGTGCTTATTGTGGATGAGGGAAGCGTGGCAGAGAGAGAAAAAGAGATGGAGAGTGGAACGGGGCTGAGGGGAAGGGAATGAAGCCAATTGCTGGGTAGAGCAGGACCAGAGGAAACTGCAGATGTCCCCCCAAGGCTGTCAGTGTCCTACAGTCCCCTCCGAAGCTGTGTGTGTAGCTGCCCTTGATTTCAGTTGCCTGACATTTCTTCACCAAGAGCCACGTGGCTGGAGAAAAGGAGAGACATTGTAAATGCCACCATCTGCAGAGGAATTTCCTCCATAAACCTGTGCTACCCTATCAGCTTGTGGTTTTACTTGGTAGCTTTCTTTAGCCCACCAAACCCTGGCTTAATTCCTGGATTCTTCCATGTTTAGGAGATGATATTGTTGAGTTATGGGGTGGTATCCTTCCTTCTTGCCGAGTCCCTCTGAGGCCCTCATTTCTTGGAAATGACAAAAGTTCAGCCCCTGGGTTTCCTGCACAGCTGGGTTTTGGGAGAGAAATCTGAAAGCCCGGGGTAAGGCCAAGTGTCAGGACTCCCAGTGTGAGAATGCTTCTAATCCACAGCCCTGCCCATGAAAGGGCCACATGTTCTTCCCTTTGTTATTCTTCTCCACGCTGTCCTTCCAAAGGTGGCCCTGCTGGCCCTGTGAGCTGTGAGGGCTCTCCAGAGGTGCCTGCTCTGCCCTCTCTTCACAAGAGCAAGTTAGGAATGAATGTTTATAAAGAGCCATGGGATCCTTGGCACTGGAAATGTCAGTGTAAGCAGAAGAGGGTTTTGTGATGTGGCTGTTTTTTCTAATTTAGGATTTATCACAGTTCCCTGGTTTGAATGGGCTGGGTGACAGGAATTAACACTTTCTCATTTCCTAATGAAGCCACTGGGTCTCAGCATGAAAGAAGATAAGAGGGTGACAGCACACTGCCAGATAATACCATTTGCAGTCCTGATTTATCACTCCAGTTCCAGGGAAAAATCCCACCTGCCTGAGAACCCGAGGGGTCTGCTCTAGTGCAGATGGCACTGTATGGGATGAGAATTCACTTCCCCTCCTTTAACTAATGTACTTTAACAGGCTGTAATGTATCCACAGCCCTCTCCCTCCATCACTTTTCCCCGTGTTCCTCGTCCATCAGATCAAGGCTGTGTCCACCACGTGGTGCACTGATATCACTTGGAGGACAACCACAGCTTCTGGCTCATGGCCGGGCCACCAACCTAGTGAGATGTCTGCCAAGCCCATCCCATGGGTGGAAGCCATACATTAAAACCATGGCAAAGGGTCTGTCAGTGGTAACAGCCCCTTCCTCATCCTTGGACAGTAATGGTCCAGGAGCTCTCACACTGTGTGACTCAACACTTTTCTACTAATGCATGTTGTCCCCATGTCCTCAGCACTGGTGAGGCCACCCCTTGAGTCTGGTGTCCAGTTCTGGGCACCTCAGCACAAGAGAGATCTGGAGGGGCTGGAGCGAGTGCAGAGGAGGGACACGGAGCTGGGGAAGGGCCTGGAGAATAAATCTGATGAGGAACCATTGAGGAGTTGGGACTGTTTAGTCTGTGGAAGAGGAGGCTGAGGGGAGACCTCATCCCTCTCTACAACTGCTTGAAAGGGCATTGCAGAGAGGTTGGTGCTGGTCTCTTCTCACGGGCAATGAGCCATAGAAGGAGAGGGAATGGCTGCAAGCTGCAGCAGGGTAGGGTTAGGCTGGACATGAGGCAAGAATTCTTCCCAGCAAGAGTGGTCAGAGCCTGGACTGGGCTGCCCAGGGAGGGGGGGGAGTCCCCATCCCTGACTGTGTTTCAGAGTGGATGAGCTGTGGTGTTGGGGGATGTGGTGTAGGGGAGACCTTTGTAGAGTGGGGCTGATGGTTGGACTGGATGATCCCAAGGGTCTCTGCCAACTGGAATGATTCTGTGATTCTAAGTATAAAATCTTGCTACTTGGTGCTGTTGGGTGAAGCATTGCTCAAAAAAACATCAAAGAAGATTAATATGTTCTTTTACCATAAGGTTCATCACAGTAGTGTGATCTGATAGAGGGTTCTGTTGCTTTTTCAGCTTTACCAGGAGGTAAAACTGCGAAGGGAGAGCAATATGAATGTCCATGATCATAAGGCCCCTCAGAGCAAGGTGCTGCAGCTCTCCGTGCGTTCCCCTGCTCCGGAAGAGAGGGACTCGGTGGAGCTGAACCATCAACACAACGTGGAAAACGACAGGATGGACAAAGGGAGTTTGCTCGGTAAAACAGGGCACGAATGTAAGGAAACCAGAGGCAAGAGCAGAAACCACGTGCTGCTAGTGGACAGCCTGGCCTTTGAGAACCAAGAGGAACCTGAAGACAGCCTCAGCACCAGGACTTCCAGGAAAAGCGCCAAGAATTATATTGGTGATCTCAATGTAGTAAGTACCGTATGAGCGTGTTTCAGTCACCAGCATGAGGAAAAGCCTGGGGGGTTTGGTCTGCCAGGCTGACCTAAAGAACTGATCCACCTGATGTCTGTTAGGTTTCCAGCAAGGCACTGGCTCTGCTTCCTCCTCGGTTTGCTGTGGATGGGTGTCTTCTCCCCGTTTAAATGTGCTAGGTGTGCTCCTTAACTCCCTTCATAACCCAGGGGCATTTTTGTGGCTCTCCTTGTGCTGCTCTCCTCTGCTACGAGTCCTAAATGCAAACTGCCACAAGTTTCACAATAATTCTGGAGATACCATGTGAAGGGCTTGTATTAAAGGACTGTTTTTATATTTATAAAGGCTCTTAAAGAACTTGCCAGAGTCAGTGAAGAATTATGCAGCTATCAAGAGGAAATTCGAAAGAAATCCAACCACAGAAGGTAAAAACATGTTTGTAATCTTTATCACAGACTCCCAGAATGCTCTGGGGTTGGAAGGGACCTCTGGAGATCATCTACTCCAAACCCCTGCCAGAGCAGGTCCTCAGGAAAGTGTCCAGGCAGGTTTGGAATGTCTCCAGAGACGGAGTCTCCACCACCTCTCTGGGCAGCCTTTATTTGAGAGGAAGGAAGTGATGGATGAGAGTGTGCTCCTGTTCCCTTTCTAGCGGGGTTTGCTGTTGAATTTATTAGGAGTTGGGCAGTTCCTGTCCTCCCAGTGCTCCAGTGCCCAGCATAAAACATTCAGGTGAAACACACTGGAACAGGATGCAAGGCTGTGTGTTACCAGCAGAGCAGGGTTTAGCTCTGGAACCCACGGGATGACACGGGTATTTATGTGAGACAGAAGTGTACTTGTTTGTAATGGCTACACAGACACTGGGGGAGGGAACAGACATTCCTCTCTGCCCCGTTCCCTGCTGCTGTGCACACCGTGGGGTGGGTTTGTTAGGCTGGAGGGTTCTTACTTTCAGCCCAGAACTCCCTTTACCTGCAGAGGATGTGGCAGGGACTGGCAGCCCGGGAGTGCAAAGCGGGCAGGAGGAGGAAGGACAGCCAGATGTTTGCACTAAGGGAAAGATGGTCAGCCAGGCCCTGGAGACAGTATGGCAGGTGAACATTCTGTTAAAAATGCAGTATTATGGTCTGCTTTAGCAGGCTGAACCACAGTCTTCCTCTTGGGTTGTGCAGAGAGTCTCAGAAGGTAAGGCTGAACCCGTGGTGGGACAGGGTGCGTACCATGAAAGAGACTGAGACAGATGCTCCCCAGGAGCAGAGGGACTCCTTACCTTCCCCCATGGGCTCCCTGCTGCTGATTTCTTCCTGTAGCTGGGTTACTGCTTCTGTCTTTGAAGCAAATAGATTCATAGTCGATGTGTGGTTTCTAAATCCCAGCTGAGAGAGGTGATTTTTGAACGTGTTTCTACTGTCGTGTCTAATGTTAAGAAATCCAGACAAGGGAGGCACGATGTCCCAAAGCTTTATTTGTTCATCTCAGAGGCGGGCAGACTCCCACTGGAGTCATTAGAACTCACAAGACCCCACTGTCCTCACAGTAGGATAGGTAAGAAAACAAGCAAACATCTACAAAAACTCAGAATAAGAATTTTTCGTGACAAGGGAAAGGAATGCAGATTCCCTTTGTTGAGCTTTCTTCAAATTCTTCATGGGTGTTTCAAATATGCTGGAAGATGCTCAGAGGGCTGGAGCCCCTCTGCTGTGAGGACAGGCTGAAGGAGCTGGGGTTGTCCTGCCTGGAGAAGAGAAGGCTCCAGGGAGACCTTAGAGAAGCCTTCCAGTATCTGAAGGGGCTACAGGAGAGCTGGGGAGGGACTCTGTGTCAGGGAGTGGAGTGACAGGACAAGGGGTAACGGCTTTAAACTGGAAGAGGGGAGATTGAGATGAGATACCAGAAAGAACTTCTTTGCTGTGAGGGTGATGAGAGCCTGGCCCAGGTTGCCCAGAGAAGCTGTGGCTGCCCCATCCCTGGAGGGGTTGAAGGCCAGGCTGGATGGGGCTTGGAGCAACCTGGTGTGGTGGGAGGTGTCCCTGCCCAGGGCAGGATGTGGCGCTGGGTGATCTTTAAGGTCCCTTCTGACTCTAACCATTGTGTGATTCATTCTGTGTACCAGCTGCAGCAAAACTGCTCCCAGATCTTTTTAACTAACCAGTGTTAAAACTCCTGCTCATGGGGAGAGTGAATCCATGCTGTGGTCCCCCAGGGGGATACCCTCATTGCTCATCCCTAAAACACCTCTCCTTTTATTTCCAGAATGAAGTCACTTCCTTTCCTGAGGGACTTTGAGGAAACGCAGCGGGCAGTTATTCTGCCTGAGATGAACCATGTGTCCAGCAGTGACTCACAGACTGTGGTTGCTTTTGAGACCGAGGAACATAATAACAGGAAGAATCTGATGAGCTCCACCAAGGCTTTGAAGGACATTTCTTATGGGAGTCTTACTGGTGACAGAGGAACAGACTTCACACCTTGGCAAAAGAGAGAAGCTCCACCGGTTCCTCCACGGAGCACCTCCCGGCACCTGACCAGCTCCCTTTCTGCGGTGGCACAGCTCTCTGAAGCACCAACACGAGACCCAGGCATCAAAAGCAGCTGCAAGGCTCAGGGCTGTGGGAGTGGAAGGAGACTGCCAGATCCTTCACCTCTAAACCAGAAGGAAGCTGCAGCATCCTGTGTGAAGGAAGGGCAGGCTGTGAATGGTCCCATGATGGTAACTTCTTCAACACCGGTCGCTAAAAGCCAGTGCAATGGGCCGACGGGTTTCTGCCACAACACGTGGGCGTTTGATGTGGGCAAGCTTGGGAAAGACAATCAAAGTGGACCTTCCCCACTCTCAGCCCAAAAGAGTTGTTCAGATGGAAATATGGCCCAAAGCACCAAGATGCACCCGAAGCACAACCCGGCGTCTCACAGCGGCCCTTACTGCGGTACGGACTTCTGTGCCCCTGCCGCCCCCCACAGCGGTCTTCTGGCAGGCCCTGGGTTTGCTTTAGGAAAGCCCCAGAGAAATGAAACCTTAGCAGCAAAGATCGACCAGTTCAACCGGACGGTGTTCCACACGGACAAGCGTAGCGGCGCTTCGCAGGACAGCCAGGGGCCTGGGAGAGGCTCGGGAGGCGGCAGGCCCTGCGGCCCGCGGTGCGACCCTGCTGCTGGCAGGAGGGACGCTGTAGGTGCAGCTTCCCTTTCCCACACCAAATCCCCTGCGGCGGAGGAGGCACAAAGCGGGAACCCCGGCAAAGCTGCCCCAACGGCCGGGCAACCGAAGCAAGTAAACGGGCTTCCAAATGCGGGTGGCTGCAGGCACCAGCCTCACGAGCACGAGTGGAGACCCAGTGACTTATCCGGCCGCCCGCGTTCAGCCGACGCGAGGTCCAACTACGGCGTCGTGGAGAAGCTGCTGAGGAACTATGAGAGATCAGCGGTGGCTCCTCCGTGTCATGCGAAGTGCTGCAAGGAGAAGTGGGCACGGGGGAAGGCCGAGCTCGCCGCCGGGGGCTGTGAGACATGGAGTCAGTATTTAGAAATGCTCCAGATTGAGCAAGGAAAGCAAGAATTTCCAAGGAATCCAGCCAGGCACGCTGGGCAGCAGCTCAAGCACGGAAAAGAGAGACAGAAGTTACCAGAGGTAAGGTTCATGAGAACAGCAAGAGCAGAATAATTCCATCTTGCACCAAGCTAAACTGAGGCAGCTAACATGATATTGTAAATATCTATGTAAAACCAGACACTTTGGGCCAGGGTCTGGATGAATCTGGAGTGTTTCCTCTGAAGGTAGGGGAGGAGGGACAGCAGGGAGGAGAACACAGTAACAGGGGAGGGCAGAAGCAGGTAAGTAAGTGACCGGTGAAGACGTGCCAGATTTTAACCTCTGCTGCTGCTGTGCAAAGCTGGGTTTACCTGCAGTGCAGGTAGTCTAGGACCAAACTAGTGAGAGCTGCCATCGGGTTTTAGCTCCCTNAACAGACTTCACACCTTGGCAAAAGAGAGAAGCTCCACCGGTTCCTCCACGGAGCACCTCCCGGCACCTGACCAGCTCCCTTTCTGCGGTGGCACAGCTCTCTGAAGCACCAACACGAGACCCAGGCATCAAAAGCAGCTGCAAGGCTCAGGGCTGTGGGAGTGGAAGGAGACTGCCAGATCCTTCACCTCTAAACCAGAAGGAAGCTGCAGCATCCTGTGTGAAGGAAGGACAGGTTGTGAATGGTCCCATGATGGTAACTTCTTCAACACCAGTCGCTAAAAGCCAGTGCAATGGGCCGACGGGTTTCTGCCACAACACGTGGGCGTTTGATGTGGGCAAGCTTGGGAAAGACAATCAAAGTGGACCTTCCCCACTCTCAGCCCAAAAGAGTTGTTCAGATGGAAATATGGCCCAAAGCACCAAGATGCACCCGAAGCACAACCCGGCGTCTCACAGCGGCCCTTACTGCGGTACGGACTTCTGTGCCCCTGCCGCCCCCCACAGCGGTCTTCTGGCAGGCCCTGGGTTTGCTTTAGGAAAGCCCCAGAGAAATGAAACCTTAGCAGCAAAGATCGACCAGTTCAACCGGACGGTGTTCCACACGGACAAGCGTAGCGGCGCTTCGCAGGACAGCCAGGGGCCTGGGAGAGGCTCGGGAGGCGGCAGGCCCTGCGGCCCGCGGTGCGACCCTGCTGCTGGCAGGAGGGACGCTGTAGGTGCAGCTTCCCTTTCCCACACCAAATCCCCTGCGGCGGAGGAGGCACAAAGCGGGAACCCCGGCAAAGCTGCCCCAACGGCCGGGCAACCGAAGCAAGTAAACGGGCTTCCAAATGCGGGTGGCTGCAGGCACCAGCCTCACGAGCACGAGTGGAGACCCAGTGACTTATCCGGCCGCCCGCGTTCAGCCGACGCGAGGTCCAACTACGGCGTCGTGGAGAAGCTGCTGAGGAACTATGAGAGATCAGCGGTGGCTCCTCCGTGTCATGCGAAGTGCTGCAAGGAGAAGTGGGCACGGGGGAAGGCCGAGCTCGCCGCCGGGGGCTGTGAGACATGGAGTCAGTATTTAGAAATGCTCCAGATTGAGCAAGGAAAGCAAGAATTTCCAAGGAATCCAGCCAGGCACGCTGGGCAGCAGCTCAAGCACGGAAAAGAGAGACAGAAGTTACCAGAGGTAAGGTTCATGAGAACAGCAAGAGCAGAATAATTCCATCTTGCACCAAGCTAAACTGAGGCAGCTAACATGATATTGTAAATATCTATGTAAAACCAGACACTTTGGGCCAGGGTCTGGATGAATCTGGAGTGTTTCCTCTGAAGGTAGGGGAGGAGGGACAGCAGGGAGGAGAACACAGTAACAGGGGAGGGCAGAAGCAGGTAAGTAAGTGACCGGTGAAGACGTGCCAGATTTTAACCTCTGCTGCTGCTGTGCAAAGCTGGGTTTACCTGCAGTGCAGGTAGTCTAGGACCAAACTAGTGAGAGCTGCCATCGGGTTTTAGCTCCCTGATGAGTTCTGTCATAAGCCTTCCCAAAAGGCCTAAGCACACTTGGATGTGTCCTTGAGGGCTCAGATAGCATCCCTCAGCATCCAGGGGGCTGCTTGGTCCAGGGTTGCCTTGGAACTGCCTATCAAAAGGGGAACTGTAGCTCCATAAAAGTTTCCAGTAACAAAGCCACCCCCCCTCAGTTCCAGGCTTCTCCTATATATGCATAAGCTTGGGCTCCCAGAAACAGGAGAACATGGCGTGACTAATTCATTTATATTTGGCTGCATTTTATTTGCAGAAGTTTGGAAATACTGCTTTTGCCAACATTCTTTCTCAACGAAAAGAGAAATGGCTGGTTTTGAGAACAGACTCCCAAGTTGCAGGTTCTGTAAAAGGCCACAAAGACAGAAAGTTCGTTTTTCCTGAAGAGCTCCATGGCCAGGGCACACAAGAGCTGTGCCCGTGAGTTTCTCAGAGACAGAGAAGGCAATGCTGTTTGGGGCTGGGAACAGTGGGTTCAGGCTGTCAGGTGCTGCGCCTGGAACCCTCACAAATTCACAGCAGGGTTAGAAGCTGTGTGGCTTCAAACAGCTGAGAGCCTGAGCGTGCAGGCTCCCTCCTGCCAGCCTGGCAGCGATGCAGCATCTTGCTCAGCAGACACGTCTTCACCACAGAACAGAAGGGGAAAACAACCACCACCAACAACAAACCCCCCCAGCATTTAATAGGGAAACAAATCTTCATCAGTGAATATGTAGGGAAGAAATAACGACCAGCTAATGACTGAGTTTACCTTGATGTAAGCCCAGAAAAACTTCACTAAGCCAGCTGGATTGTTTTTAATCCTTAGGCTCAGGCTTCATGCTGTGTTTCTGTCTGCCCGACCCAGGTATAGAATACTGCCTGACGGGGGGACCAGTTTTGGGCCAGCAGCATTCACATCACAAAGATATACAGAACTACATGTGGCACGAGGCCTTTGGTTTATTTTCACTATTTCAAAATGGGTTGGTTTCCCTGTGTGTACAAGGCTCTGCACATGGACGTGTTACTGCACTGATCTGTGCACGAAGGCCTGCAGGGACAGGATGAGGGGCAATGGCTTCAAGCCAGAGAAGAGCAGATTGAGATGGGATATCAGGAATAGGTTCTTTACTCTGAGGGTGGTGGAGCACTGGAACAGGTTGCCCAGGGAGGGGGTTGAGGCCCCTTCCCTGGAGATCTTCAAGGGGAGGCTGGAGGAGGCTCTGGGCAACCTGGTCTAGCTGGGGGTGTCCCTGCTGACTGCAGGGAGGTGGGACTAGAGGTCCCTTCCAGCCTAGAATATTCTATGATTCTATGATCCATAACCTCTCTGAACTACCTGATGTAAAGAGCCCCATGTTGCCCTCACAGGAACAGAGCTCTGAGCAAGATGTGGCTGCTGAAAAAGGATTTATGGAAAAACACCTGAAAATTGTATCAATCATACTCCAGGAATCATAGAATGGTCCAGGCTGGAAGGGACCTCTAGGGTCATCTAATCCCATCTCCCCGCAGTCAGCAGGGACACCCCCAACTAGACCAGGTTGCCCAGGGCCTCCTCCAGCCTCCCCTTGAAGATCTCCAGGGAAGGGGCCTCAACCACCTCCCTGGGCAACCTCTTCCAGTGCTCCACCACCCTCAGAGTAAAGAACCTATTCCTGATATCCCATCTAAATCTACTCTTCTCCAGCTTGAAGCCATTGCCCCTCATCCTGTCACTTCAGGCCTCTGTAAACAGACCCTCCCCAGCTCTCCTGTAGCCCCTTCAGATACTGGAAGGTGTGCCATTAGGTCTCCCTGGAGCCTCCTCTTCTCCAGCCTGAAGAACCCCAGCTCCCTCAGCCTGTCCTTCTAGCAAAGGTGCTCCAACCCCCTGAGCATTTCCATGGTCCTCCTCAGATGCCGTTCCGAGCTCCACCTTTACAACATGTACAGAGTGGTCATTGACACAAAAAAACCCAACAACCTTCCAAAAATGACTCGAGAAGTGAGTGTCGCTGCTGGCCTGCGTTAACTTTTTATACCTTTCCCTGTGTCTGGCACGTGTCTTGGTGTATTTTAAGCTCCCGTAGATGGAAATAGCTGTTCTTTTGCATTCTGTGCGTTGCCGGGCCCCGGGAATAGCCCCGGGGCACCTTCTGGGGGCTCAGCCCCGATGCCTGCCTCCGTTCCCACCACGTTCCACCAAAGGGATTGCCTTTGTGTTCTAGATATCCCCGCCAGCCAAGGGTTCCAGCGGGAAGGGTTTCTCCCGGCCGGCTCGGCCTGCGAACCGCCGCTTGCCTTCCCGATGGGCCTCCCGATCCCCCTCGGCACCGCCGGCGGTGAGGAGAACGGCCTACGACTGCCCCGGCTCCCTTCGCTCAGAGCCCGCCCCGCTCTGAACCCGGGGCCGGCCTGGATGGACGGTGAAAGCTCTCCTTTCGCATGGTAACTGTGTCCAGGCTGTGTCAGAGCAACCAGGTCTTCTCCAAGAGGGACCCCCACCACACGCCGGTGTCCTGGTTTGAGTCAAAACTACAACAGCCGGACGAAGCGTTTCCAATCTTAGGTCATCGTCACCACGGTCTTCAGTGTTTTTATTGAGATGAAGTAACTGTACCCCTGGTTTTCTCTGGGTTTTGTCGGTTTGGGTTTTTGCTTTGGTTTGGTTTTTCTGTTTTGCTTGTTTGTTTGTTTTCCTTTTGACAACAGCTCACCAGGAATTCCTTTTGGATGGCATCTCCCTTACTGTGCCAGTCGGCTTTGAGTTGAACCAATGTATAGCGCTGTATATCCCGACTCTTCTGCAGCAGCAGAGGGTGAAGCTGTGTGCATGGTCCTGTGTCCGTAGGTGCATGTGTTGGGCTAGGAAGTAAACAGGTCTGTATTTAGAAGAGACAAACTGTGCTAAGTGTCGACATTGAAATTACAACCTATATGCCTACATAAATATAGATACTTTGTGTTTATTTTAAAGAGTTTGAAATATACAGTCCCCATGAGGTTTATATTTTGTATGTCTCTCACATCAGCTCCCAGGTGTAGTATTTCATGCACAAAGCCAAGTGTGCAGGTCTTGTGACAGCGCAGCGACAATGCCTTGCACAACGTGCAGCCGAAGCAGACCAGGCCGGCTGACGCGTCCCCCTTCGGTTCCCTAACCCTGCCCATGATAGGGCAAAACCCCCAAACCTGGTTTTTTTTTCTGAATTAAAATATTATATGATTTGTAATACATTAGCCTTTTTCAGCACCAGAGACATTCCGGAAACGTTCCAATCCCTTTAAAAAGCTTAATTGTGCCATTATATATATATATATACATACAGATATATATATATATAGCATACTGTAAACACTTTGGTAGCTCCAACTAGTGTAACATACAACTGCTGAAGGGGGAAAGAGAAGGGGTTGTATATGCTCAGTTCTGTAAAACTGACTTTTCCTTCTAGCATTCCACAGTTTGAGCTTTGGTGAAGTCCGCTAGCGATGGACTCTGCTTCCTCTCCGGGACCAGTGCTGGCCCCTGCGCTGCAGCCACGCTCCTCCTGCTTTTTACTCTCCTCCCAGACTGGGCTGCCTGTGTGTTCCTCGCTCCTTTACTGCTCCTGGGCTGACTCCTGGCCGTCGGGGACGGCGCTTTTCTTGCGCTCTGGCAACAAGCTGCACCGCCTACAGAAATACCTCCTTGAGGGGTCACCTCAGAGGTGCCCGAAATCCCACACACGTGGCGTTGGGAGTGGGTTTGCCATCACTTGGCTCGGTGTTAGGAGCCATCTGAATGATGTTCCTTCCCGCAGCGTGGAGGAAGCATGGATGCTACCCAGGCTCTGGCCGAACTCTCAGAAAGACGGTGTCCTTCCTTCCTCCTGGAATTTTCTCACGCTTCTCCAGGCCGTTGCTGGGTGGGTAGTGAGGTGGTGAGTGATGGCAAACGTTGCCTTCAAACAGGGTGCCTAGGTGAGAAGGAGCGAGGAGGCACTTCTTCAACATCAGCCTCATCTTTGTCTCACAATGTTTCCTTCTTCTCCTGGAGACACGTAGCGCCTCCAAAGGAATTTCAGAATCATCCCCCCCTCCATCCATGCACATCTTCTTATGTGGAAATGTAAAAAAGGGTTCTGGAGAGAGTGTAGGCTTTTGTCCTAGTGAGTTGTACCTGTGGCAATATAGGGAAAACTAGCTGTGCTTAATTTGGTCGATAGCCATCTATTGTCCCACTCCCCTCATGTTGAGAATCTGCACCTTTTCCCTTCCGTTCAGAGCCTTCTTCTTCTTCCCTCTGCACGACTGCGGTTCTGCAGGGGGAGAGAGAAAGCAGGAGGCCATGTGTTCTGAGCAATATGGCCTGTAGGGCAGCACCAGTAACTCTTCAGGCTCCCCAGTACCGGAGCAAGCGGGCATTAAAGCCAGGAACCCCACCTTAGCACCCCATGGTGGCTGCCTGCTCAGCAAAAACAGGCTCAGAGAACTGTGCCCAGCCTCCACTCCTGGTCCTCCCTGCGTGTGACTTGGGGGGAAATCCCACACCACCAGGAGAAGGCTTCAAAGAGATCAACAATTCACCGAAATCCATTCAGGCATTATTGCTGGAAAAGATACGAGGACGGGAAATCTCGAAGAAAATTTACACAGTTTGGATAGAGACACGAAATCTGCAGGCTTGAGTGAAAAATCAAGGGTACTGCAGGTTTGCCCTGATTTAGAGCCTGCACTCCGGTAACTTCCACAGAACTAGAAGAATCAGAGCTGATTCATAGAGAATTTGGAACTGGGCTTCAGACTCAGGCTGGCTGGAGGTCAGCAAAGCAAAATGCCCTGCAGATGGCCCTTTCCAGTGCCCGTGCCGCTGAGCAGCTTTGAACGCCTGGGGCTGAGGAAAGGGTAATGTCAGAGAACTGTAAAGTAACGGTTCTGAATCGCAGCCAGCGGTGGCTGCAGCAAAACTTCCTTAAATTACCCCTCATGGTAAAGCAGTTTTACTCTGCAAAACGGGTGGTGCACTTCTGCTTGAAATTCCGGTTGGAGAAAGGGTTCCCCCTGGTCCGTCAGTGGCGGGAGTTCCTTTAGTTCCCTCCATTTTTCTTGGGTTGCCTTTACGTAAGCCACGTTGTTGAGCAGCAGAGAAAGGATCAAATACTTACACCATTCCCTGATGTATGTAAGTTCAATGAACAGAAGGCTTTTGAAAATAAACTGATAAGGTCAAGGACAAGTCCATTTTGTCAAGATTTTCTGTGTCTGTCTAATTGAAGACATTGGTTCTGAGGCCCAGAAGCATCAGAGCTGGTGGGTTTGCTCTGCAGGTGGCTAGCTGGTCATGCCAGATTCAGAAAATTGCCACTGACACTGTTTAAATATTCTCTCTGCCTGTAGCACCAGGGCCAGTGCTTGCTGGTGATGTTGAGTTCCCAGAACTGGGGTTACTGGACCCCAGCAATGGCTTTATTGCACTGCTTTGTGATAGCAGGGGGAGAGCTCCGTGGGACTTCAGGTTCCCCCCACGTCAGCTCTGACAAGGAGATCATAGAATCACAGAATCATTCCGGTTGGAAGAGACCCTTGGGACCATCCAGTCCAACCATCAGCCCCACTCTGCAAAGTTCTCCCCTACACCATAAATGCCTTACCTTGGGAGCTCTGAAGCGACACACACACACTGCCACAAGAACCACGAAGGGTCCAAGTGTACCGTGACCTTTCAGTTAACCCCAGTGCCACCTGTGGAAGCAGTGAGCCCTCTGAGCTGGTTTTTACAGGAGGTTTTTATATATTCTTCCTCTGGATGCTGTCTATAGTCTTAACGCAGCTGTAAGTTCTTCCCACTTGTGCTCTGCACCAGTCGAAGCCTCTCTTTATCGCACACTTAGGGGTTTCAGTACTGAAACCGATGCAGAAGGAGTTTTCCAGCTCCCATGCCCGCTGAGGTGGGGACGTCACTGCCACCAGAAATCAGTTGAGAGAGGAAACCCGGTGGGCAGAAAGCATCGTTCTCCCTCAGGCTGGGAGGTGGAGCCATACCCTTCGCCTGAGACCCCTTCAGGGAGCAGCGTGGCAAGGCAGGGACACAGAGAGAAGAGTCAGTTAGACCTCATCTACACGGACAACGGAGCGGGCAGCGTCCACCTGAGTCTGGAAACGTGGTCTGGCTCAGAGGCAGAAGGTGCAAAGGGAAAAAAAACTCCTTTAAAACCCCCAGATATCATCCCTGTGACTCAGAGTGCATTTCACTAGACCTTTTTTCTTTCCAGTGCGAGTGATGCACTTCTTTTATATCTTATATATCTCTTCTTATGTATCTTTTCCAGCAAAAAACGTTGCTGAAGGGATGAATGATGCTTGTTCTCCATCACCACCACAGTTGCCTTTGGCTATTGCTCATGCCATAGGGGAGTTACCTCCTATATATAGCAAAGAACTGGCAATCTCTGCAAGGGAATCTTCCAGAGCACTCAGAGCACTCCTTTATTGCTCCAGTTGTCTATTTTTCTTTTTAAAAAATCGTTTCTGCAAATAGGGATTCTGTATCCAAATGGCTTCCACAGCATTTCCACAAAGATCTGCAGCACCCCAGCAGGCGGGCTGGTTCCCTTGGACTGCTGTTATTTTTGGACCAAGCCTAGATTTCCTTGCATGCAAGAACTTATGCAATTCCCACAGTGCTGGCTATCTAAAGAATTTCTTTGCCTTGGAGCCCTGCGATGAGCAGCTCTCGCCCTTCCACCGCCGATGCTCCCCGTTGGACTGGACTGAGCCGTGGTGGTGGCTCTGGTTGTGCTCGTGGAATCGGAAGGCAGAAGGGGTTTGCTCCCAAATGCACTGATTCAAACCCCATGTTTGCTGTCTCTGACTTTATCCCACTCCTCCTCAGTTCCCAGTGGATCTGTATTTCTGTGGGGTTTATTGCTGTTGTTCTCCTGAAAGGAGGTTGCAGTGAGGCGGGGGGAGATCTCTTCTCCTAAATGACAGCTGACAGGACAAGAGGAGATGGCTTCAAGTTGAACCAGGGGAGGTTCAGACTGGATGTTAGGATAATGTTTTACCCTGAAAGGGTTGTTCAGCCTTGGAAGGGGCTGCCCAGGGCAGGGGTTGAGGCACCATCCCTGGGGGGATTTCAAAGCCGGTTTGACCCAGTGCTGAGGGACATGGGTCAGTGATGGGTTTTATCAGAGCTGGGTTGATGGTTGGACTGGATGATGTTAACGGTCCCTTCCAGCCCAGACAGTTCTATGATTCTGTCTGTATATGCCATATCACAGGGCTTTCTATTCTTCATACCACAGTCGAAGTATTTTTGGGGCAGCCTGCTGTACGAAGCGCCGATGTCACTGTTGCCCCTCACAAATACCCTACATCCTGATTGCCAAAAATGCACCTTCTTCATGGCCTGTTCATGGCATACCTTGTGCAGAACTTGGGGTTTTCTGAAATGCTGGTCCATCTGCTTTTGAGGTTTGCTTCCACCCCTCTCCCTCACACCTCTTCTGCGTCCTTGCCTCGGCAGGAGGTGTTTCTGGTGCCTGTGGCTGATGCAGTTGCCACCTGGCTACGGGAGCCGGTACCGAAGGGTGCCTTGTTATCCCTGTTACTGGGGACAGAATTGTGTCTGGGTTCCCATGGGGTAAGAGAGATTGAACCCCCCTGGAGCACAAGTCCTACGAGGAGTGGCTGAGGGAGCTGGGGTTGTTTAGGCTGGAGAAGAGGAGGCTGAGGGGAGACCTCATGGCACTCTACAACTTACTGAAGGGAGGTTGTGAAGAGGAGGGGGTCGGCCTCTTCTCCCAGAGAACTCATGACAGGACTGGAGGGAATGGCCACAAGTTTCACCAGGGGAGAGTTAGATGAGCTGTCAGGAAGAACTTGTTCTCCCCAGAGTGGTCAGGCACTGGGATGCTCTGCCCAGGGAGGTGGGGGAGTCACCGTCCCTGGTGGGGTTCAAGAAGCGTCTGGATGAGGTGCTACAGGACATGGTTTAGTAGCTGAGTGGGTAGGACTGGTGACAGGAGGAGGGTTGGACTGGATGATCTTGCAGGTTCTTTCCAGCCTTGTGTTTCTAGGATTCTATGTGATCAAACTGAAAGCGTGCAAATAAAAATCAGAAAGAGAACAGAGAGCTCGAGTAGGAGGGTACAGGCTTGTGGTAAATGTTGTGGCGGGTTCTTTGCTTCCAACGGGAGATCCCTGGGTGCTGCCTGCCTCACACCCCCCGAAACCTCAGTAACCCGCTGTCTTTTCTGCAATCAGCAGTTTGCACCTACGCTTCTCCTGCTCTGTGAGTCCGGAGCAGCGTGAGGAGCTGACAGGCTGGGGTTAGTAATGTGGGATTGACACCAGCCCTTCCCCGTCCCGTGTTTGAGGCTGTGGTGGTTGCTGAAGAACCCTCAGGTTCCACTCGTTCATCCTCTCCCTGGCAGCAGTTGGGTTTATCAGCAGGTCCAGGGTGGTTCCCACAGCATGGACGCTGTGGAATGTCTTTTCCACCCACCCTGGCTTCCCAGCGCTGCACCAGGGCACCCTCCATCCCACTGCTGGAACGGGGACACCCCTGGAGAACAAACCTGAACCGACCTCCTGCTTCAGCTCAACGAGAGCCAGGCTCTCCCTCAGCTCCACTGGTTGTGCCAAGCAGCGTGTCTGCACTACAAGCAGCACCAGTCCCCAGTACAGGCTGTCTGTCACCCCGCTGGGACAAAAATACCCCTCTATGGCCTTTTCTGGAGGGAAGGATGGATGTTTTTTACCCCACTGAGACAAAATGACGGTCTGAGGCTGTGTTGCAGAGGGATGCCCTGCTCTGGGGACATCTGAGGAGCAAAGGAGAAGCACAACCTGTCCTAGGATGAGGCATCTCCTGGTGCTGGATCAGACCCATGCCATGTAGTGGTAAATCCCTTTCTACTCTGAGGGAAAACCAAAGTGGGGGAGAAGAGTGAGTGCAATATGCCAATGAGTGTTTGTTGTATAGCCTTCCTAGTGCGCACCCAGAGGCTACTGGTTTAAGTCTTGTTTTCCAGTGACCACAGTCTATGGTTTTGCTTAAGGGTCCAGGGTTGGAATCCTTCTAGTGGTGCGTCGTGTGGCCAAGATTCACTGAAAAAAAAGCCTCTGCAGGGAAAAGTCCATACTTTGCACCATTCTAAATTAGTTTAGCTAATGTGTGAGCCCAAAATATACTGCCCTATTGTATGACATGGTGTTTTGGGACAAGGGGCAATGGGTGCAAGCTTAAATATGGTTTCCACTTAAATACGAGGAAAAACTTCTTCCTGGTGAGGGTGAGGGAACCCTGGCAGGGGCTGCCCAGGGAGGTGGTGGAGTCTCCTTCTCTGGAGACATCCCAAACCCGCCTGCAGGCGTTCCTGTGTGACCTGCTCTGGGTGTTCCTGCTCCAGCAGGGAATGGGACTGGAGGAGCTTTCGCGGGCCCTTCCAATCCCTGAGAGTCTGTGATTCCCTTTATGACAGAGGAGATGGGATCCCAGTGTGACCCGGGGGGAAGAGAGCAGGTATGGGGAGAGCTAATTTTGTCTAGTCACCCCAGGAAATCCAGAGGTTCTTCAACATTTGGTGTCAGTGGGTGCCCTCGTGCCACCCATCTTAATGCCAAGGACTCTGGCTTTGGTTGCCCCTCCAACCGGAGGCATGACTCTGCCCCTGCCCCTCAGATTTCCCCCAAACATGTTTTACTGCAGCTGGAAAGAACTTCTGGCACCACCAAATCATATTCAAGGTGGAAAAGGACTTTGGTTGAAGAAAATCGCAGCCCTGTGTGAGCCCTTTCTGCTCCTGTATGAGGACGTGGCACTGCCAGCTGGCATGGGGGCACAGAGCTGACCTGTACTTCTGTAGCATTTCTGAGCAGAGCTGCTTAAGATGCTACTGATCCAAGTGCCACATTCACCTACAGGCTGCTTGTTCCTTGGCAAAACCCTTCCAGTTTCCACAAAGATATTCTGGTTGTTGGGGGAGCTTGGGATTCTTCTATATGTTTTTGTAAAGGACCAGGAGGCAGTTGAGCTGCCCCAGGTGTTGCTGGGAGGAAGCTATGCAGGGAGTTCTTCTCAAACCAGGGGGTCTACTCCGAGCAGTAGCTGCCTACCAAAGGAGGCAAGAGGTTTGCAGGCTGGTTCATCCATGGTCACATCTCTGTGTGTGTATATCTATATCTATATCTATATCTATATCTATATCTATATCTATATCTATATCTATATATCTATATCTATATCTATATCTATATCTATATCTCTACATCTATATCTATATCATCTATGTCTATATCTCTATCTCTACATCTATATCTATATATCTATCTATATCTATATCTATATCTATATCTATATCTATATCTATATCTATATCTATATCTATATCTATATCTCTATCTCTATATCTATATCNCTATATAATCTATATCTATATCACCTATGTCTATATCTATATATCTACATCTATATCTATATATCTACATCCATATTTATATCTATATCTATATATCTATATAATACATATCTATATCTATATATCTATATTTATATCTATCTATATCTATATTAATATCTATATCATCTATATATATATATCTATCTATATTTATATCTATATAGAATCATAGAATCATCCAGGTTGGAAGAGACCCTTGGGATCATGCAGTCCAACCATCAGCCCCACTCTACAAGTTCTCCCCTACACCAGATCCCTCAACACCACATCCAATCTACTCTAGATATCTATCTATCTATATCTATATCTATCTCTATATCTATATCTATCTATCTATCTATCTATCTATCTGTGTCTATACCTACATCTATACATTTCTGCACATCTTAGCCACTTTCCCGGACTCCAGGGAGTCCCCGAGCGTCCCTACAGCTGGGTGTGCTGCAGGACACCCTGTACTGCAGAGGTGGGTGCCACAGCCAGGCTGGCAGCAGGGAGGGGTGAAGGGTGTCCCAGAGGGCACCTGAAGAGGCTCCCCCCAAAGAACGGGGTTTAAACCCTTCAGAGCCAGCCTGTGCCCTCAGGGGATGCAGCGGTTCTGTTGAGCCCCTGTGCCGGCAGGAAGGTGCAGTCAAAGCTTCTAGGGACAGAAGGTGTGATTATGCACCTCACCCTGTGCCTCCAAATCTCCTAATCATAGA
>VZTM01032511.1:0-11236 GCA_013400555.1 Jacana jacana
AAAGGGCCTGCTCTCAACAGAGGTGTGCAAATAAGATTGCATAATTTTGTGTTTTCCTGTTATTTTTATAACATTGATGCACAGACATTCTTCCAACATCTTTCAGAGCCAAAGAACCTGAAAGGAATCATTCAAAATGAGACTTTCAGAAGAAAAAGACATAACATTATTTCATCATCAGGAACTTTAGCAGGAAATACTTTAACTTTTCCTCAGGTATTTTTCAGCTCCCTCACACAAGTTTACATGTCTGTTATAAAAGAACAACCTTGAATGGCCTAAAAAAAACTCTTTAGTTTATGTCAAAGCGCTCAGTAAATGTTATCTTGGAAAGCCTCCGACATTATTTTCTAGCCATGTCTTTAGCAGACTCATAACATAATGACTTATTTTCAGGATACTTGGAATTCATAACTTGTATCATACTCTACTTCACTGACTTACTCTGCTTTTATGTAAGTTCTTATTTTTCCCCTATGAACCATGTCATTAGAGCTTTACTACAAGGTTTTAAGGTTAAAATTGTTTTTAAGTTGTTTCACTTTGTTCTGTTTTTTACTATCCTTAATTAAAATCTATTATTTTCTTTTTATTGCTAGTACAGCTGATACAGCCTTTGGACTTCTTTGCGGCAATAGCATAGTGCTGACTCATGTGCAATCTGTTTTTCTAAGAGTTTTCTGCAAATGCTGGTGGGAAAATAAGAGACAACTGCACAAGCAGCAACTCTGTGAAATAGAATATGATGGAGAACTTGACATCATCCTGTTTTCCATCCTGCCCTCATTTGCCTGTAGGCACTCGATCTTGGTCATGCAGCATTCACAGAGGACATGTGAGAGCATCCTGCATGATGTTGTTGTCATCCCCTGTCCCCCGTCCCACAACCCCTGTCCCTCCCCAGCCATTTCTCATCGGGCAGAGACAGTCTTGCCTCTATGGCAAATGAATCTCCCAACTCAGGAGTCATGAGATATGTAGTGCCTTCTCCTACCTCTTTCTCTTTTTCTTCTCTTCTACGTAGCTTTCCATATGTTAATATCATAAGATTGGTATATGGAAAGTAAGCACAGTGGAATAATTAGGGTCTGCTACTGTGCTGCTTCTTGCAAAGTAACCTGAAGGAGTGATTGTATCATGCCAGACAACTGGAATCTATTATTTCATTTGGCTGTATATTTGCCTGACAGGTAAAACAATGAGGCAGGAATTGACTGATGTATGCTACCAGATCATCAGTACTTTTTAACAGCAATTTAAACATTTTCTTTGGGTTGATATTATATACCCATGGTAAATTATGTGACAGAGGAATCACAGAAGATGCACATTTGTGTGGCTGTCAGGAGTATTGCAGTTTGGAGATTCTGGAGGACTCAGATTCTGAGAGTATAATCTTCCCAGACCATGTTCTGTTGGTTTTATAACCTGGTTTAAAAACGCTAACTAATAGAACACACTATGTGAAGATTATGTCTGCAAATCAGATGTGATTATAATGAATAATCTCCCTTTTTAAAAAGCATTTTAAGAACTTTGAACTGCCAGTATTTAAATTAGTTCAGTTACACTCTTTAAAGCTCCATAAAATATACAGCTTTATAAGACTATCTTGGAGGCTTGATAGCACTGACAGCTCTTCACAGCTTGATACACATTCTAAAGATGTTAAGGAAAAAAAATAAAAATAAAATTAATCTCAAGTAATGAAAACAAGACTTTGTGTTTCCTTGAATGTTTTGGACAAATTTATAGAAGTCAGGAAAAAAAAAATAATAATAAAAAAAAGCAGCTCTTTTTCTTCTCACTTTCTCACTATATAGAAACGGTTTAATTCAAATTAAGGCAGAGAGCAAATAAAATACAACATTTTTGATGTAAATGACTGAAAGCAAATAATCTAGAAAAGGAGAGAGCAGATACAGTATATGGAAAAAAGGATATTAATAGGTATCACTACCGTGTATGAGAGAGAGGATCAAATGGAATGAGGTTTAGAGCAATGGCTCCCAACTTTCAACTGAATCTAGCTATTTTCCTAGGCTTTGGAGGAAGAAGGAAAGTAAAAGATTTTGTCAGTATTGTCAGTTTCAAGAGTTATGACTTAAGTGCATTATGACATGGAAGTCCAGGACATTCTTTTTTTTTTTTTTTTCATTTAAATTATACATCTGGGGTATTTTTATTCTCAAGTTGGCTTTTCAATCTTCAGAATGTCTTTGACATGTTTCACCTCAGTCATGATACTAAAATTTGATCTTTCTAATGAAACTAACTTTCTTAGAGAATCTGAAGGCTGAATGAGTTGCATGCAAAACATAAAATATCCTCTTAAGTCAGAAAGATGTTAATACTGCATCTTTTTAATCCTTTAATACATGTGCTGAGTCTCCTCAACGTTATTAAAAAGTTCTAATATGAAAACGGAAAAATGGATATCATACTTTTTTTTTACTTCATTGTTGAACTTCACATCCAAGTTCTTACTGTGCAGCATTTCCATGGAGACTTTATTATATGGTAGTTTGTAGCTGATTACTTCAACATCCCTGAAAAATCAAATCTTCCTATGTTCCCCACCAGAACACTCCTGGAAAAAACATGTTCTTATTCTGTTAACATATGCAATCTTCCTGAGTCTTTTTCAGTTTCCAGTATTATTCTGCAATTAACCATTTTTGTTTTTAACAAATACTATGGTTGATTCTTCATAATTTAACTGTTTTATTCTCTCTAATAAATAAGTTTTAATATACATGAAAATTATTCTGTGAAGGCTTATTGTGATTAATACAGAAGTGAAGAAGTTAGTGTAGATGATACAAGGGCCACTCACTGTACCACAAGCTGAAAATGAATGACATAAATATGAAAAATGTATCCAACATAGGGTTAAACTCCTGGTGAACTGAACACTGAACAAGAGCTTGCATGAATGGATATAAATACTGTGTTACAGAACTCTGCACTCCTTTGACTTGGTCTGAACACACTGGCTTGTTTAGACTAAAGAAAATGGATATTGCAGAATGAAATCACAGTGACAGGCCCTGTGCCAGCTCCTGCTGATGAAATTGGATATTTCTTTAGTGTATAGAATTAGCATCACATAAATTCTGACAGATACCATTGTTCTGGGCTGATATTTAAAGGTCTGGCAATGTATGTTATATGGATTCAAGTTTCTGGATAAACATTTCACATAACTCAGTCCCAGAAGCTTTTTTCAATCCAGAAATGTAGAAAGGATCCACACAATTCATTCCAGTAATCGTTCTAAGTGAAATTTTCATTCAAAGGAGAATATTTATTTATTCCAATTCAGATTACTTCTGAATCTGGGTTCTACTATTTAAATAGAGGCTTAAAATTTGGACTAGAAGCTGTAGTATTTTTATGTGCAATAGCAGAAATACTGTTAATTTCCCAAGTCTGGAGAAATCAAGTGTAAGAGATCTGTTACATATATAGACCAAACCCACTTAAAATTACATACTTATAAACCTTAAGTACAAAGCTGTATGAGAGTATGATACAAACCAAGGTTGAGTATATATAAAATCATGGTCATTGAGTATTTTCCTCTCACTTCTGTATGATTCAACCTGTAAGTACACTAATGTTAAAATTATCCCTTACAATATATTAATCATATAAGATCCTTCTGTAGTCAATGGAGAGAAGTGAATCACCTTTCAGTGGATTTTATTCCATCAAAAAATAGCTGTCTAAGATGAGTAAAAGTGTTTGTCCTTTTTCATTAATAATAAAAGAGCCTAAATGACTAGTAAAACCCAGATGATAACTTTTAGCTGGCTAATGTCAGGTAACAATTATCATGGAATCACTGAACGGTCAGAGTTGGAAGGGACCTCTAGAGATCATCTAGTCCAACTCCCCTGCCAAAGCAGAATTGCCCAGAGCACATTACTCAAGACTGCATTCAGATGGGTCTTGAAAATTTCCAGGGAAGGGGACTCCACAACCTCCCTAGGAAGCCTGTTCCAGCGCTCTGTTACCCTCACCGTAAAGTTTTTTCTCATCTTAGAATTAAACTTCCTGTGTTCCAGCTTGTGCCTGTTGCCCCTCATCCTGTCACTGGGAACCACTGAAAAGAGTCTGGCTCCATCCTCCTTCAACCCATCCTTTACATACTTATAAGCATTAATAAGGTCTCCCCTCAGCCTTCTCTTCTCCAGGCTAAAGAGTCCCAGCACTCTCAGCCTTTCCTCATCAGGGAGATGCTCCAGTACCTTAATTGTCTTTGTTGGCCTTCACTGAACTCTCTTCAGTAGTTCCCTGTCTCTCTTGAACTGGGGAGACCAGAACTGGATGCAGTATGTCAGTTGTGGTATCATTGGTACAGAGTAGATGGGGAGAATGACCTCCCTCCACCTACTGGCCTAACTCTTCCCTATGCAGCCTGGAATTCCATTGGCCTTCTTGGCCACAAGGGCACATTGCTGGTTTATGGATAATCTACTATCTACTCAGACCTCCAGATCCTTTTGCTTAGAAGTGCTTTCCAGCGGGTCTGCTCCTAACCTACATCGGTGCCTGGAATTCTTCTTCTGCAGGTGCAGGACCCTATACTCGCTCTTGTTGAGCATCATTAGGTTGTTCTCTGCCCAGCTCCATCCAGACTGTCCAGGTCATGCTGGATGGTGGCACAGCACTCTGGAGTGTCAGCCAGCCCTCCCAGTTTGGTACCATCAGCAAACTTGCTGAGGATACACTCTGTCTCCTCATCCAGATTATTGATAGATACATTGAACAAGACTGGCCACCACTGGTTACAGGTCTCCAACTGAACCCTGATCCATCAATCACAACTAGGGGGGGGGGGGGGGGGCAGTTCCTGACCCTGCACCTGGTCTTCTTTACCCTCATAATGTTCACATAGGCCCACTTCTTGAGCTTGTCTAGATCCCTCTGGATGGCATCTCATCCCTCAGGCCTGTCAAGTGTACTACTTATCTTGGTATAGTCCACACACTTGCTGAAGGTGCACTGAATCTCACTGTCTATATTGTTCTTGAAGATATTAAACAGTACTGGAACCAGTACTGAACCCTGAGGGACAATCTGGACATTGAGCTGTTGACCTCTGTCCTCTGGATGTGACCATCCAACCAATTCCTCATTCACCAAACAGTCCCCCCATCAGATCCATATCTCTTCATATGGTGGGGGACCACATCAAAGGCCTTACAGAATTCCATACTGATGACATCCATAGATTTTCCCTTGTCTGCTGATGTGGTCACTCCATTAGAGAAGGTCACTATGTTGATCAGTCAGGACTTGCCCTTGGTGAAGCCATGCTGGCTGTCTTGAATCACCTCCTTGTCCTCCATGGGCCTTAGCATAATTTTTAGGAGGATTTGTTCCATGGTCTTCTCAGGCACAGAGGTGAGGAAGACATGTTGGTAGTTCCCAGGGTCTTCCTTCCTACCATTTCTGAACATGGGTGCAATGTTTCCCTTTTCTTCTGTCCCCAGGGACTCCACCTAACTGCTATGACTTTTCAAATATCCTGGAGGGCGGCTTGGCAGCTACATCAACCAGTTCCCTCAGGACTCTAGGATGCATCTTGTCAGGTCCTATAGACTTATGTATGTTAATCTGATGTAATGAAACACACAAAGTCTTTTCATTACTTTCACACGAGAAAAAAAAAACAAAACACAAACCAAAACATCAGCATCATATGCAGCTTTTCAGAAGTGGACTTCATTGAACTGGGATTTCCTGTTCCAAAAGGTGTCAGTTGCCTTACATGTTTTTTCTTTATAATTATGACTGTATAGCTTGCTCTGAAGGAGGTAAATAAAAAGTAATACTACATTGGACCTCTGGAAGGTAAAAAGGAATTAGTATAGTTAAGTGACTCAGAGATAAAATGGTAAACATTGTGAAATCATGATCATTTTTTTTTCCTTAAAGATGACACAGCAATGACATTTTAAATGTCAGCCTTCAAATATGAGCTGTAATCACTCTATTAGTTATCCTTAATGAGCAAAAGTATTTCAAGCACAGATGTAGTCTTTTTGTAATATACTGGAGGGAACTACAGGATGACAACTATGACTACATTATTAGAAAAATGCTGAAAATTTTGGAAGTTTAACATACATTTCTTTAATAATCTCACAGACATTGTTGACTGCCCTCTGCTATGTTTAATTGCTCATTACACGAGGAACATGAGTTCAAAGATCACCCAGAATTACAAAGCAATAGGGAAGGACAGACTAACTAAATTTATTCCATGAGGAATACATAAAAAAATCCCTGAGGAATACATAAAAAAAGAAAAAACAAAACAAAACAAAACAACAAAAACCAACCAACCAAAAAAAAAACAAACCCAAACAAACAAACAAACAAACAAAAAAACACTGAAGAGAATTTTGATTGAAACTGCCTGCTAGAAATCCTTGATCATTTCCTGTAAGAATGGAAACAAAATACTTTATTTTCCAGAAAAGAGGAAATTAACAAAAAATAAAAATAATAATAATAAAAAATCAGAATTGCATCTTCTAGGCTCCTAAAACTTCAGTGTTTTTTTCCCAACTTGTAGAATTGCACATCTATAGCTAAATTACTTTTTGCTCCATGTAAATATTCTGCAAGTATAAATAGAATTAAAATTTTGAAGTCATAAGGCATGTATTCCTTTTAGTAAAAAACTTACATGGCTTTGAACAAAACAAAGCAAAGCAAAGATTACCTCTTTATTTTATAATATAAACACTAGCCATGAAATATGTAAATTTATAGTTGCAATCTAAAAGCAACAAATCATGTCAAGTATCCTTTTACAGTCATTAAGTAATACAGTTGAGAACAATATTCTATTTTTCAGCTTATTTTCTTTTGAAATATATTTTATGAATATAATATGCACAAACCCCCTGAATTTCTTTCTTCACGAATATAATGGGTCATTGGACTGCAATGTTCCTAGAAACAAAGTTGCCTTTTTGATTTTTTCCCTTAACTGTGATTTTTTTTGCAGTTTCATTTCACAAAATATTATTGTAATTCATTATTTTCTTGCAAAATTGAAGGTTTTGTTTGTTTTTCCTCACCCTTTTTACTCTTGAGTAATTTAAATAATTCTGTAGATTATATCCTTTGCACAGAGGAGCACCTTACAGTTAGAGAGAATAATTTAGTGTAAAGGTGGTGCAAGGACAAGCACAGAAACTGGTACCAATGTTTGACAGAATTTAATATAAAACTCAAACTCTTGTGAACATCTTCCATGTTCAGAAAAGAGGAAGAAGTTTGCAAATCCTTTTGCCTTAAAATAAAAGTTGCACAGTGAAAGTTTCAAGTGACCCAAAGATACATAAATGATACCTTTGTATTTACATCACACTGCTGTTCAGTCATGTGTCATGTCTGTCTGAATGTAAATTCTAGATTTTAATATCTTTTCATTTGTTAATCTACATGATAACATAAATAGAAATTAAACATTTAATACCTCTTCTGGAAAACTTGGTCTTTAGTATGGATAGGAATACAAAGAAGTATGTTAAAATAAAAAGACACAAACTTGAAATAAATAAGTAACATGGAAACCTGTGTAAGGCTGCATACATTTTAGTAACAAAATTTTCTCATATGCATTAAACATAAATATTTGAATTCTAGTCAAATAATTCTCTTACATAATTTTTAACATATTCGAGTAGTCATTCTACCTGGGAATTTTTGTCTTGAGATCTCCAGGAATGCTGGAGCAGAAAGACCAGAAATCAACTGCAAGGGTGGAAAAGGTGATTTTTCTTATATTTGGTCAATATTTTGTCCTGAAATTTTTATTTAGAAGCAAATGTACCTAACACATAGACAAATTATCAGGATCACAAAGCATACTCCTTGAACAAAAGCAATGATTTCTTTACATATAGAAAGTTGTTAGATGAACCAGCAACCATAAGAACTCAGAGTCTGGGAGGATGATGATGGGATAGAGTTGCCTAAACAACAGTACCGAGAGACTTTTGTAATGTCCTATATTTGTTTTAAAGATTAAGTCCTGGTTTTATTGATGTATTAGATCACTGTTCTGTATTGAAATAAATTGTGTGTTGGAATTAACTGTTTACCTCCAAAGTCTATGGCAATGCCCTTGTTTGATTTAGACATAGATTTATGCAAGATTAATACCACACCAAGTATGTGAATGTAGAATCATAGAATCATAGAATCATTTAGGTTGGAAGAGACCCCTGGGATCATCAAGTCCAACCATCAGCCCTGCTCTACAAGTTCTCCCCTATACTAGATCCCTCAACACCACATCTAATCTGCTCTTAAACACAGTCAGGGAGGGTGACTCCACCACCTCCCTGGGCAGCTGATTCCACTGACTGACCACTCTCTCCGTGAAAAATTTTTTCCTAATGTCTAGCCTAAGCCTACCCTGCTGCAGCTTGCAGCCATTCCCTCTTGTCCTGTCGCTCATTGCCCGTGAGAAGAGACCAGCACCAATCTCTCTACAGTGCCCTTTCAAGCAGTTGTAGAGAGTGATGAGGTCTCCCCTCAGCCTCCTCTTCCTCAGACTAAACAACCCCAACTCCCTCAATCGATCCTCATAAGCCTTGTTTTCCAGTCCTCTCACCAGCTTTGTTGCCCTCCTCTGTACTCGCTCCAGCACCTCGATATCTCTCTTGTGCTGAGGTGCCCAGAACTGGACACAATACTCAAGGTGTGGCCTAACCAGTGCTGAGTACAGGGGGACAATCACCTCCCTACTTCTGCTGGTCACACTATTCTTTATGCAAGCCAGGATGCCATTGGCCTTCTTGGCCACCTGGGAAGAAATTAATGTTGAGATTACTATACTGAATATTCACCCATTAGCTTGATGTACATGGCAGCCACTAACTTTTAGTGGAAAATTTAACAATGCTTTGAAAAGCTTATTTCCACCTTCCTGCAAATAAAATACAGACAAATAAATTTCTTGTACGAATTAATTACCTTAATTTTACTTTGATTAACTTGCTCTTTTAACATAGTCACATTCTGATGAACTGAAAGTTACTATGTGATTGTAGAAAAAGATCTACATAAGTCATAAAGTAAACCCTTTCTAGAGAATATATTTGACTTGGGAATCTAACCTGAGTTATTCTAGCCATCAAGAAAATGATAGGCACTGTCATTGGCTCTAGGTTACATTGTTGATTAGAAAGCAAACTAAGGGGCACATTGATTAGATGTCTCAAAGTTTTTAGAGATTTCATTATGCCATGGTTTAACTTCAGCTGGCAACTAAACAACACACAGCTGCTCACCCTCACCCTCCTCCCTCCTACTGGGATGGAGGAGAAATTCAGAAGAATAAAACTGACAAAACTTAAGGGTTGAGATAAAAACAGTTTAATAACTAAAGCAAAAGCCATGCATGCAAGAAAAGCAAATAAAAGAATTAATTCACCATTTCACATTGGCAGGCAGGTGGTCAGCCATCTCCAGGAAAGCAGGGCTCCACCACACCTAACAGTTACTTGGGAAGACAAACACCATGACTGCAGAAGTCTCCTTCTTCTTTCTTCTTCCCCCAACATTATAGGCTGAGCTTGACATCCTATGGTATGGAATATCCCTTCATTTATTTGGGGTCAACTGTGCCAATTGTGTTGCCTCACAGATGCTTGTGCATATCCCCAGCCTACTCACTGGTGGGGAAATGTAAGAAGCAGAAAAGGACTTGACTCTATGTAAGCAGTGCTCATCAGTAGCTCAAACATACCTTTATTATCAACTCTCTTTTCAGCATAAATCCAAAACATAGCTGCATACTAGCTATTATGAAGAAAATTAACTGTCCCCCAGCTGAAACCAGCACAAATCTCAAGACTGGGATTTAAGAAAACAGGGTGAATCATCTTCTGCAGCTCTCATCAACTATAGGAAGGAAAAAAAAAAAAAAAGTGGCAGACCTTTTCCTTTAAACAATTTAAGTTATTTGAGTTATTTGAGATGACTCCCACTCATGATAATCACCTCAGTTATATAACTGAATATTCATAATTCACGTAAGTAGAATAACCTAGCTCTTTCTAATATTCATTTCAAAGCAAGCTACTGAATTTTATTTCTCAACACATTTGTCAAATAGCATCTGCAATGAATATAATTTCTTGCTTTCTTCCAAAATGGAGCAACTTGGGAAAACTTTTGGTGGGTCTGTAAACCTGAGGCTTTATCTATGAATGTTTTTACCAAGTGATAACACTAAGTTTCATCTAAAGGCCAATAAATAGAATATTACATTACCATCTAACCTGTAAAGTTTGAAGTTTGTATTTCTGAATAACAGAAATAACTGAAATAACTGAAAAGGCAAAGCTAAGTGGGAAGAAAGTTTAGGAAACTCAAACTGCAGTTAGAGCTCGTAATTCATGACCTCTATTTCCAAATCCTATAACAATGAATTACATCTCAGGTACCAGATCATTAAGACACTGAGCTTTTCAAAATACTTGTTCTGAAACCTGAAGATGAGCATTTTTAACAGACTAGACAAGTCTAGTTTTCTTGCAAGAATACAAAACTTTAGCTTTTTTACAATAAGATATACACCTTTATCAAAACTGTATTTATAATGAATTTTCTCAGATTAATTAACATTTCCACCCCACTTCTCCCTCCCTCCTCCCCCCCCGAGAAAATTCCCAAAAAACTAACCCAACTTCCTCAGTTCAAATGTAACTTAGATACGACATATAAATAAACATTGGGGTGACATAAATATGATAAGATGGAAATAGGGTGGGCTTACTATTAACTTGATGTCTTTTAAATGTTACCCTTAAGAGGTTTTTTTGCCGTTTTTTTTTTTGAATACATAAAAAAAAGGAAACAGAGGAAGTAAACAGGAATCAAATTTCAGGGGGTGAGGAAGATAATTTTCACAGCAAACATTATTTTTGTTGCCTGTTTAACATGATGCATATGATCATGCAGGTCAAAACAACATTTTATTGAGTGAGCAAGAATCCCTATAGAAACTCTACCAGCTTTACAACAAACTTTTCTCTCAGAGTGAGTCAGTGAATATTTCCATTAAAAATGTGTGTGAGATACGGACCCTCTTTCCATAGGTGTGTGTATATATATATATGTATACGTGAAGGACACAGTAAAATCAAGAACTTGAGATTATTTAATTGGCAATCTTTAACGTAACTATGTCTTCTCTCTC
>VZTM01032514.1:320-25176 GCA_013400555.1 Jacana jacana
AAAAGTAAGATTTTACATATACTTTCTCATAATTTTTTTATGAATGCACAGAGATCAGGTCCTCAAAAATATCTAAGTATAGTTGACACTTTTGAGCTCCCTCCCTAACTCATCAAACCTTAGATCTGAATCCCCAACCTTCAGTGGAACCTTTTTTAAACTCGTCAAACCTTAAATCTGGCTCCCCAAGCTTCAGGGGAACCTTGTTTAAACATTCAGGCATTTCCAGTACATAGGAGATCCCTGCCAATGATAAGTCAGGAAACAAGTCAAGAGAGTGAAACAGGCTGTATGCATAATCCAGTGTCTAATTAATGTGATGGCAACACACAAATTGTCCTACTCTTGACCACCACAGAGAGCACAGTGTCAAAATCAACTGTTGATGCAAGCTGACATGCTTTAATATTAAAGAAACATTACAGAAAGAAATATTAGCAAAATTAGGATAATATCTAAAAGCAATAAACACCTCTTTTCAGTATGTGGCATATAATTCTAGCCCCTGAAAAGTTACTAGATTTTGAAAAGTACCATTGATTAAACAAATGAAATTCTTTATCTAAGAAATCTTACTTTTAAGAAATCTTACTGAGACCCAATCATCAGTTGTTGAAAGAGTAACAGCAACAATTGTACATATTGGAAAAAGCACAGTACAACTTCTGTACATCTTAACTGTCTATTTATTTCAGTAAGAGGGTGTTCAAAAATACTACCTTGGAAAGCTGGGTTTCATGTACTTGAAGTAATTGCTTTCATTTCTCCTCTTATCTTGTCAGAGAATTGACAATAAATCACTGTACACTGAAGTGAAGTACACTGAAATGAAGCCATACTATATTTTATGCAGCAAACCCATGGATTTTAGTGATTTATAATCTTGTAGAAATCCACATTTTATATACAAGAACCGGATATCTTATGCCAAAAAAAGCTCTAATGTGGGGTGGGTTTTTTTTTTTACAGTAATATTGGTAAGATAAAAACCAATAAATTCTTGCATATTTGACAGTTGTGAGTGAAAATTGTTTTTAAATTTATGTTAGTTATTCAACAGAATAGATACAGTATTATTGTCAATTAATCTGGGTTATCATGTCAATGAAATGACAATCTAACTATGGTAGGTAGCAAACTTTGGGCTTGATAGCATTTAGAAGGGCTTATTTACATTCTTTTAATACAGAAAGATCCACTAAATATTAATAACGCTTGTCCTATTGCACTAAAATAGCTGGCTTTTCCAATAAGCCAATTGTTTTCCAACATTTCAACTATGAACAAAAAAAGTGATATCTTGATATTCTACAAACATTAATCCCACATTATATTGAACAACTGATTATAGCTATTAACATTTAAACTTAGGTGCTGAAAAAATACCACAAAGAGATTTTTTGAGATTTAATGTTTTGTAATTAGAGACACATTTATATTCATTATTGGACTCTGGAATCCTTCCTGTCCATTCTTCTAAATGCAGAACTTCCTTCCAGTGCCTTGAATGCCCGGGGTTATACAATACAATATTACTATTATTGTTACACTTTTCTATATAAATAACATTTCAGAAACTTGGCTCTTGGATACACATCTAATGAGATCCTCTTAAATCAACTTTTTAAAGTCTTTTCCCTGCATGATTTACCTTGATATTATAAATCTTACTTATCTTTAGCAAAATAATAATGTTAAATCTGTAATGAGCAGTAACACCTTATTTTGCCAGTCTTTGTTTGGCAAAGTCAACTTAAGAAAAAGTAATGTCATTCCCCAATATTGTACTTTTGAAGGCACATCTTGTACTCTTCCTTAGGCAGGGCAATAAGGAAGCAACCCTTTTGCCATAAGACTAAGAGTAATTTTATTCTGAATACAGAGTTAGAAGAGTGAATTTAGAAATATTTCTCCTTTAGGAAATCCGTAACTGGAAAACACTTAAATTAGTTTGCATTTCATTTAAATTCTATGGAGAACTGTTGTACAAGACCTGATGTTTTCAGTAGTTTTCCATCTGGATCTAATATCTGAAATAGATATGCTGAGAAATTAGTTTTCTTTTTCAGGTATAATCAAAAGCATATGGCCACTCCTGCTGACATGGTATAGTATGGACAGAATTGACCTGCTCTTCCTTGAGATTTCCACAAAGGTTCTTCTATAGGAACAATTGTGAAAATGGAGTAAGAGTCTGAGACTAAACACAGCACTGAAGAATGATTTGGTGGTTGTTTGGTTGGTTTTTATACTGCTGATATGCGGCAATATTGAGGAAACCTTTCACGTTCAATTCCTTTGACTCAACAGCCCAGAAGTTTTTAAAAACTAAGAAATTGCACAAGAGAGTGATTTTTGGACAGTATCTTATTCAAAAAGGTAGGAAGGCCTGTAAGCTCAATCTTTCTCTGTCCTTCAGAGGGGAATTTCTTTTATTTTACTACATCATGAGATTTTAAAAGAACTTCATTCATTTCAATCTGAATTGTCATGTGAAATCTTCATGTGACGCAAAGGAACTGATAGTGAAACAGGGAAAGAGAAGCTAGAGTTCGTGTGGGTGCCAAGAAATGCAGAAAATTTGAGCTTGTATACCCTACTATTATGCCTTTTCACTTTTTCTTAAGAAAATCGAGAAGAGTTTTACACTCCAGAATTATTAAAGAACCTTATGTAATAGTAGATATGAATAAATAGGTTATATACATGTACATACCTTTTGGATGTTAACAGATGTATAAACTATTTTTTGATCCTAGTATTTAATATGAAGTTTTCTTTCTGATCACAGAAACAAAACAGATTCCCTTCTGCTAAGACAACTATTTCTAATTGTGCTCTGCTGCAGACTTTTCTCACTACCATGTTCTTTGGACCAATCTTTTGGTTTTAGAGTGCAGCAACTTCCAATTAACTTCTGCAAAAGATTTCATATTAATAATATTTCAGTAAAATCTGCACTGTAATCTTTTTCTGTTACCAGTTCCTCTATGTACCTTTTGAAATTTCCTGTGTTTGAGGCTCTTCTTGTATAGGGTAGAATTAAATTGTGAAATAAAGGTTTTAATCCTAAAATACGAGTATAAAATTCATGCTAACATTTTATTATCTTCCATTGGTTACTAGCCCTTCAACAAAAACATTCTCCTTTTCTTGTTCTTTTCATTTTCATACAACAAAAACAAAATTCGAAAAGATTGCTGCAATATGGTAGATAAATGAAATTTCAAGTAACTGCTTTTCAAATAAGTGAAAAGGCAAAAACCGTAAAGCTTCTGAGTTCACAGTGCTCTTGAGCATCTCTCCCAAAATAGTTTTGTTTCTTGGATGTACATTTAGCTCCAGATAGAGGCTATCAGCATTTCTCTGCCCACCTATTCATCACCACATAAATCACATCCAATTTCCAAGCTTATACAGTCAGAGCATGAGCAGCTGCTTTCCATCTGTATAAATAAATATACTTGTAATTGCTGCAATGCTGCGCGAACTTTTATACATCACATTTGACATCCATCAAGAGGTAAAGACAAGAGAAGGGTTACAGAGATTCACAATGACTATTACTGTGGAGATTATTTTAACTTTTTGCCTGCCTGAGACCATGGACATGATCATAATTGGCATCGTCCGGTTTGCCTTATGTCATAGACACAGATACAGTATTTACTAAACATTATATACAGATATTAATGCATGTATTGCTACAGGATATGAACATAAAGCTACTATGTATTTTGGCAATTAAAAAGTACTACATGACAGGGGTTGCTATGGTATCTGCAAGCGTGACAGTTTTATAAAGCAATACTGCAAAATAGCAATGCAGCGTGCAATATACTCTAACCATTTTTGAATGCTACAGGCACTATTTGGAAAATAAAACCAGCTTACTACATTCTGTTTCAGATATACATTTTCTGAAAAACATATTGTGGGTTTTTTGATTTGGCTGTCAGATTCTAAAAGACTGTTATCAAGATTGCTTTTAAAGAGATAGTAGCATGTTTTTAAGACAATAGAAAATGCAAGTGCAGAGTTTGTCTGGCACTGCTGGTTTTGATTGTTATAAATTGTTTATGCAGTGTCATTCCTAATTTTTATCAAATGCTTTTCTTGCAGTAGAGATCATGTGTGCTTCAGCATGCAATTTTCCCTCTCTAGAGGGATGAGAATGTGACGCAGTTTACTTTGCTTGGGTTACACTGCAGTATTTTATTTTTTTATTTTTTTTTTAAGGTAAGCACTAGGATACATCTGTCTCACTGTGCAACAGCTCCCACCTATCAGCAAGGAAAAATTAAATATGCCAAGTACCAGGGACTGCATGCTGTACCACATAGTCAAAACCCAGCTATGCTCAGAGAATGAAAGAGATCGGTACCATCCCCCACTGAAAATGATGTAGCTAATGCAGTGGTTTGTGAGCCATTAAATATTCCTGCACTGCAGATATTTCAGATTATTCTTCTAATGCACTATAGTGCAAGATAAGTCTTTCTGAATATATACTATAGAATTAGTATCGTAAGAATTAACTACATCCAAAAAAAAACATTGCGTTTTTAATAATACTTCATCTTATTTACGACTATTTATGAAAATGTGACAGATCCTTTCATATGTGACTCTTTTAGGAGGTTGGGCTGATTCATAGGTGCACCGAGAATTAAATGAATAATGCCTATTAACAAAAGTTAAGCTAAAGCTGCCTGTGGGATCAGTGCATCAGCACCCTTCAGCTATATTTTAGTAAGCTTGGATAAATGTGGCAGTACTTAACCAACGTGGTGTCTGCTCTGTATATAGGGCAACATGCTCTACCAGGGTACAGAACCTAGACTCAAAACCTGCTGGTCCAGTCACAAAAGTATCACCAGCAAAGCTATCCTTACACAACAAGTTGAATTATAATGTCGTAGCTTCATTAGTTCACTAGAACAAAGCGAGTACAAGCTGTACTTCTTGCTTCTGTGGCTGAAGACACCAGGCACAGTACCATGATCATCTGGCAGGTGTTTGTGCCCTCTACTGGATGCAGTCAGGCTTAACTATTTATTAGTGCTGCTAACAGAGCTGGAGGAGGGATGCTGTTCTACTCAATCTGATGTATTTATGGTACTCAGCAACATACATTTCTGCTTAAGAATAATACAAACAATCCCCGGAACGTACTTCCGGCCTCCTCCCCCTGCCATCTTTCCCTCTTGTATTTTTATATTTTTGTCATGGAGTTGAATAAGGCCAAGATTTAAAAAACACCAGAACTTTCCCCTTCTATTTCCTAATACAGTTTTGGGGGTTTGTTTTGTTGGCTTGTTTATTTGTTGGTGGGTTTTTTTCCTTTTTTTTGGTTTTTGTTTTGTTTTGTTTTTCTTTTTTTGTTTGTTTTTGTTTGTTCGGTTGGTTGGTTGGTTTGGTTTGGATTTTTTTGGGTGGGAGGGCTGGTGGCACCTTCAATCTTCATTTTGGTTAAAGTAAAATAAAATAAAATATATTTTTATATTTTATTCCTTCCAATATCTGAAGGAAGCTTACAGGAGAGCTGGAGAGGGACTGGGACAGGACAAGGGGTAACGGTTTTAAATTGGAAGCAGGAAGATTTAGATTAGATAATAGAAAAAAATTCTTTACTGTGAGGGTGGTGAGACACTGGAACAGATTGCCCAGAGAAGCTGTGGATGCTCCTTCCCTGGAGGTGTTTAAGGCCAGGTTGGATGGGGCTTTGAGCAACCTGCTCTAGTGAGAGGTGTCCCGGCCCATGGCAGAGGGATTGGAACTTGATGACCTTCCAACTCTAACCATTTTATGATTCTATGATATTTACATTCCTGGGTTAAGTAACAAAATAAAGAAAGCTCTTTCCTGAGAAAATTCTTTTTAATTTTTAATTCTCTGTGAATTGGAATAGCAACACAGTTGAGTGTCCTCCTGTTCTGGGAATTGCACTTAATGTTTTGGATACTGATATACTTGGCTGACTCATTACACTGAAACATCTGTGTTATATCAACATTAAAACCTGAATATGTTTTAAACCTGCAGGTTAAGGAGGAATAGTGAAGGTCAACTGTGTCTTCCATAAAGACAAACAATGCATATCAGAGCAATTTCAAGAAAAATAAAAGGATATATGTATATTCAAATATATATACTTGAAATCTGCAAATATATTATTCTTGTTGCAAAGGACCAAAAGAGTTAGAATTTGAGTCAACAAAAAATGTGCAGAGTGACTTCAGTTTGATTATGGTTTCAATAAACATAACAATGCTAGATATGTTATAGGCTAAAATGATATTTTAAATGACCTCATACTTCTGCACACTACCAAATCTGTAGAAAAATTCTTACTTATTTCATGTTTAGTTCACATGGAATTTTTAAGTTAACTACATACCTATCCAGCAGTGAATTGAAACAATATTGGTTTTTAAACAGCAGTTCAATAGAGTTACCAAGATTATTTTCAAAATCTACATCATTGCTTTGTGTAATTATTTTTAGCACCTAAGATATTAAAACAATAACATTCTGGACTTAAATAAAAAAGTTTTAATTCAAGTTAGATAGTTACTAAAAATATAGACTTGAGGTTTGAATAAGACTTGAAGCTACCTTTCACACGAGAAATGAGAATGGAAAACAGTGCATTACTTACTCCACGTACTGGCCCAACTGCTCACACCCTGTTCCGTACCCTGCTACCAGTATGTAGTAATGCCCTGCCAGGCCCATGATTGCTAAGCTCTGTAAAGGCATCGGTTCCTGAAGAGAGCTGTGGGGTAGCAATTAATACCTTTATCAGGTCTTTTTCCTTTCTCTTGGCAAGAATCACAGAAAGATATGGGGTTGACAGGAACCTCTGGATATCATCTAGTTCAAATCCCCTGCCAAAGCAGGTCCACCTAGAGCAGGTTGCACAGGAACTTGTCCAGGTGGGTTTCAAATGTCTCCAGAGACGGAGACTCCACCACTTGTCTGGACAGCCTCTTCCAGTGTTCTGCCACCTTCAAAGTGAGTAGGTTCCTCATATTTAGGTGGAATTTCTTATGTATAAGTTTGTGCACTTTTCCTCCTGTCCGGTCACAGGGCACCGCTGAAAGATGACTCGCCCCATTCTCCTGATACCCACCCTTTAAGTATTTGTCATCATTGATAAGATCTCCCTATAGTCTTCTCCAGACTAAAAAGACACAAGTCCCTCAGCCTTTCCTCATGTTCTAGTTCCCTAATCATCTTCGTAGCCCTCTTTGTGAGCCTCTGCTGCATCCTCTCCAGTAATTCCCTGGCTTTCTTGAACTGAGGAGCCTAGAACTGGACACAGTACTCCAGATGGGGCCTCACCAGGGAAGAGAAGAGGGACAAGAGAGCCTCCCTTGGCCTGCTGGCTGCACTCTTCTTGATACACCCCAGGGTATCATTGGCCTTCTTTGCCACAAGGGCACATTGTTGGCTCATGGTCATCCTGTTGTCTGCCAGGTCTTTTTCCTCAGAGCTGCTCTCCAGCAGGTCAGCCCCTAACTTGTACTGATGCATGGGGTTATTCTTCCCCGGGTGCAGGACCCTATACTTGCCCTTGTTGAATTTCAGCAGGTTCCTCTCTGCCCAACTCTCCAGCCTGCCCAGGTCTCACTGTAAGTCCGCACAGCCTTCTGATGCGTCAGCCACCCCTCTCACTTTTGTGTCATTGGCAAGGTTACACTTTTTTTTGTGTCATTGCTGAGGTTACACTTCGTCCAGGTTATTGATGAAAATATTGAAGAGTCCTGACTCTTGGGGAACCCCTCTTGTTATCGACCTCCAACTAGATTCTGTACCACTGATCACAATCCTCTGAGCTCTGTCTTTCATAGAATCATTCAGGTTGTAAAAGACCCTTGGGAGCACTGAGTCTAGCCATCTACTCTACAAAGTTCTCCTGTTGTCCCCTACACTATCTCCCCCAACACCAGATCTAAACAACTCTTTCAGCCAGTTTTCAATCCACTTCACTGTCCATTCATCTAATCCACACTTCTATGAGGATTCTTAAACCTATGAGGATGCTGTGGGAGACTGTGTCAAAAGCCTTGCTGAAGTTAAGGTAGACAACATCCACAGCCCTCCCCTCATCTATCCATCTAATCATACCATTGTAGAAGGCTATCACAATAGTCAGACATGATTTCCCCTTGGTGAATCCATGGTGACTACTTCAGATAGCTTTTTCCTCCAGATGCTTTGAGATGAAGCCCAGAACAAATTGTTCCGTCATGTGTTCATGGGTGAAGGTAAGGCTGATTGGTCTGTTGTTTCCCGAGTCCTCCTTCTTGCCCTTTTTGAAGACTGGGATGACATTGGCTTTCCTCTAGTCCTCAGGCACCTCTCCCATTCTCCACAACCTTTCAAAGATGATGGAGAACAGCCCAGCAATGACTCCTGCCAGCCCCCTCACGGGTGCATCCCATCAGGAACCATGGACTTGCGGATATAAGTGTACTTAACTGTTTGCAAACTTGGTCTTCCTCAACCAAGGAGAAGTCTTTTTTCATCCAGACTTTCTCTGTTTTTACCAAAGTGCAGGACATCTGAGAGCAGGCCTGAGCAGTAAAGACTGAAGCAAAGAGTGGGTTTATAGAGGAGGACCGGGACTAAAGTAACTCTGTTATCCCCCGGTAGAGCTGTTTCGGTGACAGATTCCAGACCACCCACCCCAGGATGGGCAGTGTTTGATGTATCTGATGCTCAGTAAGAAGGTGGAAATATCTCCCATTGGACCTGGTCACAAGAAGACACCACTGGAGCTCTTCCGAGGCAACTCATAAAAGAGCGACAAAACCCCAAACAGTTGGAATGGAATTATTTTCTGAACTCTAGAAAAACTTCTCTGCCCAGGACTACTTTAGCATTTCATTTCAATTCAATGGTGACAAGATAATATTGATCAAAGTCATAAAGCACATGTCATCTAGATTTCTAAACTACATTGTCTTATTGCAAGAGTGGTTCCCCCCTGATTTTACCAACAATTACTTGTTAATTATATAAACTTCATACAATAAAACCACAAAGACTAAACCAAGTACATAAAAAGGTTATCTTTATTCTTTTGTAGTGTTAGCAATGTAGTTATTTTTGGTAAAACAACTTCCTGCATGCAGTTCATCAGTAGACTATGAGCCATTAGTTTCTATAAAAGCAGGAGCCCATCTATATTTTAGCTCTTTTGTAAGAAATGCACTGTCCATTGCACAAGCTCACTATTCATTTTCATGAAGAAAGACTATGAATAACAAATTATATTTAAAGCGCTTCTACCGTAGTATGAATCAACAAGAAAAGCAGACAGTATGAGACTAACACCAGTGAAAAGCAATGTTTCTATGATAAAGATTAACCTGAAAACTGACAGAGGGGATGATAATTTCAAAAGAAATCCTTCTATCTTGTTTCACATACAAGGACCTACCTACAGAAAAAGAACTGTACTATCCATTTCTTTAAAAATTATTCCTTACTAAAATATGTTAAATATAATTTGCAGAAACTTGTGATTACCAATTCACATTGTATCCTAGATTCCCAACAGTAGTGTCACAGAGAGACAGTAATAAGAATTACTAACTACATGAAGATATGTGTAGTTTCTTATAATAAGTATAAAATGTTATAAAATAAAATTATTTTCAAAATAACAGGAATAGATTAATAGATATTATAAAAGCTTTTTTTCTAGCTCGACACATTAGAGCAAATACATTAACCCATGTGTTCTGGTTATTTACTGCATATTTGCTGATTAAAAAACTCAAACAAAATAAAATCTGTAATAGCAGCAAACTATTGCTTACTGGTATGAGGAATGATGGTCTCGTCGAACAGTTTTTTTCTTTTTACCACTCACATGTCTTCCCATCTTAGACTTTAATAGCTGTAGAATAATAGCAGCAAGCATGCATTAGTTAAAGCTTCCCAATTATTTGGAGCATTACAGAATATATCATATCACCTATTAAAATGTTATAAGCTACTCTTATTAGGGTACATATTTGACGCAATAAATACAGTACTTAGGTCATTGTCTGTTCAAACAGCTACCACTGTGTAAAATGATTGATTAAATAACACAGGATATGTAACTTACATAGATAGCGTCAGGTTTGATGATAAAAATAAGTCACCTGAACTACAATGCAGGACACAGTTATTTAAGTACATCTTTTTGGTCATCTCAGCTTTCTGCAAGACATTGCATTTCATACAGGGGAAACTTGCCTAAAGTGCTGTGGAGGGTCAAAACCATCTCTCATATACATACGTGTGTCTCTGGCATGACCTATCCTTTCAAAGTATTGAAATTTACGCCTGAGGTATACATTAAGGTAGTGTTTGTCCCAAAATGTACTTTGCTATCAATTTATACACATAGCTTTGATTACTGTGGGCTATATTAATGAGAAATAAGAAGAAACAAACTTTGGAATGAAGTATGAAAGCTGCTCATGGAATTACAGGGTCTACAGTTAAGAAAAAAAAGAAAGGAGGAAAAAAAAAAAGACTACCCCTTCTTATTATTTCAGTAATCCTCTCTGTAGGCACAATTTAGCATTCACAACTTTTCCATGAAAAGAATTGTTTGAATCTCTCAGGAATTGCAAGATATTTTGGACCATGAAACTACTATGGTTTTTTCATAGCTCCATGTTTTTCAAACCAGAAATTGTGGGTGTAGCCTCATTTATTTAAATGAATGTACCTGCAGTGAACTGTTTAATAAATCAAGAATTAATAAAAAGTATTAAACCTAAGTTTATTTAAACCAATAGACCAGCCTCTTGGAGGTTACCTCTTCTCTGTAACAATGATTCCCTTGTTTTGTTTTCTGATAAATTCTCTATATGCACTCTGCTCTTTTTTATAATTTCTTCTTGATTTATCTAGATCGTGAAGTTCAATAATCTGGAATCTTGGTTTTCTGCTTTTAAAAATTGCTTGAAGAGAACTACGTTTACCTTATCATACTGTAATTATGTATTCCTGACATTTGTGTTCCTCTGCAAGAATATTCAGTTATTTCCTCAGCACAGCAGAATTATAAATAGCAGTATGTGAATTAAAGCAAAAGAGGTAACGAAAGAAATTGACACATATTGAACATACATAGGAGATGAAATGTACACAGTGTACAGACAGTTCACAAAACTACAGACTTTTTGGGATTGGTAATTTTGCACTCCATGAAGGGTTCTTAAAGTCCAAGTAGAAATTTTGTGTCTCCTCTCCATTAGTGCCAGCTGATAATAAAAAACTATTCTTCTGCCAAGGGTGTTTACCTGTTACAGACTGAGAGTTTGCTAGTGAAGGGTCTTTGTCTCAGTACAGGCACTGACTGTAGCAGTGGCTAAATATGTAAAAACTTGTAATTTTGGCATGATCCTCCAACAGACTGCTATTGATAAAAATGTCATCTTCTCAGGCTTGTGAATATTCATCATAGAAAACTTAGTTATCTCTTTTACTTTTTATTTCCTTTTCTGTCTTTCCCCTTGTCGTCTTTTTCTGCTTTGTCATCTTTATATTTTTCTTTTTCAGTTTTTGTTACACTGTCATAAGAAGGTGGAGATGTGGTGGATGCAGACATATCCATTTTATCTGGAGGTGAGTTTTCACCTAGCTTGCCAATAATCATATCTTTTTCAATAAGCAGATCAATCCCATCTTTGCGATACATAAATGAAAGTTTCTTTACTGACTGTCTTAAAAGATAACGTCTGTAAGCGCGCTGAATTATACTAGCTGACACTTCCTCCTGTTTTCGTTTTAGAGTGGTTGTGATTGGTTCATAGGAGACTTTAGAAGGATTGGCTGCCATAAACCGATCTTCCATCTGTATTCTGAGGGCATCCATCTCCCCACTTTCCCCCAAAACACGCTTTGTGAAAGCAAACAAGATGTCAAGGCAGTGAATTCTGTCGCCGCTTACCATGGGCAGATCCATTGCAATAAGCTGAATTGTGTTTGGTTTCGGTATATTAAGAGGAGGATCCAGAGAAGCTGCAAAATCAGACAATTTGCTATATTCTATGAATTGTGTTGCACCAGGATCATATTTTTCCCAAACTTCATAGAACATCTCAAAGTCATCCTCACTCAAGGGTTCAGCACTTTCTTCAGTAGCAACACTGAAGTTCTCCAAAATCACAGCAATGTACATGTTCACCACTACCAGAAATGATATGATAATGTAGCTGACAAAGAAGAAAATCCCAACAGAAGGGTTGCCGCAGTCACCTTTCACAGAGCTCCCCGGATGAGCTTTGTTAGGGTCACAGTCTGGCTCCCCACTGTTAAGAATTGGGGCTAGCAAAGCATCCCAGCCAGCAGACGTGGTAATCTGAAAGAGGCAGATCATGCTGTTGCCAAACGTTTCAAAGTTGAACATGTCGTCAATCCCAGCTTCCTTCTTCACATAGGCAAAGTTGGACATGCCAAATATTGCGTAGATAAACATGACGAGGAAGAGCAGCAGCCCGATGTTGAACAAAGCAGGAAGAGACATCATCAAAGCGAAAAGCAGAGTGCGGATTCCCTTAGCGCCTTTAATGAGACGCAGGATTCGACCGATTCTGGCAAGTCGTACAACTCTGAACAAGGTAGGGGACACAAAGTACTTTTCAATCACCTTAGCTAGAAACATACCTGTGAATGATAAAAATAAAATGGTAACATTTTATCACATATTACATTTTCCACAACAAAATATGACTAAAGAACAACTCTACCTGCGGACTCAGGGGAAATTTTCACTGGAGTTAAATTTTATCTGCTATACATAATTTTAGCTTTGTTTATGTCCCCTAAGAATGTTGAGAAAAGGAGTATTAAAATTGATACAGAATCATTAAGAAAGTTACTACTCTAAGATATGTTTTTCATTTCCTATATAATCAGGATAAATTAAAATTAAGTATTTCTGCAAAACCTGTCAGAGATAAGGCATTTTGTACATCTTACTATACTTCATTTTGAATGTAAGAAAATCTTACCTACTATTGAAAGAATAACAACCACAAAATCAAAAATATTCCAGCCAATGGTGAAGTAATAATAGCGGAGTGAGAACATTTTTAAGACACATTCTCCAGTGAAAAGGACAACAAAGACCAAGTTAATCCAGTATAAAATATTTTGCATCAGTTCACTCTGGTCATCTGTTTCTATCATCATAGTAACCATGTTAAGACAGATGAGAACCATAATGGTGATGTCAAATGCTTGCTTTGTTACAACATCAAACACCAGACCTTGCAATTTGTTCTGAGGGGAGAAAAAAGAAAAGGTGATAGTATTATTTATGTAATGAACGACCCCTTTTCCTCCCTCCCATATCCTTCTTCCCCTAAAATATGCAACCAAACAAAAGGCTGAAAAATCTAAGACAAGCATTGTCCAGGAACTTTTTTGCCAGCTGTAAGCTTTCCCCTCACAACCCAATAGAGTTTTATTTCTTCAGATTCTTTGATTCTCTACTCCCTCAGGCATAACAAATATAAGAGATATTTCCTGCAGAACAGAGATATGTATATTTCAATTTAGAATGAAGGGCTAACTTGAATCAAGGCTCAAGTATTTCAGATTTAAGGGAGAAATTTTGCCATAGTTAATGTACTGCTTATCCCAAATGTAGATGATAAAAGAACAGCACACATTCTTACCGCTGGTCTAGGTATTGGTTTTTGTGGTTTCTTGGATCCCAACTTCTTCATTGCATTGTAGTATTTCTTTTGTTCTTCTGTCATGAAAATGTCTTGACCTCCAAGGTAAAATAATAATAATAGAACTTATAACAGCCAAGCCATTAATTCACAGTATTGCAGAACATGGTTTTTATGAACTATGTATTCATTCTTATACATTGTAATCAAAACCACAATATAATAATTATATCAAAGATTGTTAAAACATCTGACAAGTCACGATGGCAAAATAAAACAAAATACGGAATAGAGAAAATCCCCAGAACTTCTATCTATTTGTTATTAAAAAACCCCACGTACCTTATTATTTCAATAAAATACATTAAAAAAAAGCTTGTAAAATGGACATTGCATAATTACTTATAAATCTAACATCATAAACTCCACATCAATCAACCAGAAACAAAAAAGCCTCAAGAGTAGAAAGATTCACTGAGACCTGATGTACCTACAGAGAAACAATATGAAGAAAGTATATTACTGTTCTTACTTTTCAGGATGCACATTTTATCATGAGTATCTCAGTTCAGATGGCTTTTTGCCGCAGCATTACTTAGTGTGTATGTGGCTTGATCATCCCCTTACACTGTGCAGAGATCATCAGAAGCATGGCCTTACTCTGGGGTTTCTTGGAGTATAACCTCAGCAAGCTTGCCAATGACACAAAAGTGAGAGGGGTGGCTGACGCATCAGAAGGCTGTGCGGACTTACAGTGAGACCTGGGCAGGCTGGAGAGTTGGGCAGAGAGGAACCTGCTGAAATTCAACAAGGGCAAGTATAGGGTCCTGCACCCGGGGAAGAATAACCCCATGCATCAGTACAAGTTAGGGGCTGACCTGCTGGAGAGCAGCTCTGAGGAAAAAGACCTGGCAGACAACAGGATGACCATGAGCCAACAATGTGCCCTTGTGGCAAAGAAGGCCAATGATACCCTGGGGTGTATCAAGAAGAGTGCAGCCAGCAGGCCAAGGGAGGCTCTCTTGTCCCTCTTCTCTTCCCTGGTGAGGCCCCATCTGGAGTACTGTGTCCAGTTCTAGGCTCCTCAGTTCAAGAAAGCCAGGGAACTGCTGGAGAGGATGCAGCAGAGGCTCACAAAGAGGGCTACGAAGATGATTAGGGAACTAGAACATGAGGAAAGGCTGAGGGACTTGTGTCTTTTTAGTCTGGAGAAGACTATAGGGAGATCTTATCAATGATGACAAATACTTAAAGGGTGGGTATCAGGAGAATGGGGCGAGTCATCTTTCAGCGGTGCCCTGTGACCGGACAGGAGGAAAAGTGCACAAACTTATACATAAGAAGTTCCACCTAAATATGAGGAACCTACTCACTTTGAAGGTGGCAGAACACTGGAAGAGGCTGTCCAGACAAGTGGTGGAGTCTCCGTCTCTGGAGACATTTGAAACCCACCTGGACAAGTTCCTGTGCAACCTGCTCTAGGTGGACCTGCTTTGGCAGGGGATTTGGACTAGATGATATCCAGAGGTTCCTGTCAACCCATATTGTTGGGTTGATTCTGGTATTCTGTTAGAGTTGTCTGAGTAAAAGGGTATCTATACAGATATGTGTAATACACATACAGAAACATTTGTCAGAAATACAATTTATGTTGACAAGCAAATTTTTTCATGCATTTGTTTCTAAGTACATTCCAGGTATGGAATATGCCAAAGCAGCAGCATTTGGAAATTAATTTCAGCCTCACAGCTGATTCCATGACTTTGTCAAATGCAGAGTCAATCTTAAGAGGAACATAGTGATGAATCTGGATGAAGACATGCTTGAGTCTCTCAGCTGTAGCTACATATAGATATGAAAATTTAGAAGTCAAAAGAGACCTTTTTTTTTAGCATGCTCTCTTCATAAACCAAATATTAAAGTAGAATTCCATTCTCAGAGAGTAGTGGTTTGGGAAGAAAAACAAGAAATTAATCTGCTGATTATGGTGGAAATGCGATGTGACCCTGTCAGGTGATTTTACCCAGTGGGAAAAAAACAAAAGCAGTTATAAAAGGATCTTGAATTGGAGATTTCTTTGCTGCCTCATTGATATAATGGTTATAAAAAGTGAATAAGTCATCATTGTCTCAGTGTGCTATCCATATGGAGAATAATGGTCTCAAGATAACATACACCTTATGTGCCTGTGAGGACCACAATGGTTAGCAATTTGACAGTGGAACATTTATTTTTCGTCATGAGAACTAATGTAACACAAGTAGGATGCACCAACAGATAGAAGAAATGCACACGGGTTAACTACATTGGGACAATATACTATGACATGAGGTCTTTCCCATTCATGTTGCGAAAAACATTGCCCAAAATGGAGAGATCTCAGTAATATGAAGGCAGAACAAAGACAAGTAAAACACTGCTGGGATGCTACACACTGCGATGTGCACATTTCTATAATCATAGGTACATCTATAAAGTCAAAAGACAGGTGACTAATATTTGCTTATTGGCTCTATGAAAAAATAAAAAGAAATATTCCACTATCACAGAATCACAGAATATGTATCATTCTGTTCCAAGTGTGTATAGAAAAATAAAACTACTGTAGACATTAGCATTTATAGTTTAAATAGCAAGTAGAATTTAATTTGCCATCATAATTTGCCATTCCTGATGCAATCCTGTGTTCATTTGAATCACAGAAACAATTTCAGTTGAAAAAAAAAGCCACGCATTTTCAAACACCATCATTTTTTTTCTCTTGCAAATTCACTACCTAACTTATGAGAGTTTCCCAGTCCTCTCTAATGTTACACTGCAGAGTCGTAGACCCAGCAGCCAACATGTCTGTATTAAACTCTTTGTAATTGAGCAGACCTTCACAATATTGCTATACATTAAATGTTTATCAATTTTTATATTTGTAGTTTTGCATATTCTCTTCCCTGTCATCTGTTTGCTTGAAATAAGCCATCTGCATTTTTTGTTATAGCTGTGTCACAGCACTGTAAGGGTACACAAAAAAATGGGCTGTACAGGGATGTGGAGAACGCTCAGGAACTCAGTGAAAGTTTAAATTATTTCAGAGGCCTTAAAAAGCAAAGACTATTATTTCAAATAAAAGGAAATCTTAGTATCTGTTTTCTTTTCTTTCTCTCTATCAGTATGAGAAATTTCAGCCACTCATATTTACCCTTTCATACACTGGCTGTATGAATGCTCAGTAACAATGGAGTGTTGTGAAAATGAAACATGATACTTATCTTCTTTTTTTGTTGGTTGAAGTTATCAATGATGACACCAATGAATAAGTTTAGGGTGAAAAACGATCCAAAGATAATAAAAGCAACAAAGTAAATATACATGTACAGGTTGTCCTCATATTTGGGCTGTTGCCCTGTCTATGTAACATAAAAAAAAAAAAAAAACAACAATACATCAAAAATAACAGTTAAGACAAATTACAGAATACTGAGCACAAACAGAAGTTGCATCCATCTGGACAGCAACTCCTTGACAAGCAGGGATAAACAGCTGTTTTGGAGTATACCCTAGACTTGCCTTATCTTTGAACTGGAAAATCTACTTAATAGAGGTGTCTGTAACTGCATGCACAGACCTGTCATTCCTCCCCTTTGTGTCTGACAGTTCTTCTCTACTGACATTTGGTATTTCGTGTATGTCCTACTAAATTTAACTGAAGTGTGCTGCTCAAAAGCAATTAAATTCCTATGGACTTCATGCAAATTAGGAGCTGGATAGAGGAGAGATACAAATACTGACATTAACAGAACAGGCAAAATTCAGCCATTCTATTTTTTGAAATTGCCAGAGTCTGCAGGTCTGGATTAGCTATTACGGGGGGTGCCATTTGATTATTAGGAATATTTTTGGAGTTACAGGAAAAACTTCTTGTCTACTCTGTAGAACTTCAGTAACGTGAACTAACAGGAGATCAGGTTTCATTAGTTTTTTCATTTATAGAGGACCTATTAAACTACTAATACTTTAATTAGATCTACTGCTATAATTTTTTCCCTACTAGAACTATACGCACTGAACTTCTTTATTTACGTTGATCTATATAGAAAATTCATCAAGGTTTTATATTTTTATTATTTCCCTTTCACTTTATTTCAACTGCCATTCAAGAAGCATTACATCAATCATACTTTTTCACTCAGTAAATTTTATAATGCACTCACTTCTCTAGAATCAACCGCAGCGTACATGATATCCGTCCATCCTTTAAACGTTGCCTAAAAACAAAGTTAGTTAGTATTTTCTATCAAAGCTCCATAAATATTCTAAATAAAACACTGTCTTCTGCAATGTATTTGCACCCACAAAAATAGAAAGGAATAATAAAAGGTTGGTAAGACACAAGTGCAAGTGAAGTATTCACAGGAAGTAATTTACGGTGGAATACTTCTCTCTGACACTTAAGCAATACAGAAATTCTAATCTTCATGCAAATTCATATAAACTCTCTGTGGGATGAGTTGCAATCAATATCTGAGCATAACAGAAAGACTGCAATTTATAGCAAGGCTCTCAGTTCTAATTTTCTTACTACTAAAAAACTGGAGGACAACTCCCAAATCAACCATCATGAGTTTGCATTTTTCAGACAGAACATGCAAGCAGTTCCAAAAGAAACTCTGAAAGGTAAGTAGCTCCAAGAAATCTTAAGAAAATAATAGAATCATAGAATGTTTGGCATGGAAGGGACCGTTAGAGATTAGTCCAATTAGATAGTCCAATCCCTCTGCTGTGGACAGGGACATTTTTCACTACATCACATGTTTTCAATGATGGGTCATCCACAACCTCTGGACAATCCCTTCCTTAACCTTACTGTTAAAACCACCCACCAATTCTTCTTTATATTCAATCAAAATCTACCTGCTTTCAGTTTAAAACTGTTGCCCCTTGTCCTGTCACTTCAGGCTGTGGTAAACATTTTTACTCCATCTTTCTTATAAACCCTCTTTATATATTGAAAGGCCAACAATAAGGTCTTCCTGGAGCCTTCTCCAGCCAGAACAACCCCAACTCGCTCAGCCTTTCTTTGTAATGTGAGAGGTGTTCCAACCCTCTGATCTTTGTCAGGTCAGCCCTCCTCTGGACTCATTCTAAGACGTCCATTTCTTTCTGGTGGGATCTCATGAGAATGGAGTGGGGTTATCACCTCCCTTGATTGGTTGGCCATGCTTCTTGCTATGCAGCCCAGGATATGACTGGTTTTCTGGGCTGCAAGCGCATGTTGCCAGCTCATGCTCAATTTTTTGCCCAAGTCATTCTCTGCAGCGCTGCTCTCAATCTATTCATCCTCCAGTCTGTACTGATAGTGCAGATTGCCCTCACCCCAGTACAAGACCTTGCATGTGGCCTTGTGAACTTCACGAGGTTCACATGGGCCCATTCCTCAAGCCTGCCAAGGTTCCCCAGGTTGGCATCCCATCCCATCCCATCCCATCCCATCCCATCCCATCCCTCCAAGCGTATCAACTATATGGCTCAGCTTGGTGTCATCTGCAGACTGCTGAGGTCTGTTTCAAGTTGGATCACTCAACCCAACTATCTATGTCATTGGTGAAGCTCTCAGAATAGTATTGGTCCCAGCACAGATACTTGTGAGACACCAGTTGTTACTGGTTCCTATTTGGATGTTAAGCTGCTGGCTCTTCAGTCTTTGGACACAGCCATACAGTCTATTCCTTATCCATCTAAGGGGCCTTCCATCAAACCTACTTCTGTGATCTATGATATTGAGTAAAAACAACACGTGAACAATATGGTTACTGGAAACATTACCATGTTGATGAACCATTCTAGGCAAGATTTGGTACAAAAGCACTGCTGTCCACTACATCAGTAATTTATGCAATTGCCTAGTGCTATTTAGCAATAGCTGTTAGCCCCTGGAGCAATTAGATGGCAGCCAGCTAATTCCTCAATACTACCAGTTGAGGACTTTTGAAGTCAGAATAATTACCAAGTGCTTATGAGTACAAATATTTTCCCAGAAGCAGGCTGTCAAGCAAACCTGACTAGTAAATTCTACAACTGTTCATCTCAACTTTAAAAACTAACTAAACACTATCTTTAAAACAACCCCACTTGACAATAATAGACTGTGACTGGTGTGGGATTCCTAAGAGTAATAAAAATGGAAAGAAAAGAGTGAATTTAAAAACTCTTTCTAAATTGATATTTGGCATTCTTTTTATTGGCAGGTCAGATGAGTCCTGGAATTTATCTATTTGACTACCACAGAATAAAAAAAAATAAAAAAATCAAAGTCAACATGCCTTTTAACAGATCAAGCAAAGAATGGGAAATTAATTCTAACTGCATTTTTTTTTTTTTTTACTAGATACTGTACTTCTGTAGAACTTGAAAAGACATTAGCAGTTGGGTGCAAGGGAACTTTATATCCACCGGGTAGATATTAAGTATCCCTCCACTTCTAAAGTGGCTATAGAATGTATCAGATTTTTACCATAAGCAATATTAATTATCTTCATAAAACACAATTATAAAATCAAATCTCATATCCATTCATATACTGTAAAATAACAATTAAAACTATGGAATTGTTACTGCTATGAAACTTAATACTGGAAAATTAAGTTATCAAAATTTATACACTTACTACTTNCGCATGTTGCCAGCTCATGCTCAATTTTTTGCCCAAGTCATTCTCTGCAGCGCTGCTCTCAATCTATTCATCCTCCAGTCTGTACTGATAGTGCAGATTGCCCTCACCCCAGTACAAGACCTTGCATGTGGCCTTGTGAACTTCACGAGGTTCACATGGGCCCATTCCTCAAGCCTGCCAAGGTTCCCCAGGTTGGCATCCCATCCCATCCCATCCCATCCCATCCCATCCCATCCCATCCCATCCCATCCCATCCNCATTACCATGTTGATGAACCATTCTAGGCAAGATTTGGTACAAAAGCACTGCTGTCCACTACATCAGTAATTTATGCAATTGCCTAGTGCTATTTAGCAATAGCTGTTAGCCCCTGGAGCAATTAGATGGCAGCCAGCTAATTCCTCAATACTACCAGTTGAGGACTTTTGAAGTCAGAATAATTACCAAGTGCTTATGAGTACAAATATTTTCCCAGAAGCAGGCTGTCAAGCAAACCTGACTAGTAAATTCTACAACTGTTCATCTCAACTTTAAAAACTAACTAAACACTATCTTTAAAACAACCCCACTTGACAATAATAGACTGTGACTGGTGTGGGATTCCTAAGAGTAATAAAAATGGAAAGAAAAGAGTGAATTTAAAAACTCTTTCTAAATTGATATTTGGCATTCTTTTTATTGGCAGGTCAGATGAGTCCTGGAATTTATCTATTTGACTACCACAGAATAAAAAAAAATAAAAAAATCAAAGTCAACATGCCTTTTAACAGATCAAACAAAGAAAGGGAAATTAATTCTAACTGCATTTTTTTTTTTTTTTTTTACTAGATACTGTACTTCTGTAGAACTTGAAAAGACATTAGCAGTTGGGTGCAAGGGAACTTTATATCCACCGGGTAGATATTAAGTATCCCTCCACTTCTAAAGTGGCTATAGAATGTATCAGATTTTTACCATAAGCAATATTAATTATCTTCATAAAACACAATTATAAAATCAAATCTCATATCCATTCATATACTGTAAAATAACAATTAAAACTATGGAATTGTTACTGCTATGAAACTTAATACTGGAAAATTAAGTTATCAAAATTTATACACTTACTACTTGAAGCAGAGAAAGATAACCAGCTCCAACATTATCAAAGTTTACTTTCACATTTTTCCACTGAACATCCCCAGAAGTGATCGTAAGGTTTTTACACACAGTTACATTAGTGACTTCCTCTGGTGGGAATTGCTCACCAGTTGTGGTGTTAACACAGCGATAGAACTTGCCAGCAAACAAATTTACTCCCATAATGCTGAAAACTAGCCAGAATGTAAGACAAACCAGAAGTACATTCATAATGGATGGGATTGCTCCAGTAAGAGCATTCACAACCACCTAGTAAATAAACACAGAAAAAAAAACTTTTTAAAAACAACATATAGAGCAGTATAAAGACTACCTTTTCTTTTTTTTTCCAAGTACAGCAAAAGATTTAATCTCAAATAGTAAAATACATTGAATTAAAGCCAACAGAAAAGGAGTAACACATGTAATACAATTAAACATGTTACTGTTGGCCTTAAAACCAGACATGCAGTCCAGTGATCCTCTGTGATTTTATAATTAAGTCTTATTTTTACAGATTTGCTTTATACTCTATTTCTTTTTTTCTTACCCTCATGCCTTCAAAGCGTGACAAAGCTCTTAGAGGCCTCAAAGCTCTTAATGTTCGGAGGGATTTAATTGCACTGAGTTCTGACAAATCAAGGGCATGAGCTACTAAGCTAACCAAGGAGACCTAGAGGAAACAAAACAAACCAAATTTTTTTAATATAGCCACACAATACAAATGTAATTTCTAGAGGAAGAAAATTTTGATCTGGATATCAGAAAAAAAGTTCATAAGGACTTTAAGTTTGTATCAAGAACAAAAAGAAAAAAAAAAGGTCAGCAGATATATGAATAACTAGTAATTCACATTGCCTGAGGATGATGTCAGACTGAAAGTGGCATATACACAGTCAGACAGGAGTCTGACACACATGACTCCTGACTGTGTAATAGACAGAAAGAAATACCAATGTCAATATGATTATCTAAAAGCAATGCACTCAAATGCATGGAACAGCAGCCAGCACTTTCCAAGGAAGTGAAGTTATGACAGAGTTAATTTAATTGTGAGCTATAACTTCTCCTCTTTTCAGAAGACTGCAGTCTGGATATTTAAAAATCATAATATCAAGCGCCAGAAGAAAAACTATGTTTAACCTTCATTTGGGAAAGAGCCCCGTTTCTGGTGTTTGAAGTTCAAAACTCAAAAGTTAAGAATTCGAAGTACAAGAATGAAAAATAAGGTGGTTTAGAGTTATCTGCTTTAGAGTATCAAAATGGGTTAAACAATGGCATATCATAAAATATACAGACAATGAGGAGAAAATGGCTAACTTTTTATGTCATTTAAATGTAGCATGCAAAGTTTTAATAAAATAAAAGGTGATTTTAAAAAATCAAGATGCAGGGTTTTTTTTGTAAATCACACAAACTAGATAAAACTAAATTAGCTCAGGGTCCCTGAGCTAGTAATATGTATATGTGCAATATATGAAATAGGAGTCAGTGAGTTCTACAGTGCCTTATCACAGATGACTATATATTTGTATTTATGAAATGACACAAAACTTTACATAATTCAGCTGCCGAAGTAACTACAATTAAACCACATAGCTCAAGAGAAGACAATTTCATTAAAAAAAATGGGAATGAGAAGATCCAGAAAAAGAATACATTCATTGAGTGGAATTAATTTGTTTATGCCACCAGCCTAATTTCCTATAAAAATTCAACTACCATACTTCGTTTCAGAAGACTGTTCCTTCTTTAAATTCAGACGCTAGACAAACATTTATCACAGAAAGCATTAATCCATATGAATCCATCAAGACATTAAGATCATTACCACCTTACTGTTACAATTCTAGAGAAGACACAGAGAAAATCTGTTTCAGGTATTCATGTCAGATAACTGTATTTTTTTAAATAATGCAGTTATTGGTTGTATCCTGTATTTGCATTGCAAGAAGTCCTCTTCCTGCAAGATTTCCCCTTAATGATGTTATCATTTAATCTTTCTTTGGGAACTAAAGTACAACTTAATACATTGGGGTTTTTTTGCTCTCCATTTTGGAGGGGAGAAAGAAGATGGAGGATAGTTCATCTCACCACATGCTGCTGATGGCAATGAAATGTTATAATTTTTTGTTACTGTTTGTGGATGTGTGTGTACATGCCTGCACACAAGTACTTTTTCATTCTTGTTTGGTTGTGGGTTTTTTGTTTGCTTGTTTGTTTTTTTTTTTTTAAAATAAATTATTTCCCCTCTTCCTTTCATATGATAACGGTTTGGACAACTCCTGATACCAGCTCTGAACTTTCAACATATAAAAGTGCTAACTGTAACACTTCTGTGATGTAATAGTAGAAAATAATTTTATATATTTTCACCAAGACAGTAAATTCAAAAGGTGTGTTGCAATTTAAAAAAAAGGGAAAATGTAAAACCAGTCTGTAATGATACATGTGAGACAGAATACATCTTCAGCTTCATTTCAGCTTTCTGTTCTTGTAACTATCAAATAGGGAAAACGTGTGCAGAAAAGCACACTGTTAATGTAAAGCCGAAGCGTCTTTGGATTTGTTAAACTGCTTGCGTTTTGGACAATCAATGTGCCTTTCCACATTTAACCTTATTACTCTTGTGGAAGAGAGGGTCTTACCCACAAAAATTTCTGAAACCTTCGGTACAGCTGTATTAACAGCTCAAAACCTGATTGTCCTGCTGTTTCTGCTGAGTCAGTGACTTGTGACCTCGCCGAATCTTGTACTCCAGATGGCTGTCTCCTGTCGCATTTACACATGAGGAAGCCTTACGCAGATTTCTTTCCTCTAAGGGTAGTTCAAGCAAGCTGTTAAACACCACATGAGTCTTTGCTCTTTTTTGTTATACCCTTTGAACTTGCACATGGAAGGCTGAGCAAAACCAGCATTTGTACTTGTTTTGGGGCTAATTATCCTTTCGGGAAACACGGTGAACACCAAAATGAGTAAGAATTTCTGTTTGTATGTTCTTTCACAAACAGATAATAGGTATGGAACAGTTTGCCTAAAAAGTTCCTGTTAAATGTAGCCTCATTGTGAAACACTTAAACTGGTATTGGTATGGCAATTTCAATGTTTCAATGCTTAGTTGCATAAAGGCATAGGACAGGAACATAAAGCAAAGGTAGAAAAATGGGCAAAACACCAGCAGTAGGAGAAAGAGATAAAAGTTGCTTGCTACTAGCCAAAAACAATAACAAGTAAATCCAGCAGTAAAATTAGAAAAAGCTGAGCAGAGCATTCAATAGTGACTTAATCCCCTGACTTTTTCAGGGGAATGAGCTGGGGGTAGGGCTGGGGGTGGAGTTGGGGGCTAAAGAGCAGTAGGTTTACAATACAGGTGGTC
>VZTM01032517.1:0-28747 GCA_013400555.1 Jacana jacana
GGCCTGATCTGGCTGCCCATATAAGCATTGCTGTCAGCAAAAGCAGAATTAAGCAATTGAATGCAACGAGATTATGGAACAGCTCTATTCCCCAGCCTATTAATTTCAGTATTAGTTAACTAGAAATTTAAAATCACAATGGCTTGTGACATAACCCAAACAATTCCAATTCGACAAACACCAGAAAGCTGATTTGAATGCGTAGTTCTTAATGATTTGCTCTCACATAAAGTAGAAAAAAACCCTTCTATCTTAACAATGTATTTCATAAATAAAGAGTATCATAAATCATCCAAGCAGCTAAAAGATGCAGAAACCTAGTTGAGCGAGATCAAGCAACCAAATTATTTAAAACAGATATCCTTAAGGTGATCCTGAATGTCTAAATGGAAGGCATACTCCATCTAGTAGCAAGCAATGGCCAGATTAAAATTTGGCCTCCTAAATACCAATTTGAAAAGAGGCCCAAAAGGGAAGATGAAAGTTAGGCTCATAGAAAATCTCTCTTCCTTGGGTGGGTGGGAAACAGGTCCTTGGATCCCTGTGCTGCATTTTGCTTTTACAGCTGCTACCAACTGTGTTATGATGCTTCATGGAACAATGTGGAGTAACTTAAAATTTGATCACACTAACCTTGTAGCCTGCATATGCCCAAAGAGGGCTGATAATACTCTAAATGTATATAAGGCCATCACTCTCAATTAAAATGCATTCTTTGTCTATATTTGCATACCTAGTATAATTCCTATTTTACATCATTAGGAAAGACATGGAATTATTTGTCAAGGTAATTATTTGTTAAGCCATTAAAAATGAATGTCCAATATTATGGTTTAGTGGAACTTGGCAGCATGAGGTTTATAGTTGGACTTGATGATCTTAAGGGTCTTTTCCAACCAAATGATTCTATGGTTCTGTTCTGTGATATTTTACCCATATAAGTGTTAGCTGTGTTTTTCTCCAATTCCCTCTGTAACTCCTCTGCAGCTGGAATTTCAGCAACAGCAGGAGCAGGTCCAATACACCAAAACTTTGGGTCTTCATCTTCTAGATACCTATTTGTAACACACAAATGCAAGGTAAAAACATTCATTAACCACTACAACTTCCAGCTCAAAATAACCAATTTTAAATAACCTACTGTTTCTCCCGACAAAAAAAAAAATATTCTTATCCTGTAATTCTTTTGATTTCTAATCACAGAAAATTTAAGAGGCAAAACTTAGAACCTGTATTTCTTACAGCCCTAACATACACCTGCATCATTCAAAATTCAGTGTGCTTGGGAAAACATTTCAAAGTACAGATAATGAGCCTGGAAATTTCTAGCTCTATATTTCTATTGACAGACAGAAAAGGGAGTTACAAAAAAAAATTCTGCTGTAAAATGAGTGTGTAACAATAAAGATTTACCTTTGTCTGGCATCTGGTCTTTCGTAAAATAAATTATCCAATGAAAAGACTATGTCTGCAGAGTTGAACATTTTTAAATCAAATGTGAAGTCTCTTAATCTGCAAAAAGCAGCACAAAGGACAGTGACACTGAAATTACAACAATTGAACCTGCATAAACAATAGAAAACTTATTATCTATAAGAGCCAATAGTTAAGTTAGAGATTTTTTTCTCTTGTAGAGCCCTTGCCTGCATCCTTAATTCTTCTTTTAAAAGAGAATCTCTCACCTGATAAAATATGGTTCCTATCACTCACAGCCAAAAAATCCTGCAGGACAGTGTTTTAAGCAACCTTTATATTACCATCAAATATCAGGAGGGGGAAAAGTGGGTAACAGTGAAGACCCAGATAAAGCTTCTGTTAAATTATTTAATTTCTAAGAATAATGCTAGGATTCTTTTATACAACTATAGACTATATATTTGTCAGATTGTTTCTGTTCTGATGAAAAAATACAATCTGTTTTATGGTCAGATTATGTCAATTTTTATGAAATAAAAATATTGCATTATCAAAAAATCCCAACTATTTTAATTTACACAGAAATTAGATTTTTTAAAAAACTCTATGCAAATTGCTTACCTGGATAATTGGAGTATGGGCTCAACTTCTTAACATTTACAGTTTTGTTCTGAAACATCAGGACCAGAGATTATTTCTAAATTATTTATCACATACATCAGTTTTTAAAATAGTACAGTTAATTTAAATGTTTTTCACTTAGCACGTGTCTATGTGTTTATGCTGAGAAATTTCACAGCTCTTACTTTTGCTTAAGGACAACTTTAAAAAGATCTCACTAGAAGAATACCACAGAAAGTAATTTATGAGTCAAAAATGTTAGATACCCCAAAACAAATGGTAAAATACCAAATGAACTTCAACAGAATTTATTATCATAGAATGGTTAGAGTTGGAAGGGACAATAAAGGCCAAATCTGGTGATAAAATAGCAAAGCAAAACTATCTTCTTTACCTACAGAAGTAAACCAAAGGCAACACTTCTTTTGTACTCCAGCATCTCGTTAAAAACACCTGAAAAAAAATCTTTCAGGGTTCTTTGCAAATAGGATTCAAGTTTAATAATGACTGTATACTATCAGCTGTGAATCAAAAATTTTAAAAAATATTTTCTTCCAGAGAATCTTTAAAACTTCCAATATTCCACAGAAATGTTTCAAATTTAAAACAGAAAACACTTCACAATACCAGCAAAATATAGAGCATGTAATCAAAACTGTCTGTGAACACTGTGAAGCTACGTTTTAGAACTTCAAACAAGAAATCTGTCAATGCCCCTTTTCCACTCCTTTCCAGAGTAAGTCTGCAACGCCACTTCTGCCAATTTTTTGCCACTCCACCACTAGGTTTTGCTTTTTTCTTCGCACTAAAACGCCTAGAATTTACATACCACACTAATAGATATCACACTAACAAAGCTGGTTAATTTTGCCACCATGCTTTCACATGCTTTTAATGTCAGTAATCTAAAGCAGGAGTTCTCATGGTTAGGTATCAGCAGAAAGCATCTGTCAGGAGTACTATCATGTTGAAGCTACTCAAGTAGTAATCATCTGGCTTAAGTGCTTATCCAACTGAATAATCACTGCTCCATCACCTCCAAGGAACTGCAAACACTGCACATCAGTATAAAACAGTTTTCATACTTCAGTTGGGGAATCCTCCATCTCTGATTATGCAATTGCCATTTAAATTATTTGGATTTGTGATTCCAACCCTTGAGCAGTCTTTTGTTACTGTATTTGTCAGTATTTAATCTCACAGGCCCTTCAGGTCCCCACTCTCTGTACGTCATTTAGTTTTTGCCTGGCTCTATTAATTCCAATTGCTTAATGACGTATTTAAAAATGATGAGAGAACATTCCTTTATGCTTCTTCCACCTGCTTGCTGGGTCGCCTCCCTCAAAATCCCCAGACGAGAAAAAAAAAAAAAAGAAAAGAAAAGAAAAGCAAAACGCACCTCAAAGATGGACCGGAATGAAAGGGTCTTTTGATATTCTCAATTCCATTTGATAGCACTGGCAAAATGTGTATTCGAGATAGCAGAATGAGAGAAATGTGGGGGTGTTTAGAGAAGCTGTGTGAAACATTGATTCACACTTATGAAGAAGTGTGTGCTAACCCCTGTAAATAAAGACCTCTTGTATCTTTTTAAGAAACAGCTTACTACAGACTTACTACAAACATTGCATGCCTTGAGGGGTTTTCATCTGGTTTTAAGCCCCTTCGCTCTTCATCTCCTTCCTAAAACCCAGCCCTTTCCTCAGGCCTCTCTGTCTCACCTCAGTGCTCTTGCCAGGGGTTGCCAAAGTGAAGGCCGCAACCTTCAGGGGTGCCAGTGCAAACAAATAACAACCACTCGGTCTGGGATGTGCGAAGGGACAAGGGACATCCACTTCTTCCAGTCAGTCTTCCTTTCCTGCCCTCTTCCCTCGACTGAGAACGGAAAACCTGAGAGAGTCGCTCCCACCTCACCGACAGCACCACCCGTCACCTCCGCCTCAAGTGGAGGCAGCGGAGTGGCCGAGGTGGCCCCGCAGGGCCCTGAGGTCAGTGCCCTTCAGCCTGGCTGCTGATTGCCACCTGGTACTTTCCAAGCACCACAGAGTTTGTGGGACTCGGCTCGCTTTCAACGTGGTGGGATCCACGGGCTCCCGCCGGCACGAAATGGAGAGCAGTGGGCCCACTCCGCCACAGCCGCCTGTCCTGTGAGGTGTGGCGTGGCCTGGCCTGGCTGTAACACCCAGCAAACCACCTGCATTCACAAATCTCGAAACCAAGGGGAAAGGAAGAGGCTAAATAAACTTTAAAATGGTAAATTAATGTGGAGGGACCCAACTAGATTTTACAGCTTGTCCAAACATAGATTTACCAGGAATCGCCCTCCCACTTGAGAGGTCCTGACTTTTATCCTGGTATAAATTAGAGTATGCATCTAATTCCCGTGCCATATGACACTGTTATCAAAAGATTCCTACAAGAAGAAATAAATACACTGAAAATACTGATCCTTAAAATATTTTCTAGTGGACCTCTGAAAATCTTTTTTTAATCCTTGCTGCTGCGTCTGTGCCGGAGCAGCAAAGCTGCCTTGAACAATGGATGAATTGAAACACTACCACGTAAAAGCGTTTCTAAAGCACAGAAGTAGGTTGCTACTTTTTTCTACAGAAATACTGCAACTTACAATTCTGGACTTGCCATTAGAGCACAGCTTTTGAACTAGTAAAAATAAATTGCAGAACTGTCTCAGAAAGACTAAATTTTAAGTTGGTTCAAAGCTTCATGCCATTCAACAAATACTATAGAGGCAGCTACTGTAAATATGTATTTCCTCATACATAAATAGATGAAAAGGAGACAGAAGTTTTTCTCAAATATTGATTGATTTTAACATAAATAATTTTTATTTAATCAACTTTTTTGTTTTTCTTTCTTGAAAATATTGATTAATTTTTAACTTTCAATTTCAGATTCTCAGACATTGTATGTTTACATAATATGTGTTCTTTCAGACACTGCAAGCCCAGATCATTTAAAAGCATGTCGTAAAGGATACGTTCATTTCTACAATTCTGTGTATGTGAGGTCTTTACTTTATTGTTCTTACCTTAAAAACACTCGCATCAAAACTGTGTCGTGTTACAATATTCCTAAATTTACACCACATGTTTAGATGCTTTAATCCATCTCCCCATCTAATTACTGGGCAGGCAGCCAAGGGTAAGAAGCACTTCATTCCTGCTTCCAACATGACAGGATCTTGGCCAGCACAGAATAACAAAAGATTTTATGATAAAGAGCTTAGAATACAAGCAGGATTGCTAATGAACCCATTGTCTAAAATTAAATTCTGAAGCCACCAGTACTATTCAGTAATTTGGATAAAAGTGGGGAAATGTTTGTGCTTTTTAGTGTACAAAAAGCATTCATTTTGTGCTTGTAATAAATTCTGAAACCAGAATGCATTTTTACTTCTTACTATTAGAGAATGTCTTCTTCGATTCTGGCCTCAGGCAAGTTTCCATCTTAGTTCACAACATCTGCTTTTAGCTGACCAGGCTTTAAAGTTTAAAGCCATAATACAAACAGTTCATTTTTTAAAGCTATTTTTTCTTCGATTCCCTTCCCTAGGTGACATCTCCCTCAACACACACACAAATCACATAAAATATATAGCAAAGCAGTCTCTCAACTGCTCTGAGACAGTTTAATTTTTGATTTTCCCCAAGCCTAACATCTGATCTGCCATATGTTTTGAGTCTTTCCAGCTCATGGAGATCGCATACTAAGTCATAAACCTGCAAGTTCTGGAGCAACACAACTAGAAAATCACAAACACCAGACATTGGTCAGTGACCCATATGATAACAGAATAATACTCACACTTACTAAATACAAAGCTGTTAGAAGATTCAGTTTTCTCCAGAACTTACAAACTGAACAAATCATCCACAGACAAGTTAAATGCAGAAAAGTATCAAGACATAAGCGGGCTGACATAAATCGTCTTCTCTCTGTTTCTGCTGTTTGGCTTTATCCACAATTTCAGAGCCATGGCAAAACCATTGGTCCCTAAAACATGCCCTGCCTCCTAACAGAAATCACTAAGAAGTATTAGGTCTTAAAATCACAGGTGACCCCTGAACTGTATGATTTTTACCATATGCTCGAGATGGTTGCAATTTTATTAAAGGAATTGTAATGCTCAAGAACTAAAAAAAATATATACATAATTGCAGTTATACCTTTCCCAGACAATATTGGGAAGTAAGAATACAGCAAACCCCAAGTTGCTTAGATGAGGAAAAGAAAAAGGGAGTTCCTTCCATTCTATCCTGTTGGCTGGCATTTACAAATGTGGGCCCGATGCTGCACCACCCTCACAACAGCTTAAACCAGGAGAATAACTTGATTCCTGGCAGCTGCAGTTACTCATGTGCATAAGCGTTTGCAAGACTGGGTCTTAGGAGAGCTAAACGTGGCTCCCGCTGGGCCCTGGCTCTGCGTGTCTGCCGGAGGGGACCTCCCAGACCCAAGACAGGGCTCTGCTCCCCAGGGGTGCAGCAGGCAGCCTGCTCTCGCTGTGCCCCCAACATATGCTTCCCCAGGAAGTTTAGCTCTCAAACTTTTGATTTTTATGTGGCTAACGTGTAATATTTTTAACACCTTTTTTTCCCTCAACCCCCCCTGCAAATTGGTGAGGTGGGGAAAGTGTTCATTTCTGTACTTCCTAAATTTTGTTTCCTTTTTCAATTTCTTTCTTTTAGCCGATGCACTCCTCCTGCCGAACCCCTTAAGCACAGACTAACCACCAGGCACTAGTTTCATCGTGTGTGGGAATAACGCCTCACTTCAAATTCACAAAAGGAGCAGGTCCCACAATCACAACTCTACCCTGAACAAATCTCATCATGTACAAACACATTATTTTATGTCATATACTATTTAGAGACATTAGCCATTTTGCTAAGGAGAGAATACAGTACTGAATATAGATTTTACAGAGCACATAGCTTATACTTTTCAGTTTTTATATACTTAAAGACTTAGTTGATAAAATGAGACATACGCAGAAGGAAAAAAAATGAGATTAATGCTGTGGTAATATTTGCTCCTTTGGAATGTACCTTCCCTTAAAACATAAAGAATGTCTCATTGATACAGTGTCCATGGAGTCTGGTTTTGTACAAATGAGAAATCAACCTGAAAGTTATATTTGCAACCACTGCTTTGGAAAATAACTCAGTTATCTTCATCTTGTCAGTTCCTACGATGTTCATTTTTGAAGGTGGGAAGGGAATGGAAACATTAAGCTAGAGCTATTCTCTTGAAGTCAGATCTCAACAAGAAGTATAAGGTACAACAGAATGCTCTAATTTTAGTAGCTTTTTGCTCTAAATTGTTCTGATTCAGTGATATTTACTACTACACCATGGCAAACATCTGGATTCCAGATCCTGTGATGGTTCGTGCACTTTGACAAGATTTCCTGTCAGCGTAATGTCTTGCTTTGGATTGGAAACTATAATGCTGTACTTGTGAAAAATTATTCAGAAATCCCTGAGAAGTAATAACTTTGTAGATTTTTTTCTTTTTTATAGGATGTGTGGTATAAAATCTCCAGGCTTTTTCTAGAATAATTTTCTTACTTGTAAAAAATATGAACAGTTCTAATAAAAATTACTATTATGAATAGTCCCAGGTCTGCAGTGAGCTTTGTGCAGGAACAGGGGACTTCAGTGATAGCGTTTTCTTGTTGCAGTGTGAGCCTATTTACCATTTTATCAAACTACTTCCCTGGAGAAAAGAAAGCCTTTTTCTGTCCATGTTTTGAAGTAATATTTACTGTTTATGAACTTCATTTTATGTGCAGTTCTGGCATTTTAACAAAAAAATACTCACAGTAGCCTTCTGTATCACTCTGAACCATTGAATAAATATGTCCAAAGTGCTCCTCTTCCAAATCCTCAGTTCTGCAAATATTCCTCATTAATACTTGCAGACCAGTTGACTTTGAATTAGAATTGTAAGTACTTATTAACTTGCTGCTGCTCATTAAACTGGCAAGAAAATACAGTTATGGAAAGAAAAGGTCCATAGAATAAGGCAGGGAATGCAATTCGTGGGAAAAGAAATGGTTCTCACCTTGGAGAAGTTGTTTATACAGAAATCTTAATATGACTGAGGTATTTGTCGTCATTCAAAAGACAAAAAAATTTCTCAATTTTGAAAATATGTCTGAAGAATTTTTAGAATGTTTTCTTTTACCCATAGCATTTTTATTCACCGAGAGAGGTTATATCTGTTTAAATGTTTTTATTTTGGCAAACAATGATTTGAGGAGCAGATGAGAGGCGAGAAGCCCTGATTCTTTGCATGATGGTATGGCCATTTAACATCTATAGGTCTGATTCTTCCTCAAGGAAATTTATTTTCTTGGGTTTGTGTTCATTCCATTTTCTTTCAGGAAAAAAAAAACCACAACAAAAACCAGAAAAAGAAACCCAAACCAAACACCACACAAAAAAACCCAAAACACAAAAAACCAAATCAAACCAAAACACAAACAAACAAATGAAAAACCAAACAAAAAAACAACAACAACAAAAAAACAACCAAATATTTTAGCTACTGTCCTCTTTGAAATGGTCATCCAAAGATTTGTAGAAAATCTTCCTCACTTCCTTTCTTCCTTCCCTGGTCCCTTTGTAATGACTAAACTTATGTTGATTAAGGTAGAATAAAGCAACTCAGGCACATGAATCGTGTTTAAAGAAGCCGTGTGATCCACATGTAAAGTGAATGGAGTCCAGCCAGTATGACTAAAGGTTTGATGTAGTCAGGCTAAGACACATATGTATTCTAGAGATAATTGTGGTAATTTTAAACTGTCTTTCCTCGGATGACAGCCTGCTTACTCAGTTATTTCTAATAATCTTCCATACTGTAGCTATGCCGTGCATTTTAAGTTAAACAGCAACAATATGCCAATTAAATTTCTGCAGACTATATGATCTGAACACCCTACAGATCCTTAGCTTTTTCAAAGTAGGTCCGTGTATACAGATTTTGTTTGATCTCTGGTTCATGTCAACCTGGTTTTGAAACATAGCGTAACTAGAAAATATTTCTTTATGATATGTTAGTTATCAGGAATGTGATCTATACTGATGGGGGTGGAGGGGGAAAGTTCATGCCGTGATCCTGCTTCAGAATGGAAGCTTATTTTCCTTGCATTAAGGTAGAAAGCACACGTTCCTCAAAGTCTGTATTTTCTCTCACACTTATTTTAACTCTTATGATTATAAAGAACATTGCCTTGAGCTGTATATTTTTAAATTTAATACTTTGATGCTTGATAATATAATAGTACTTTCTAATTGCATCATAAAAAGGTTAAATGCAAAACTGTCTCTTGGACACAGCCAAAGAAGTTTGGCCCAGTCCCGGGGAGCGCATTAGGATATTACTGCAGTGCAAGTAATAAACAATAGGAAGAACAAGTGCAGAGGTATTGCATATCCTTCCAGATGATGGAAGGAACATAAGCAAACCCTCCTGACTGTACTGGATAGCAGGAAAATGTTTGTGTTTTACACCACTGGGACCGTATTGATTTAGGGACTTAACATGATGTTGGCCTTTGAAAGATGTTGTATCTACCATTGTAGATACAACAAGATGTTGACATTTTAGAACACACAAAAATGATACAAGTATCTAATAACAGGACAAGAGGAAATAGGGTCAAGTTGTGCCAGGGGAGGTTTAGATTGGATATTAGGAAAAGTTTCTTCACTGAAAGGGTTGTCAAGCACTGGAACAGGCTGTCCAGCCCAGGGAAGTGCTGGAGTCATCATACCTGGAGGTATTAAAAGATAAGTAGATGTGGTGCTGATGGACACAGCTTAGTGGTGGACTTGGCAGTGTTAGGTTTATGGATGAACTTAAAATCTTAAAGGTCTTCTCCATCCTAAATGATTTTATGGTTAAGTATCTGTTGAGTACCTGGGTTCACTGACCTTCAGATACAGACCTATGCAATTCTATTGCACAAGTCTTGAAGGCATTTGAATGGAATATTTTTCCAATTTAACCAAATTTGTTCCTCTAAATTTTAGCAGTATTGCATTTTTGGACGGAAAATCCTTGTGAAACAAGCGTAATTCAAAACTTGAGAGTGTCTTACATTCTGCAATGCAGGGACTTGTACAGGTGTTTATCTTTCAGTTAAGGCACCTGAGGCAATTGTACCAGTTCCTGATTACCTTCTGAAAACAATACCCCAAACGAAACAGAAAGTTACATGAGGAGCAGCAGAATAGAAAGCCTCATATTTAGAAAATTGTTCGTCACTGGATGAGTTTGTTCCAAGCAAACTGTGGACTCCACATTGCAGAGCATGTCAGGAGCAGGCATTGTATTAGATTGAACATGTTCTGGGAACTTCCAAACTAAGAAGTGAAGGCATTGACTGAAGCCTGGGGACTTCTCAACATCACAAAAACATTTGAGTTCAAAATCCCACTGCACTTTGGCACTAAAGGTTGAAGATGGTTTACACAGACTGAGCTTATCCTCAAAGTAGCACAACTGCTTTGGTGACAGTGGAGAACCAACATCTTGCAAAGAAAGAGAAAAACTTCTGTCACATGGAATTTTTGATAAAAATGGAAGAGGCAGCAAGGAACACCGCTGAAAAATGCAGTAAGTTGACACACTACCAAAAGAAACAGAGTTAGATATGAAACACTTTTATAACAAGCTGACTACTGACAACGATACAGAAAGTAGGTGACAGCGTTTCAAAGTCAAGACATTCTACATACTTGTTGATGTGTTTACAACATAGATGAAAGAGCAGTTTCAAGATTTCACAGAGAAATGCAGGCTGACACATTGACGCTGATAAAGTTTTCAAAACATCCTCTCTTATAAAGCCACGAAGAAAACTTTGTAATTTGCATATTTAGTCCAGCTATTCACCGATCAGCCCTTTCATGTATTGTCAGACCATATAGACTTATTAGTTAATTTTTTGTAAGATACTCAGAAGAGGACATGTATATTTACATACATTGAAGAAAAAGATGGAATGGTCAGCGTACTGAGGCTGTATCTGCAGAAGAACTCAGGGTGCCATAGTGCTCAGGAGAGTTTTGTGTGTCTTCTGCTGGAATGTGGTGTATGGTGCTTTCTATTGGAATGTCCAGAGGAAAACTGAAAGCCTTGGCTTCCTATGCAATTCTGAGGGAGACTTGGGAACTTATAGAATCTAGTGGGTCACTATGAAGTATGGTAGGGTTCTCCATTACAGTTACAGCACTCACTCAAGATTCTCTCCCTTTTTATGAAGTGATTTCAATCCATACCTCCCACCTTCTGAGTGAAACCTCCAGTTAGTCAATTATTGGGTTTTGTGGACCAAGCCCATCTCAGCTCTTTCATGGTAAAACCATTTGAAATTATATGGATTAATTAAACCTTCTGTAGAGAGAATGCATATGTGCCAATATGATTGTGTGGCTCAGGATAATCACCTGAGAGCTGGGAGACCTCCCCCCCCCCAACAAAATCACTGCATTCCCCTAGGCTACCAGAGAATACAGCCATGTCTGCGCTTGTCCAAATATTTAATTCATGTAAAGGAACCCAACCAAATACCCACTATATGCAAGCAAGGTATTTCTAGTGACATCAGTGATGCTTGGATCACATTTGCAAGAAGAGACAAAAAGTCAAATCAATATTTTAAAGTGGAAAATGTAATTTGTTCACAATTTTAAAAAAGCCGAATTGCAGGAGTGGATTTTATGTAACTTTTAAAACTGTTTAATTTAGCATGAAAGAAACTAAAGATTAAAAATTTGTACCTTAACAGAATGCTTCTGCAAATCAGAGTAACTTACAAAAGATTATTAAAATCATCTTAACCTGCTGTAGCTTTTGCTGCAGCATTACTAAATGTTAGAAACTGTGAGATTCAAGTGTTTAGTATATTCATTACTTTATACTCATTTAAGCACCATGTTTTCCCGTAAAACAAGCTAGAATTGCAATATCTAGGCAAATGACTTTACCATTTGGTCTTCATAAGCTGACTATCAAGTATCTGCTGTGAAAAAGAATAAATCATTTCTTTGTGACAAGGAAGCATTGTTTTGTTTTTTGAGAAGGCGCTGGTAGATTTCTTTTTGCATATATTTTTTGCTAATTAAGATACTGTGGGTGTATCAGAGAATGTTACCTACTGTCACCTTGTTTGAGCTCTTGTTTTATTCTTGGCTTTAGCCTCTACTGTGCCACAGTTATAAGACCAGGAGTCTGTAAGTGTCTCCAACATGAGCTGCTGCATGTGAAAAGCCATTAAATTTCATCAAGTCACCCCCTTTTTCAGACCTGTAATGTTTCCTTTTCTCTCAACTGTTTTTTTGTTGTCTCCAAAGTCTGACCTTTGGCCTACATTCACATCTGTGGATAGGCTTTGGAAGCAGAGGGATTTAAGGCAGAAACATTTCCTTGGGCAATAGAAGTGGCAACAGCAGGAGTACCAGGGAAAACAAAGCGTTAGGATAAATCTCCTCTAAAAAAACCACCAAAAAAAATAATCATCACAGTGCCAGGCTATTCCTCCCATCTACTACATACGTATGGGGAAGAATCTTAATCACCAGCACACAAGATACGGAATATAGATCTACAGAACTTTAGAATCAACTTAGATAAACTCACACTATTCAGTAGAAAGAATAGTAATTTAAAAAAATGGAGTGTGAGCAAGAGAAATGCACAAAACTGTGAAGACATAAGCTCAGTGTTCATGCAGTTTTAGAGCAGGTTTATCGTGTTGCCAGTCAGGAGGCTGCAGTGGAGAGCCTGGCCTCGCCAGTCTAACCACGGCTTTCCAGATGCCAAAGATCAGAGAGACACAAGGCAGTTAGCATGACGGAGCTGAGATCTATCACCACAGTGAGAACCATGCAGTACAAGAGTGGACGTCAGCTCGGTGGAGGAGCTCTGCTCAGCAAAAGGAGGAAGTGTAGGGAAGGGCCCTGAGAGTGATTGAGACTCCTGGAAGGGGCATCTGGATCCTGTCTTCTTGGGTTTGATGGCACCTGCACCGGTCACTTCCCAAAGGAAGATCTGGTCCCATTTACTCACAAGTGGTTTGTGTTTTGAATGTAAATCCTTATTTCCCCAAATATATTCCAAGTTCTTAAGATGCAGTCATTACTACTGCTTCTTGTCACCTGTTTCAGAAAGACTAAGGGAATTCTCAGAGGTCTTTCACAGAGACTTTCTGCTTTGTCAGTAGCCCATGGGGTGTGTGCTGTCCACATTTCAAAGACTGAAAATAGAGCCTGGGTGTCACTCAGTCCTTCCTCTCTGACACAGAAAGCATTGAACATGTTTCCAGCAGTAAATATGCACCAACATACACTGGAAACCCAGAAATATAAGCACACATATGTATTAGCATGTATAGCTCCAAGAGCAAAAACTAATCTACAGTAATTATTTTAGTGAACAAGGGAGCAGCAAAACTCCATCTTTGAGATCTTTGTGAAAAGATCTTTGAGATTTTGAGAAAATTAGTGTCTTAACCATCATTCCTTTCCTGCCAATTAAACCTTTCAACAACATGCCATTGAAATACAAAGAATTTCAAGGACTCAGACTATTTTCCCAGTAACTGCCACCTCACATTTCTGATAGTAAAGCATAGCTTTATTTTTAGCTATTATAACTAGCAATTACTTTGTTGATTTCTGGGAAAGAGCCCACAGGCATTATCACAGGAGGAGAAGAGTTTAAAATACGTGATACTAGAGCTAGGCAGTTTGGATTGGCTGTGTCTTTACACTTGGACAGTTTGGTACAGATTCAAGGTGGTGCTTGAGAAATTTATCTTAAAACACCATTCTTTAATTTGTTAAAACTGCTGTCTTTCTGTTGAAGACCATTTTAAATGACGTGGTGGAACAGAACAGAATCAGGTCTATTCTCCAGGCCAAGAGGACAGCAATCATTGCTGACAGAGGACAGGTAAGTAAAAGTTAGTGAAATACCACAGGTCACCATCAACTTGACACAGGAATTAAAACAGTGGAATGAAGGAATAAGAGGTGCCCTTCCACCTAGAGCTGGTTGAAAGACAGAGTTTTCATCCTAGTAAAATTCCAATACCCTAGGCTGCTTCCCTTTTAAAATACTTGTTTTGAGACTTTCCATCAAAACCTTGGGCAAAGGTAGTGTATCCTCAAGTGGAATACTCTCATTATGGTGATATTTCAGCAAAACACGGTCTTGCTTCAACAATGTTTCAATAGTTACTAATTCATTTGGAACAGACTTGCAGAAAAAGGTATTAAAATAAGATTTTGCAGGCGCAGAATTTGTGGGGGTTTTTTTTGTTTTGTTTTGTTTTGTTTTTTTTTTATTTCAGGTATATTTTTGCATTATCTACATTTTCCCTAGTTTTATTTTAATAGTGGAAATCTTGGCAATGTTATTTGCTGCTGTCATAAAAGCAAGCCATCTTTATCATGATTATTTACATAGCTAGAGAGTATGCAACATGTATCTGGAGTCATACATAATTAAAATTTGCATGAAATGTTTTTTGGATTTTTTTAATATTATATTTTAGCATTATACCAAAAACTGCTTGCCATATGCTTGGTAAGGACTAAAAGAGCATTATCCTCATATTAAGCTGGGGAGAGGGGCTTGCTACTTATCAAATGTCTATTGGATATTAATGACACTTCAGGTAACAGCTATTTTAAACATCAATACCTACAAGGAATATTTACAGATATATATAGATATATAGAGAGAGAGAGATGAAAAAACCCTGATACTAAACACAAAAGATGCTGCATTTCATTATTGTAATTGGTGCATTAAACCAAGCTTCTAGGCTAATAATCTACCATTTCTCTGGAAAGAGGGACAAAATATTTTAATCTTATACATCCTATTTCTCTACCTTAAAATGAATTCCTTTCAAAGAAGGCAACAGTTAACACTGCAGAGGGATTTTTTTGCCCCTTTGCAAGTTCTAAAACACCGGCTGGAAATAGGACTTCAAGGCAGCATAGGGAAGTATATGCTTGAGTTCAGGAGCATTCTGTGATTCTGCATCCATTGAATCATTAGTACTTCTGAAACTTGAGAAAACTGGGTATTGTATAAAACAGCTGGAGGGAACAGCTTCAGAACATTAAAATACAGTCCATGGGCAATTTTCTAAAAGAACCCCCCTTTCCATAGTTCTGTCCTCCTTTTTAACATTTCAAGCTAGATGCCTTAAGTGATATATGTATTACTTTCCTTTCAGGATAAAATTTCTCTCTTTGACGGACTGCTTTGGTCCGGGGGCCCCGGCGCTGCTGTCTGCTGGGGGCTCCGATCCGCTTCCCTCATCCCCCCCCGAGACCCCGGCACAGCTCCGCCAGGGATGCTGCTGTGCAGGCTGCGGCACAGCTCTCTCTGTGTGCATTGCTTTCTTCTCCGGTGTGGGGACATGCAACAGCTTTCCTATGAACTGCGGTTCTTTCTCCCTGTGTTGGTGGCTCTTCAGAGCTGCCAGCGTGGTAGGTACATGGAGAACACCAGACGGTACCGCTGCTGCTCTTCGTTAATCAGTGAACCAAGGGGTTAATCCTCACTCTTACACTGATGTAAACAAGGAGTAAATACAGTCTGGTCTGTTATACTAAACTTAGATAAAATATACATAAATAAGAGCAGTTAAAGCCTGGAGTTTCGGGGTGGGGAGTTGGCAGCTTTTAGAGATCTACAATGTTTTTGATGTTTATTTTAAACTGTAGAAGTTAGAGGCAAAGCTTCCTGTGGGTCATGAGTGGGGGCCCAGACTGAAACCACACCAGCCACTTCATTGTGGGAGGAGTGCGGTTAGAAAGGCTTGCTGGCTTTGCTTGGCTGTTTGTAAAATCCACTGTAGGGGCTTTCTGCTAAACAAGAGGACTAAAAGAGCTAGAGTTTGTAAACAAATACCTGTAGTTTCTTGCGGTTTCAGAGCAGTAAAGCCTTGCGTGCATGTACACATGCATAAACTATAATAGCTGTTAAGTGGGCACAGTTTTACTTCTGTGCAAAATGAGGTGTTAGATTAAAAAACCCCAACCTCTTCTCACATCAGCAAAGACTTCAAAAATAATATAAATGCTACAAGTATAAAAAAAAATGATGAGAAAAATGTTTCAAGCAAAGTCAGTTTTCCTGCTTATTGATTCTGGAAGCCTATTCTCTTCATCACTCCTTTTACACCACTGATGCCAAAATACGCAAAATGTGAATACTAACACTATAAAAAACCTGAATATTTTAAAATGAGCATTAATGGGTAGAATGTACACAGAAATCAGTTTTAAAATGTGCATAAATAGTATACTTTTCAGGCAATAGTGTACAGTACCATGCTTTCTAAAACGATCTTGTAATTTGAAGAATTTAAACTTGCTAAAGCAGAATGCAGATGTGAAACAGGTAAATATTTACTCATAGAAGATACACAGGAAAAGAAATTCAGCAGTATCCAAAGGACCATAATAGTAACAACAATGGAAGGGTGAAGTTACAATTGCCTAGAAACAGCATCAGAGAGGAAAATTTAGCCCTCACTGTGCAATGATTTAAATAAAAGCTTGCATGTATGTTGTTAGATCATATTGGAAGTGACATTGTGTTAAGAGGATTCAGCCAATGAAGTTGAACTGATGTAAGCTCAGGCAGAATTTGGCCCTGCCTATCACATGTATTATACATGCGCTGCTTGTGCTCTTCTTTTGTCTTGCTCCGATCTGACCTAATGATTGTCTCTGTGGTCCGCGATGCTGACTTCATCCTTGACCCCAGCTTTCTTCCTCTCCCTATATCTCCCATGGCTGCATGTTACTGTTCTCATTGCTTTAGCCATCTATTTTTCTACCATAATTTCATCTTCACTGAAGTCTCTCATTAAAAAGAATCTGATTACTTAAAGCTATCACTGAAGCTATTTGCTTTCCTAATTTGAAGTGCTTGCATTTTGACCTTAATCATTCTCAATAAAAGCATCCAGCAGAAACATTAAAATTAATCCACTTAAGGCAAATTTTAATGTAAAAATATGACCATTTTCATCTTCAGCTATCCCTACCAGCTCTTCATTGATTTCAGGATCTGTTTAAAACATCTTTCCTTCTTTTCCTCCATGGATTTTCTCCAGACTACCTTTCATCTAAAGGCTTGACTTTCCATTCCACCTCTCCTTAGGAAGTAACTTTCATCAGAGCTGCGTGGGTACCAAACGCTATGGAACAAGACTGTGTTACACACAGCTTTGTTTGCATTGTATATGCACATGCAGATAAAGGCAGTGGAGAATAACGTCCCATTGGTCAATGCTATGCGGGAGTGCCCTGGGATAAACAGGCCATCTACAACACAGAATACCCCTGACTGTGTCCAAAGAGCATATTCTGGATAAAAACAAGAGAAAATTGGGTTTTCAGCATTGAGAGGGAACGGTTAGGACACAAAGCCTGTGGCTACAAGAATACTGAATATAATGGGGATTGGGATGGAGCAACCTCTCAGCCTTTCTTCTGGCATGAAAGGCACTGTTCATAGGGGAGGGGAGCATTATAGTTGCCTTCTTTCTTTTCCCTTACTCATAAATCTCCGAAGGAAGACATGCTGCTAAATTGTATGCTTCCACAACACTTAAAGATCCTTGTAACTAGGACAAACAGGAAGACTTCTCAGCTTTCCCCAGCAACTCCAAATTAAAGCTGGAATGTTCCTCTGAGCTTTTCCCCCCACCGATTAGCACCATTCTCCACTCTGTCCTTTGTTGTGCTTTTGCCAATGCTGTTGATAAAACTGCTCCTAAGCTGATTCTGCTATCTGAAAGAAACCTCACTTCTAGCCAATTCTACTGCTTTCCCATTTGTTTTCAAAATTCTTATGATAACACCCATTTCTGAGTGACTCCTTTTATTTTGCCACAAATTCCAGTAAACAGAGGGACAAGAGACAGAATAAAAGAGATGGCTGCGACAGAGAGCAACATCCAAAAAGTGCCACGGATTTGCCCACAAATAGGAGTTTACTACCACATTTTTATCAAAATCAGTAGCACCTTGTGCTTGCAGCAATTGTGTGCTAGCCACCAGGGAGCTGACAACTCCTATGGACAAAATGTGAACAGTCAGTATTGCCTCCTTCATTCCCCTTTCAGGGATGCTTGTTCCAAGTCCATTTCCAGGCAGGCAAAAAAAAAAATAATGGAGTACCTCCCTGTGTTACTCATGCATTAATTTTCAGATGGCTTCTTAATGTTAGATGTTTTAGAGATGCCTGTTGGACAACAGTATTTCAGTTGACATAGACAAGCACTGGGGGCTTGCTGCTTTCTTGAACAGTGACCTTATTTTCCATCCATTTAACTCATCAGTTCCATATTTTTGTAGCTATAATAGGAAGCAGTTGCATAATCAGCTCACACATTTCTCTAGCTGTGCCATATGGTCCTGTGGTTTGCATACCACTGAGTGAAGAGCAAAAATAAAAATCAGAAGGTAGTCATCAAAATTCTGCCCTGAAAAGCTCATGCACAGCCAAAATCTCTACTTGGAGCATACCCACACCAAACTACAGCACTAAAATACTTCCTCATGGAGGATATGAAAGACATCCGCAGACTCCAAAAACGGTGTTGTGTGGGAGGACTTCTGGAAAAACTAATGTACCACATGCCACCCCACAAAAACCATACTACAGCAGAAAGCAGGTAACCAGATTGAGGCAGGACAATGTGACATAATAACGTTTTCTAGATGAGTACTAAGAGGAACGTTAGAGGCTTATGGTATTCGAGGGCTCAAAAAAAGCCCATTTGTCATTTTTAAATGACTCTACTGCCTATTCCAGATGCAGCCATATGTGCTACTCAGTATTGTTCCTCATCTCTCTCCAGAGAGGGGGGCTTGTCTCATGCAACCAAACAGGTAACTTGATAACAAGGAGAGCACAGCTCCCAGTTACTTGCCAGGCATCACAGTAGAAACACAATGTGGTTTCCCACACAGGGAGAAGAAACTGAACAGCCCTCCCACACCATCACATCACTGTCCTCCCTGTGCTAGAGCCCAAGAAGGGCCCTCTGCTGTATCCCAACACCAAGCTACACATCTCGTCAGAGACAGAAGCCACAGTAAACATCAATATTTTCCTCTACCAGCTCACAGAAGTTACCACCTTTTCATGTAATTAGGAAAGTCAGCTCATTACAGTTTTTCATACCATAACAATGAAGCTAGTTTTCATTTTATTACCTGTAGCTGAGAATAAAGAAAAAAAGGGGGGAAAAAATTTAGACAATTTTCTTTAAAAATAAATTAATTGGTCAAGTCACAGCAAACTACTCACGAGAGAATTCATCCTTGGAATTTAATACAGAACAAGCTCTGCAGTCCACCAGCACTCACTTTAAATAATGTCTTTTCAAGGCATGTTATCCTCTCCTCCTAGTGAAAGGAAAAAAAAAAAGAAAAGGAAACAAAAGGTTATTTATCCAAGTTCAATAACTGTTATTCCTACAGTAGCTGGTAGGCACTGCGGTAGTATTGGAGACAGCTGAGTTCAAGATATAACTACTTTCAGTATGAGCAGATTGCAAGAAATTAATTGCTTTTCTCAGATTTTAGTACTGTTGCCCCAAGGAAAAACTGAAGTGACAACAGAGGCAAGCTACAAGTATATCACAACCCAGGCTGAGTAATTGGTCTGATTTACTGCTGAGCTGGGAGAGCCTAAAATCAGGTTACTTAGTTGCCTAGACTAGGATATATGGTTCCTGATTTAAATTCCTGTATGTGTTGCCTTTGGCCAAAGAGCCCAGGAGTTTGATCCAGGAGCAGGTACAGTTACACCCAGAGAGAGCTGCCAGGCTGGGAATGCAGGCCAAGACCTACCTATCTGAAAGGTGTTCATGGAGAGCATCTCTGTAATAGAGTAGAGAAGTAACAGAGAACCCAGATGAAGTCTGGATTTCTTCCTCAGTAAAAATCCAGCTATATTAATGTTCTTGTCAGGACACATCAGAGGCTAGCAGCTCTCTCAGTGCTGGGAGGGATCCTGAAATGGGCAGGACTTCACCAAGCAGGGCTCATCCCACCACTCCAGCCTGAGAAACAGGCAGACAAGGGGGAAGCCAGGAGCAACCCCCAGCACCCACCTGGCACCTCCCTGGGCACAGAGGCAGCCCAAGGCTAGACCAGGACATCAGCCCATGGACTGAGCCCACAGAAGGGCTGTGGGGAAGGTGGAGGCCAGTACCATTACAGCATCACCACAGCACAGAGGGGTTGCCCCAGTCTGGGCTGAAATAGGGCCTTGGGCAGGGTGGGGAGAGGTCCCAGGTGGGGCTGATCAGGGATAATCAGACCCATCAGTGCCCCCAGAGCCCTGGCAAGTCAGAATGTATGTAACTTCTTCCAAAAAAAAAAAAGGGGGGGGCGGGGAACAAAACAACTCATCATATTAATATCCCTGGTTTTCCTCCTTTTGCAGAGCTAGGAGTAAAATTCTCATTCATTTCAGTAATGAAAATTAGCATCTGTCCTCTACCAGGAATGGGGAGGAAGGAATGAATTTTTGGACCAGTAACTTAACCCTTCCACTCAGGCCCACAGAATGGTGTGACATGCAGGTCCCAACTCATGCCTTCAGATTCAGTATTTACTGAATTCAGTAGCTGTAACCATGCAATTGAAGAATACTGTGTGCACATTTTCTGAACTCATCTCTACTTTTAATTCTAGCCTTACTAGAATATTGCAAATAGGCTAGAACTTTGCTTTCTACATGATATACAAGCTGATTTTGTTTTCGATTTCCAGCCGTGGGGGATCAAACATACCAAAATTAGCATGCACTTCAAGGAGTTTGTCTAGTCTAGTGTCTAGTCTAGTCAGGTTTTACTACTCTTTTTTTTGTTGTGGTTTGGTTTTTTTTTTTTGTAAATAAAACTTCATAGAGTGTTCTAGGGGTTAGAATTTGAGTCTATTTTCAAAGAGAATTTGTTGGCATATCACAAGTCTGTACTCTTAAAAATGTGTTATTCTTGGCTTAAGTGCTGCCACAGACATCCCAGCAAAGCAGGTATTTATAGCTGGTTTACCTTCTGTTTTGACTCTGTTGACTGTGAGTAATTGTGAGTAATACTGTGAATAGGGAGGAAATACATAGTGCTAAAGTCATAACAGCACTTCACTGTTGTCTAAAAGTTTTACTTGTATTTGAACACATGCAGAAGATTAAAGAGTTTCCAGAAAAAAAAAGTTTGCTGTAATGACTTTTTTTTTTAAATAAATTAAATTCCAGAAATGAAATTTGCAGTGCTGCAGCATTGATTCTTCTTCAAAAATTAACGCAGCGAGTACTTTAGGTGTGGCGCTTTCAGTACTTAACCTTAGTGAAAGAAAAGAAAAGAAAATCTGTGGTTGTAGAAGCTAGCATAGAAAGTGGGGGTTTTGAGGAATTTTGTAATTCTAGGCACCTGATCATGTGTAAATTATTACAGAATTAATGCACATGATTAAATTTTGCTCTGACCGGCATTAGGTGTATACCTTTTTCCATAATGACTATGCAAAGTTGAAAAAATCTGGAACATCCTTTGCTTCCCCGATTCTGTCAGCCAAGCAGGGATACTTTGGAGTAGCTGCCGGCTGTTACTGAGGGCTGCTCCCTGCTGCTCTTCTGAACACACACAGGCCTGGCCTGTCTATTGAGCACACGCTGCTGTCAGAAGCACACAGCCCAGCTCGGTGCCTTCAAGAGAGTTATATGTGTGTTTAAAGTTAAGTACACACGTATGTGCTTGGTTGGATGGTGTCCACTATGGCGGCTCACAGCTCCTTAACACACGTGCAAAACATGGGTTCAAGAACAGACATGTATACAATCCCAGGCTAATTTCTCAGTCTTGATTATTTTGAGATGTTGAGAACTTCCACAGGACATGCTCCATGGTCGTGCTTCCAGAGAAACACTAAAACCAGTCCACGTCTACTTGGTGACATCAAAATACAAGCCAGCAACTTTTCCCATTGAACATCCTCAGGTCTCTACACAAGCTCAGGCAGCCTAGATGTACACAGCTACTTCTAATTTACAGTAGTTTTGCCATGGGGAACTTCAGAGGTACTGTGGGTGAGATTAAAACTCTGCTTGGATTACAGCAAACGGTAATAAAACTCTGGGGGGCTGATCTCTAGCACTCAGGAGGTATTTCACATCCAGCCTTTTCCCCTTCTCTGTTCATTGTTGTAAGTTATCTATAGGCACCCAGGCGCTATTGTGCAGTAGCGCTGGACATCTCTTGACTGTGTTCCTCTATATGTCTCATACTTCAATTCCATGGGGAGAATTCCATGCCAGTAAGTCAACTGTGCCAGTATTTCAACAGTGCCAGTACTTCAAAGTGCCTACTTTAACTGCAATATACAGACCTAACTCAGACAAAACAATTTACAGAAACTTCTTTTAGCCACTGTCATCTCTGTGGCTTGCTCTGTTTTTGCTGAAGAAAATACCTGGGTCTCTAAAGCCCCCTTGCTGTGCACATGAAGAAGGTGATGCTTTGGCTCAGGAGGGCATCAGGGTATCCCTGTTCCGCCTCAACCCACCGGCAGGCTGCAGCCCCGGCTGTTCCAGGCTGTGGTTGTACTGCCATACGTACGGTCAATCCCAGGCCTGCAGACCAGCTCCTCTGCCCTGAAAAGGCACAGCATTTCCCCCATGTGCTTCTCCCTGCCATCCCTTATAGCCTCCCTTGGGCATCTTTTAATTATTCAAAATTATTTCAGTGTGTATGATCAAAAAAGAGTATTAAATTGCTCTGTTCCTCTCACAGGCAGTTCTTGGAACTTAGCAATGGGGATGGGTTTAGCCCATTTTCCAGAAAGTGCCTCTACCAAGGAGAAATGCATAAAGAAAAGAGTATTTCATCTGGATAACCCAGTGTTTCCATTACAATCACATAACGTCTAATTATGTACTCCATAAATCTTCATATTTTGTTATGAAGCTCGTAATAACAAAGTCTGATAAATAGATTCTCTCCCCTGGCCACTACCAATTGGGTAGAAAAAATACTTATTTATGAACCTTTATTAATAAAATGTGAATAATTCAAAACAGCTTCTTCAGTGAAGAAACAGCAGTAGAGTATATGCTTATTTGCATATAAATGAAATGATGCTTTAGTGTCAGAATGAAGAATTAAATAATATGAATTTTTACAGTGCAGTCCTGACAGCCTCATAAATATTATGGTCATAAGTTGCAGTTTCCTAAAAATCTCATTTTGTCTTTTATTACAAAAATATGACCAAAGGGCCAAGTCCTGCTTATTTTACACGTGTGAGTATTCCCAAAGACAACACAATTATTCAGTAAGTGAGGTTACCAGATTCAGCCTTATGTCAGATAGTGGAGCAAAAGCACAGCGTTATCTCCATATCTATTAGGAGAACAGAGTCTCTTATTTAACCATGAGAAAAACCTTCTCTGTTGGTAAAACAGAGAGAAGGACAAAGGCAATTGTAACTCTGCATTCAAAGAGATGCTCCAGGTACGGACAATAAACAACACGGGGAAAGAAAAGCACACAGCTAATGCCCATAAGGTGCCAGTTTTCCCTGTAGTTACATGGGTACCAGCTTGGCCAAGCCCAGTATTCCTGTTGGGCTGTAAGCAATCCAGAAATGTAAGAACATTTGAATGACTTTAAATTGATTGTTACTGCCAAGGAAAGCGTTGGGGATGTTTATCCTAATTTTGTCTGAAGGCAGAAAAAGTCTCTGAAGCAGGGCCTCAGACTGGCTGTCTTGCTCTGCTTTTGGCTGTAGTGTCAACTGAGCCATGTTTGGGAAGCTGAGCCCTCCTCCACTGCAGCAGGAGAGCATGGGTTTGGGTTGAGAGCGCTGAGCTGGATGCAGTGCATTCTCCTAAGGGGCAAATAGCGGCACTGGCAGGGACACTCTACTTAAGAAGCTCCTCTGAGATGCTGAGCAATCTCAGCAGCTGGGAGAAAATGTGGGTGCCATCATCTCCCCATTCCCTGTCAGTGAGGCTTCTGGCCACCATGCTGTGCAAATGGGACGGGGCAGTCAAATATGGGAAAAGCATACATAGAAAGGAAAGCTAAACCTGGGGTGGCAAGAGGAAAAGAGTTATTTGTAGAGGTATTAGATAGTTTGTAAAGTATAGCCATTTATTTATGAAGTCTAGAAGAGAGGGACTATGGGAGGATATAGCCTGATCTCCTGAAAATTACAGGAAACTGTATTCAACCCTAAACTGAGCCTGCTGTACTCAAACACAAGTGTAGCCTGTGTTTGGCTGGCCTGTGTTTCCCAGGAAGGCATTGAATCTCAGTCTGAAGGCAACAAGAGCCAAGGAATCACTGCCCTTCACTGTTTGCTCCCAGGATTATTCACTGCCTGTGGTACTGAAGACTACACTATTTTAATTTGCTTGATTACAGCTACTGTGCATTATTCTTTCTTATTTCACTCTTTGGTAGATTCAGGTGGCCCTTTCATTCAGTATTTTTTCCTGTGCATAAATGTATTATACGCTCTTATCACCTCACCTTTCAATCGTTTTGATCCAGTGGATAGGCTAAGGGTTTTAATGCTTCAGTTACATGGCATTTCTCTGATTTCAGATCATTCTGCAGCTCCTCTATACTCACTCCATTTTTTCAGTATCCATCTTGCGATGTGAGCATCGGAACTGAGCACGCCCTGCCTTAATCACCCTCGGCAATTTGCACACACGGGTAACAAACTGTCACCATTGACATCTGCACTGTGTCAGATGCTTGCATGAACCCTGCTTTCCTACAGCAGTCCCATCAGCTGGCTCATCAGTCCCTTTCAAACTTCTCCATTGTGCAGGACAGCCCACTTTCCTTATGCTTAGGTGTAAGTCTTCTATTGATTTTATTAAAATATACTTTGCTTGAATGAGACCCAGTTTAGAAAAGGTCAGAAATTCCTCTGCGTCTTTGCCCGAGGTAATTTTTTATACCTGTTTTTATCTCCCTTTAAATAGGCTGTAGAAGGCTGCTTTACTCTGCTATATTTTCTGACACCACAATAATTCTTGACCTTTGAGATATAACCGATCAGAAAATCCTGGCAGAGGCGGTCACTGCCGCATCCGAGTGCGTTATTCCAGGGCTGCGTGGCACCGGGAAGTGCTCCTTTGCATGTGAGAGCAAAGCTGGCAATCTCAGCTTTCCTGTAAAATGGTGAAGGTATGGAAATGGAAAATGAAAAACAGAGAAAAGGAACTTTAGTCCCGTGGTTTTCAAATCAATCTCTTCATGTTAGTGCAAGACTCGTGCGTCCTGAATGATTGAATTTGACAGTATTCCTAAAGGGCATGATAGCATGAAGAGATTTGTCTCAACCTGGTGCTAAAGAGAGAAAAAATTGCCATAGAATCATATTGCCTAACAAAAAGAGGAAATAAAAGTTGGAAAGCATGTGGTATTTAGGCTAATGAAGACTGAATAATACATTTATTAATAACCTTTACTTCTAATACATTATAGTAGACTATACTATGATTAAAGTTGAATTTTGTATATATGTGTAATGGTATATATATATTTAATACCACCGGGGCAATAACCACCTTTATTTGCTCATTTCTAAGTATTTTCTGATCTGTGATTCTAAGTTTCTTATTTATGAGCTGGTGTTCCTGGCAGCAGGGGCACTTAAGGGTCTCCTACCTCAGCCTGTGCTGGATACGGTCATCAATTATCTTCCTGGCTCTTGCTTATCTTTTTCCCAAGGCTGGAGGACAGAACAAATACAAGGAGACTTCTACTCATGTAAGTGATCTAGGAAGAGGTGAACAGAAGTGCTCTCGTGTCAGCATGGATGTTTTTGGTTCTGTCAGCACATACAAAAAGTTCAATTCAGCTTCAGGTTCTGGCAGCAGTGGATGCAGCCACAGAGATGTCTGGATCCTTTCTCAGCAGGCTTCCCAAGGTGAGCTTTGGCAATTGCTCATCAGCTGTGAGGAGGAACGCGCTGTATGGGCCTGGCTTGTCATGTGGTTTCTCATCCTTCAGATCCAACCTAGAGATAAAGCTACGGGAGAGGACAGTGCAGTGATTTGGTTTGGTTTGGTTTGGTTTGCAGAGCATTAGATGTGCTGCTTTGTCATATTCAGTTGATTTCTTCTCTCTCCTGAGAAGCTCCTGCCTTGGTGCATTGTTAGAACTGGAAGCCGAGTGCTGAATGAGCAGCAGGAACCTTCTCTGCCCCAGCAGCGAAGAAGAGGTTTCTGCTTACCCAAGCCAAAAGAATGAGAGTCTCATGCTGTAGCAGAGGTACAGAAGCTGTGCAGAAGCAAAGCAGAAGCTGTGCCTTTACCTATTCCACATTTATTCTAAATAAAGCAAAAATAAGCTAGAGATACTTAAGCAAGTACTGAGGAAACAGAGTGGAAAGGGGACACATAATCTGTCACTGTCCTGTGAAGATGCACATGGAGAAAGACATTGATGAAGAGGTGACTTCTGAAATGATATTCATATGAGGAGTCATAGCCAATTTGACTGAACTTCCTTCTCAAACAGAGAAGCAAGGAGAGAGAGAGAGAGAGAAGAATGAAGGCGAGCATCAAGGCTGGCATTTCTGGCAGACTAAAAAGAGTAGGACAATAAAATAAAAGACAGTATTAGATTATATTACAAGTGCAGTTATGCTCGTGAGAATAAATAAATGTAAATTTGACACGATGTAAATTTGAACCACAACCACTGGAACGATGGCAGGAGAGAGCACAACACATTTGGACCAACAGGAAAGGAGGAAAGGGAGGGCACTGCGTGATCAAGGTTGATAAATGACCTATGTCTAAGTGAAAATTATTTTAGGTGTTGGAACCAAGATCAATTGAGATATTTCAGGGAAAGGAATGACAGCTAGACAGCATGCACATCAGAAGGGACAATGGGTACAATGAAATGGATCTTACTGTGTACAAATGCAACCAAGTGAGGGGGAGAAGGGTAGTATGGGGGTGACTGACAGAAACGCCAGTAACAGGCACTCTATAGAAATGGTGGTGATGGGGGTGCTCCACAAGATGCCAGCTCCAAGCCAGGGAGGCCATGGAGGTCAGCTGAAACCCTGACCAGGCCAGGAGGCAGCAGTCAAACATGCAACCTGTGAAGAAAAGCCAGCCATTGCTTTGAAAAAGTAATTAATGGTTCACTACAGTATTGAAAAATGACTGCCACTAAGATTGTCCCAAGAAGTTAATTTAGGATGATGGTGCCTGTCATTAGCTCAAGGACAGGCCTTCTGAAAGGTTACAGAGCTAAAAGAATGAACAGAATTTGGCCCACATTATTTTGTCATTATCTCTTATTTAATTCATGTTTGCTAAAATCTGCTTTATATACCATCACCCTTAACTGAAACTATTGAGTGTTAGCCTGCTTAGCAAAACCTCGAGATGCTGCACTGGCTTATTAGAGATCTTGACAGAAGGTGCAAACCGGAACAGCTGTTGGAAAAACCACCACACACCTCACAGCAGACACACACCCCCCCCAAAAAACCCACCAAAGCAGCTCAACAACTCATTTCTGCACCCTCCTAAGCTGTGTAACAGGAGACAAAGCAAGTCAGCAAAAGCAGTGGAACACGTTTCTGCCTTGAACGCTTGTGTTACCCTGTGCAGCTTATGATAAGGTAACAGCCAAGTGCCAATGTTGTCTTGGGAATTCTGGCAACCCCAGGCTTGGTTATTTACCAAGGGGTGCAGTCAGGTATCTCTACATGAAGTAATCAGTAAGTGAGAGCAGCATAGTTCCCATTTCAGTGACCAAGAGATCTATGCATTATCAAATACAGGCAAGCTAGTCTTTGGTAAGAGCAATCTATTAAATCTTAAAAGAAATAATGACCAAAATGGGTAATAGACTGAAAGTGCTGAATTTTAATTGCAAATGTGCAACTGTATTGGATTCAGTAAAATCCCACCACTTTTAACTACAGCAAGAAGTAATTCCAGTAACCGGCCTCTTTTCCTGGTCCAGCCGATGGCTGGTCAGTGGCTACCGCACAGACCGGGCTCCAGATGCGGTTTGTGTGTCACGTTGTACCCTGAGCAATCCCTTCTGTTACACACGCAGGTGCTCTGGCAAAGCAGCAAGCCAAGTTACGTGCTCTGATTCTCCTGGTAGAAGTGGAGGGCACTTCTGTGGACTCTCAGCTACGTAACTCAATTTATAGCAGAACTTGGGAGAACAAGAGCTTATCCCGGGACTAGCAGTATTTGGCAAAATTTGTAAGAGCTGAATATCATACAGAGCATGAGTTCTCGAAGGCAGTTCCAGGCGCTGGAGCAGCAGGCACACACCACCCGGGGTTAAGGGCCTCCCGGCACAGCACCGACGGCGGGGCGGCCCCGGAGCCCGCCTCACACAGAGGCACCGCCGTCCCGCCTACCACACCAGGAACCCGCTCCACGCCTGCACAACGCCGGCCCCCTAGTCCCCGCCACTTCACGGTCGTTACGAGTCCCTGCCAGCCGGTGGCAGCCACCAGGGGCGAAAGAGGCAGCCCCCGATCCCGGGTCGACGGCTCCGGCCGACCCTCATCCGCGCCGGCCCTCAACCGCCCCGGCCCCTGCCCCGCCGGCCGCCTAACACGCC
>VZTM01032517.1:28781-66100 GCA_013400555.1 Jacana jacana
GCCTTTCCCCGCGCCATCCCGCCCGTTCGCTGCCTGCGCGCTCCCCGGGCGGGCGGGGACGCGCGTTTGACCCGGAGCCGTGCTACCATGAGGGGGCTGCCCGGAGACGGCGGGCTGCTGTGACAGCTCCGGGTGCCCGCCCTGCGCCTCAGCCCACCCGGGAGCTGCGGTGCGGGGACTCCCGTTGCGTGTCTTGTAACGGACGGACCCGTTGCGTGGTAAAACGCCAATTTGCTGGAGGGCTCCATCCAGCCACAACATTCGCTTCTCTTAAATGACAAAGTAGGGACAGTAACACCCGCTTTTGGTGCGGGCCTGCTGAGCGGCCTTCTCCGCGGGTGCCCGGGTGTAAGCTCCCGTTGGACGCGGCTCCGGCGGCAGCAGGGTGGGCTCCGGGCCGCAGCACCGCCCACTGCCCTCAGCAAGGTCCGGGCACTGGGCTCGGCAGACCCTGGGGCTGTGGGGCGTTTTGGGTCTGTCACTGTATTGTGTGTCTGTTAGCTTGGGTTTTTGGTTTTGTGTTTCTTTTTTTTTTTTAACTTACTTTGATATGATGGAGAACTTTTGGTTTGTTTGCCTTGTTTTAATTGGAGATGTGATTTCACAGCAAGAAAGTTCTTTGAGCTAAAACTTTGGATCGTTTCAGTCTTCCTTTTAGTTTTTTATCTCTAATGGTGTCTCTTGAGTGTTTTCTAATGTAAAAACGAAATATCTGGATGAATCAAACTTTGTTTGATGTTCCATTTTATTACTGTCAAGCCCACTTCCAAGTTAGTAAATGATTTTTTATATAGTAGCTTGCGCATTTAACATAAATGAATGGAAATGACACCTTGATTTCCCAAGCCCCTTTCACCCTTCTCATGGCCAGCTTGTTCCCGTGGCAGTTTGCAGGCAGGCAGAAGCGTTCATTTTCTTTGTCTGAACCCGGTGTTTGTGGCCAGCCTTGAACTGGAAGAGCCTAGAGCTGAGGCTGGCGTGGGGCTGGATCAGAGCAAGCAGGCCACAGCGAGCAGCAGGGTTGTCTGTATGAATTTGCACTCCTCGTTCTGCTAATGAGACTCTGCCATGTCAGGTCTGGAACAGGCTTATCTGCCTACTCAGCAGTAGCGGAGGGAGTGTCTACCCGTGAGAGACTAGAACTACCTCTAACCTCATTCCATTAGTTTCCAAGTTTCTCCAGCAAAGCTCCCTCAAAAAAAAAAAAGGCTGTTGCCTGTCCCTGCTCTTGCAGGTGAGGATGGCAGGCTAAAGGTAGCCTGAATTCTGGGGGGGCAAAATATATTTCTAGCTCCACAACTGAAACGGATGAAGCTTTTAATCTGAAAATTTTCAGAATAGGTTTCCCTCTGGAAGAAAAGTTTAGCCAGAACTTGTTTGGCAAAGTTTACAAGCAGGGAAGATCTTTGAATGGAACCAGTGTTGGGTAACTGTAAGGGGTGGTGCTTCCAGGCTCACTTATCACTGGTTATCCTGCCCAGAGACTCTCTGCCTTTCTTTTCCTCACAAAATGTGGTTTTCCTCATCAACTGGTTGGATGGTTGCATTCAGAGGATTGTGGAGTAACAGCTCAATGTCCAGATGGAGACTGGTGAAAAGTGGTGCCCCTTAGGGTTCCATACTGGCACCAGTACGGTTCAATATCTTCCTCAATGACATGAACAGTGGGATCAAGTATACCCTCAGCAAGTTGGTGGACTACACTCAGTTGCATGGCGGGAGTTGACACATCTGAGGGTTGGGGATGCTATCCAGAGGGACCTGGACAAACCAGAGAAGCGGGCCTGCATGAATGTCATGAAATTCAACAAGGCCAAGTGCAGGGTCCTGCACCTGTGTCAGGGCAACCCCCAGAATCAATACAGGCTGGGGGCTAAAGGAATTAAGAGCAGCCCCAAGGAGAAGGACTTACTGCTGAATGAAAAGCTGGACATGAGCTGACAATGTGCACTTGCAGCCCAGAAAGCCAACTGTATCCTGGGCTGCATCAAAAGAAGTGTGGCCAGAAGGTCAAGGGAGGTGATCTGCCCCTCTGCTCTGCTCTGGTGAGGACTCCACCTGGAGTACTGTATCCAGCTCTGGAGTCCTCACCACAGGACCTGTTGGAGCAGGTCCAGAGGAGAGTCATTAAAATGATCAGAAGGATGGAGAACCTCTCATGTGAAGACAAGCTGAGAGAGTTGGGCTGGTTCAGCCTGGGGAAGAGAAGGCTCCAGGGAGACCTTATTGTGGCCTTCCTGTACTTAAAGAGGGCCTACAAGAGAGATAAGGACAAACTTTGTCAGGGCCTGTTGTGCTAAGACAGCAGGTAATGGCTTTAAATTAAAAGAGGGAAGATTTAGACTAGATATTAGCAAGTAATTTTGTGCAATGAGGGTGGTGAAACACTGGCACAGGTTGCCCAGAGAGGTAATAGATGCCCCATCCCTGGAAACATTCAAGCTCAGGTTGGATGGAGCTCTAAGCAATCTGATCTAGTTGAAGATGGTGCTGCTCATTGCAAGGGGGTTGGACTAGATGACTTCAAAGACTAAAGGTAGACCTTTTGACTTCCAACTCAAACTATTCTAGGATTCTGTGAAATAGGATTATCAGGTTTTTTTTTTCAACTGTACAATACCAGTTCACTCTACTAATTTACACTGGGTTTTTTTTACTGTGTTTCCTAGAGAATGTGTTTCCTACTGTGTTTCCAAGATTTGGAAAGAAGCATTTCAAAACAAGCACATGCTATTATTTCTTGTTATGGAGGGAGGCCAACAAATAATTATGGCTTTTGTTGATCTGCTGTAGCAGAGAGAGAGAAATCTCTCATATTGAGAAGATGTTTTTTTCTCTTAGAATTTCTTTCAGGTTTTCTGCCTTTGTCTGGGTGTTGCAGTTTGCACTGCAGCTATTCCTGCGTGCATCAGTTCCTTGCCTTTCAAAGCCAACTTCAGGAAGAGATAATTCTTTAATGTGAATGAGGAAACACAAGAGATGAAAGAAGATCACTTGTGTCTAAGCTTATCCTGCAATCTTCCTTCCCTTCCCCCTTTTTTGCTGTTATTGGAGTGGATTTACTGGTTTAGTTTCTTGCTGGGGTGATGGGCGTATCTTTGTTTTAGGTAGCACTGAGGAATGCCTCAGAATCCCTAAAGCTCATCTTGGGAACCGAGTGCAAGGCCAGGAAGTGTCTTACCAGATATGCTTGCTCCCCCAGGTGTCCAGAAGTGGTCCTCGAAGTCTTGGATTTTTTACTTCAGGTTGGTTTTGTGATGGAGACGGTGTTGAAGTCTCTCTGTGATGAACAGCACCCTCATCAGGCTGAAGACTTCCACAAGAAGCAGGAGCAGAGCAGCAAGCTTTCAGGTATATGCTAAAATACTGATTGCTAACCTTATATTTTGTTGCTGACATGTTTCTTTGTCACTTCAGGAAGTTTCAGCATCAATTATAAGCCTGTCTGTGTACAGTCCTATTGTATAAAGAGCTGATGAAATGAAAACACTTTGGGTTGCTTTTGATTTTAAGCTTATTCCTGTGTTCCATTTGTTACTAACTTCAGCAGCAGTTTGTTACAATTAGCTATTGATTTATTAAAGGGTATGTATAAGAGGCTACCAGAATTCCAAATAGGTAGTCCTTGAGAATAAATTGACCAGACAAGTTCAAAACCGTCAGTATTTTTCCTTTTAACATATAATCACCAACCTTATCTTTAGATTCCTTTAGGTGTGTCTGTGTGCATAAAAACACTATCTTTGCTCTTACCAGAGAAGTTGAACTTATGAAGTTGTGCTCTAATAGTGGTTTTGGGTCTCTTTGTGAGTATACTTCAATCTGGACATTCTGTGCAATGCTTGCACAGTAGCTGGGGATGGAGAACCAGCTCATATAGAATGGCCACTGATTTTCCTGGAAAGAAATTGTCCTCTGTCAGTCCCGTGCATATCCATGTCCAGAATTAAATAGAGTGATGCTGGATAATATTTATTGTCTCATTTTGCAAATGCTTTTCATGCTAGGAAGTAAATTACTTTAAAATCTGCTGTCAGAAAATGCTGGATAAGTATTATATTATTATACACTGATGGTACAATGGCTGTGTTGCCTGTACCTAGATTGGGGGTTCAGGCACCCAGAAGAGAACAGGTGATGTTTGTATGCTGTCTCTCAACAAGAGCAGTCACTGGCAGTTCCTAGCACTTTTCAGGATCTTTCACAGGGGCAGAAGCCTTGAGTTGCTAAATGCTGGCAGTGCCTCGGGTAGGCACTGCTCTGGCCCAGGATCTGCAGCCCGTGTCACCCAGCTGTTAGTGCTCCAACAGCACTGAACTTTGTCCGGATGGGAACCTGAATTCGGTGTCAGACCAAAGGGAGCATTGGCAGATTTTTATAACAGTCAGCTTCTTGTGATTGTTCCTGTTCCTTAGGACTGTTGGACTGGTGGCACAAAACAACCTCAAACCTGCTGTGGTAAGGAAAGTAGAAATCTCCCGGTTTCTGAAGAATTAAAAGATGTGCTCTAAAGTCCTTCTTAGGAGTCTTGAGTTTTGCCAGAGTTAAGTCCTTTTTTCCTAACCAAGCAATTTTACTGGAGAAATTCCAGTGTAATTTCTATGTTGTAAGTTACTAGCAGTGTTGGGTTTTTTTTTTTTAAAGTAAAAACTGAAGCTTAAGCAACTGTCATCAAAAGTCAGAATAAAATGCAAGCATTGGAACAAAACTCTAAGTTGCTTAATTTGGAGCATTTTAGAGAGCAAACTAGTTCTAAGCAACGTTGAAAAGAACTGTTGAAAACCATTTTGTAGCTCTGTCCTGTGGCTGCTGACCTCTTGGGCTGAAGTTTGTGCAGGGTGTTTCGTAGCCCAAGAGGGTGATCATCTTCCTGTGGGGAAAGGCCCGTGTCTTTGAGCGATGCAGTTGCATTTTGGTGTTAGGTTCTTTATAGTTGTGCTACATGGTTTAATCTTAATTCCTTTGAGTATTCCTGGGGAAAATGGAATGTGGTGCAAATACCAGCCTTTCCTATTCCTCTACTTCCTGAAGATTTCTTAAACATCTTGCATTTGTTATGTAATATATGAGCATTTTTATAAAAAGTTGAAATTACTGTGCTAACTGGAAAGGCCACTTTTTAAATGATAAAGTTTTTTTATCAGCAATTCTCTCTTAGTGACAAACCAACAAGAATTACATTGATAATAGATAAATTTCAGAGTAAAGTTCTGAGTATGTGGGCAATGTGTATGCTATAAATTAAAAACATGTTATGTAGTAACCTCTTGAATTATGTCAACAGAAATTTTACTATATTAATAGGAAAATTGATTTCTTAAACTTTCAATTTCCTAATTTTCAAGATGTAATATTGGAGGACAAACAAGACAGCTGTACAGTTGAACTGTTTTCCTTAGAATTTTCCTTCAAGGATTAATAGAAACAGGGTCCTGTACATCTCGACTGTTAGTACAAATTGGGGGGGGGGTATCTTAGGATATTTTAAAAGGGATTGCTAGCAGAACTCATTAACCTTTTGCTTGTATTTGTGGATCAAACCAGTTATCTTAAATGAATGTTAGTGGGTTTGGTGTGTAGCGTAGACAGGTTTTTCTCATTCCCGAAATGACTTAAAAGAAAATAACATGGAGAAGCAGAGGGAGCAACTAAAAGGGGAAAAAAAGCAGGTAAACATACAGTAAGAGAGGCAGCAGGCTTCAGTACTCAAAAGTATGGTGTTTTTTCAAATGTATGAAATTAAAAACCCCATAAAACAATCAAAAGTTAACTACAGCTTGAATTACCAACTAATCTATTGGGCTTTTACAAGGAAGAAAGGGTTCTTGAGGCAGATTTAAGATTGTGTTGCTGTATAAGGTGAGTTAACACAGAAGGCTGGGGATGCATGCTAATGTATACTTTATTTCTAGCACATCAGTGCTATTTTGAAAATAGTTCTCATAGCTTATGATTTACTGGTAAAGAATTGTACATTTTTATGTATATAGTACAATCTCTATATTTATATTAAATTTAAATGATTACTTATTTTTAGGATGAAAAAATTCTACTTCCCTTCCCTTTTTTTTTCCTCTTCTGTTTGATTGACTTTCCCAATACTAGTTTGTGCTTACTTCTGTGTAATAAAAATTTTTTGCCCCTGCTTTATAAGGGGTGAGGGAAATTAGTCACAGCCTCTAATTACTTCATAACTTCAAAGATGTGAATTCTTAGTCAGGGCGTAGAGAGCATTTAAACTACAAGGATTTGTAAACTGAATGGAAAAGGGCATCATTTTTTGCAGTAATGCAGTACAACATCCTTGTTATGCCATCTAGTGACTGCAGCACGAAGTGCAGCACCTTAAATGTAGAGCAAACATAGGGTTTGGTGGTTACTACTTTAAGTAACAGTGTGAAAGATTGCATTATGGATCTTAAAAAATGTTAAAAAATATATTTTCCTACATTTTTCATTTGCATCCCATGGATGTGCTCCCGTGCTTACAGAAACAACTATAGAGTTTTCTCTTTTATGAAGCCTATGCTGCAAATCTCATCAAAATATTTGTCAGTATTTCTCTGATGCCTTACTAAACAGAAAGCCAGAAAGCTCTTGCCCTCGCAGGAACTGCCAAAGTGACAGATAAGTGAAAAAAAAAAAAAGCTTTTTGGTTTTTTTTAAATGCTGCAGCTTATAAAGGAGTGTGATGAAGAACAGCAAGTATCAAATATACAGATGCTCATCTCAGCAAGAATAGATATATCTGGTGTTTTTGATACTGTTTATGTGAATTCACACTCCTATGAACTGAAGTGTAATTTGTGTTCACAAATATAGATCAGATATTGAATCAAGCAATAAAATTAGTAACTTATTTTCCCCCTTTTTTCCACAGCAGGAATAAAGAAAGATATTGAAAAACTTTATGAAGCAGTGCCACAGCTTGTAAATGTGTTCAAAATTAAGGAAAAAATTGGAGAAGGTAAATGTTTTATTTTAGCTTGCTTAGAGTTGGATTTCTTCTGGTATTTCTAATTTAAAGGGTATAAATCTAATATCCCAATATATGCAATTGAACCTAAATGCTCCTTTGATTTACTTGTAGCTCTGTAGGAGGTCTAATGTGTTGCTGAGCATATAGGTGTGTTAATTAGGGATATTTTCAAGCTATTTTACTTGAAAATCTGGTATATTAAAGCCTTTCAAAAAACCCCCAACATTCCAGTTCTGACAACTACATTTTTTTGAGGTACATTCAGGTAAATAAGCCTTAACTTCCATTCTTTTTCTCTTTTGCGTTAGAAATCTATTTATATGCAGCTGTGTTTTGACATCTTCAACTGCTGCTCCTTAAGTTGGCTTTGTTTTCACTGAAACCCTGTGGGCAGAACTGGAGGAGGAGATGGAAAGATTATAGCTGCTTTATTTAAAAAAAGAATACTTTTTTAAAGACTTAGTGTCAAATTTTAGAACGCTTGTGGACACCTTGAACAGATGCTATGGCAGATACCTTCCACAGACGCTAGGCATGACTGTAAGTGGATTCTTAGGCACTTCTGAGCGTGGAATCTCAGCACTTTCTGGAACTTTACCCTGCATTTGATCTCTGAAATGCTCTGTGACACTCCACAGTTTTAAACAAAGACATTGATAAGAAGCTGAACTATTTCACAACTGTTTTGTGATGGAATACCTGTGATGGCAGGCGAGATGGCTAAAAGTTTTTGTCTCAAACCTCTCCCCTCCAAAAAACTCAGCTTTGTTTACCACAGCAATACAAACATTCAAAAACAAAACCAAAAAGAGTTCTACCTGTCATAAAAAGATACTATAATTAAACAAAATCTCTCTGTTAGGAATCGGTGCTCTGATTTTGTTCTTGGGAGCAAGCAATGCTTTTAAAAAATACCACTTGCAGCATTAGCAGTTCTCACCACCAAAAATAATGTCTAAGGTCAAGCTGATAACCCTTATTGCTGTAATAAATTCTACTGACTGTATGGGACTCTAGATTTGGGGTTTTTTAATGACTGCAAGAAGTATTTAGAGTTTTTGCTGGTATTTTGGTGGATGTATGCACTTACAGACTGTTCAAATAGCACAATGCAAACACAGTACTTAAAATGTAATCAGAAGTAGCTTGCACTGTTTATTCATATAGAAGAATGTTCAGATATCTCAGACCATTAGGACAAAATAACCTCCTAAGAGGTACATTAAGAGATCCTTAAAATTAAACGGGTAGGTAAGTTTATCCTAGTCTGAATACTCCCTTCCTCCGAGCCTGTGATGTTCTGTCTGTGTGGTAGTGCTCTGGGCAAACAAATAGTAAAGTTACACATGTGAGAAGTCTTACTTTAGAGATAAGGTAACAGAATGAGGAAAAATGTGGCAATTTCAGCAGTGCTTTGAATAGTAAAGGCAGTGCTTTCCAGATGAGCATTATATAGCCTACTTACATCGTAGGGAGAGAAGAGCTAGATGTCAGATGAAAGTGAGCTACCTAAACAAGAAAGCAAATCAAAGACAGGAAATTTACATTCAAAGAGCTCTGTGTCCCAGGCAAGTTAGACAGTGTTACATTTGCATTTTTACTGACATAAAAAACTTGTATACAAGACCACTGAATTCAGGAGTAGAAAAAAGGAACTGCATTTTTCTCTTCTAGAATCTGCTTTTGATGTAGTATCAAGTATACTCCAGGACTGTGAACAGTTAGATCACTTTTGTAAAAATCTGAATTGACCTCATTAAAAATGCTGACGACTGTGGTTTTCTCCCTTCTTTACAGGTACTTTTAGTTCTGTTTACTTGGCCACAGCACAACTACAAACAGGATATGAGGAAAAAATGGCTCTGAAACACTTGATTCCAACCAGCCACCCTCTGAGAATTGCTGCTGAACTTCAGTGCCTCACAGTAGCAGGGTACATAAACAGAAAAATTATGACTGTCATGACTGAACTGCTTGATACTGTCTCACTGTTCTGCATTTATTTATTTTAAGTCTTGGCACTTCTCTTGCTTTTTTATCCCACTTGTTTAACCACAGAAACATATATTCTTTTTATCAAGAGCAAGAAAGAAATGGAGTGTCTTACCTTTAAGGGATGCCCTTGTCTACTTGTCTCAGTGTGTGGATGGCGCTGTATTTTCCATCTGAGAAGTTCTATGATCTATGATGTATCTCCAAGATAACAAAAATTCCAGTTCTGAAATGCATGGAAAAAAGAATCTGTTCATCAGAAAGTGTGGTTTTAGGAATGAATACTTGTTGCCAGTGTGCTGAATGGCACCTTCTTAAAGTAGCTAGGTCCTATATTTAATTACAGTGGTAACTGCAAACCATGGCCCCACAAATTATATCTGGAGCCCTCGTTGCAAATTGCAGAACCCAAATGGAACGTAACAATAGGCAGCAACAGCATAATTGCTGATAAGATTGCTGTCAATATATAAAATAGATTATAAAAGAAAGCCTGACTGGAGTTTTTAAGAAATAAAGGAAAATAAACATCCATCTTCTGGTCTTTATTCAGTGACAGTACTTTTCTTCTAGGGGACAAGATAACGTGATGGGAGTTAAATATTGCTTTAGGAAGAACGATCATGTGGTTATTGTTATGCCATATCTGGAACATGAATCCTTCTTGGTGAGTCCCAGACTCTTTATGTGTAGCAGAAGTTCTTAATTAAAAGCAGTTGCATGATTACGATATCCCGATAATCTTTCAGGACATTTTGAATTCTCTGTCCTTTGAAGAAGTGAGGGAATACATGTTTAACCTGTTTAAAGCTTTGAGGCGCATTCATCACTTCGGCATCGTTCACCGTGATGTCAAGCCCAGTAACTTCCTCTACAACAGGCGCCTAAAAGAGTAAGTCCGGTGACCGTAGTGTGATCTCACGTGGGAAGGGGTGCCTGGGCAGAACAGAGACAATTGGGCTCTGGGGAGATTTTTTTCCTTTAGGTGTGTAACATGTGAGTAAGTAATAAAGCAAAAAGAGATTTTTTTTTTTATTATTTTTTTTTAATTTGTAAAACTTGTTTTTCTGTGTTTGGGGACTTCAGGAGGGAAGGAATTTATTTCATACTTAACGTAATATCTGCCTCAGAGTGACAAGTACCTGAAAAAATGAAGACTTTACTACTGAGTAAAAGTGCTACAGTTCTGAATAAGAATGAGAAGAATAAAAAGAAAGCTTCTAGTGATTTGTGCTGTACAGGCTGACATTTCCACATTTTTACTCACAAATAGAGTAGAATTGATACAGAATATAGCTGGATTTGGGCTGTTTTCACCTTACATTGAAGTAATACTTGTAATTAGTAGGGTTGGGTTTTTTGCCTGCAAGTTACAGTATTGAAAGACAGTAAAAAGTGAGGTAGTGCTTTTTCGTGAAGTGCTGTGAGGGGTCTAGAGCACAAGCCTTGTGAGGAGCAGCTAAGGGAGCTGGGGTTGTTCAGCCTGGAGAAAAGGAGGCTGAAGGAAGACCTTGTCAGTCTTTACTACCTGAAAGGAGGCTGTAGTGAGATGGGGGTCGGTCTCTTTTCCCAGGTAAGAGTGATAAGATGAGAGGAGCTGGCTTCAAGCTGTGCCAGGTGGGGTTTGGATTGGATATTAGGAAACCTTTCTTCACCAAAAGGGTTGTCAAGTTTTGGAACGGGTTGCTGAGGGAAATGGAGTCACCATCCCTGGAGGTATTTAAAAGATGTGCAGATGTATTACTTAGGGATACAGTTTAGTGGGATTTGGCAGACTTAGGTTTACAGTTGGACCCAATCTTAAAGGTCTTTTCCCTAAATGATTCTACGTAGTGAGAGTTTGTAGGGGAGATTTGGTTATATTTTGCTAAACTTAAATTTAAAAATTTAAGAAATACTGATTTATTTTTTTTTAAATCTGTCAAAATGAATTCCTAGTGTTGATTTGCCCTTCTGGTGTTGGATTGAGCCTCAATCTCCACTTTTGGTGTGGAAGCTGTGGAGCTGACCCAGAGAGAGCTGCATTGTCTCTGTACGGGTTGTAACAAACCCCAATTCTTTTAAAGACAGGTCTGAAGTGTGAACTCATGTAGTCTTACCTCTTCGAAGACTGACATAAATTCCAGTGGTATTGCTTGAAGTCTGGCAAAACTCTCAGCATTGTCAGTCCTGTCTGTCTTCCCTGCTACATTTGTGCCTCTGCCCACCGGAATCCTGCAAGTGTCAAGTCACTTGTACTCGTTCACTGGAGGTTTGGAGCTGTAGGACTAGAAGAACTCTGGAAAGGAGTTGCTGGGAATATTTTTTTAACACCATTGGAGAAAGTATGCACTTGAGAGGATTTTGGGACAAGAAACAATGAAGTAAGATGGGTATAGGGTAAAAATGTTGAGGGGATAGGTAAGAGGAGGAGGAGGCGGCGGAGGAAAACAGGACTGTGATGCTGGCAGTAGTACATTGAGTAGTAAGCAACATACTGAGTAAAATGTGAAAGAAAGTAAACGAGGAATGAATAATAAATTGAACAGATTGATGGATACTTTGTGATTCCTGATGCTAAATTTGTGTCTTTCAGGTATGCCTTGGTAGATTTTGGCTTGGCACAAGGAACCCCTGATACGAAAATTGAACTTCTCAAAACTACCCACTCTGAAGACCAGCAGGGAAGTCGTTCGCAAAATAATGCCGCCATAGCCTTGGGAAATGGGGTTTCTGTCAGTGTCACAGCATCTAAGCAGATAGCTCCACAGTCAGCCTCAAAAGCAGCTGATAAAAGGTCCAGCTCACTCTCAAAAATACAGATTAAACAAGGAAGAGGAGGAAAGGTTCTCAGTCTTTTTCATTAATATTGTATCTTTAATGTATTACTTCATCCAACAGGGGGAGATGTAATACCTGAACAGAAGTTGTGTGCGTGTATCCAGCAGGGTCCTAATGTGCTGCACAGGCTCTCAGTTTTGATATGAAAAGTGGCAAGTTTTATGTAATCCTATTGGCATTGTTCATGATCTGTTAGATCTGATGCAACGCCCAAGGTGTACAGAACCCTAGCACGGGTTACTGTTTAGGCAGCCTTAAATCTCTTCCTGAGTGGCATCTACTGTGGTTCTCCTTCCCAGGCCGATAATTACTCCTCAGTTACTAAGTTGCATAACAAATGCAGTAGGGATGACGTTCAGATTGTCTTGGGGCACTATGCATGTCTTGGGGCATTTTGTAAGCATGTTTGCTCCTCTGTCTAGACCGTGTTGTCTTCATCCACGGTAAACTGAAGCCTGCAAATGTCAGGACAAGCCTTGTTCTTGTTTGATGTCACTTCGTGCTGTTGTCCTAAACTGTCAGTATCCAGCTGACTGGGTGTTAGATGAGATCCTTACTGTCCTTTTTGTTGGCACTGCAGGAGGATTCTGCACACCATTCTGTCCAGCGCTCTGTTTTTGGAGAGAGGAATTTCAACGTCTATAGCTGCACATACCAGGAGAACACAAACACCAAAGTAAGAAGTGTGACTCCTCAGCACAAGCAGTGCCTTACGTATTTGAAAAATTATAGAACTGGCTGTTCTGTAGGACTGGACACTCCTCCAGGGTGCTGTGGAACTAAAACTTTTGGAGCAGATTAAGTGTCTCCTTGTTGAAGGGCTTAATTTATTTTGCAGTTGAAGCTGTACAGAAAACTTGTAATACATATTTTTCTGTGCGCTTTGTAATCAGTATTTAATATGACAAGGGGAAAACCCCAACTAAATTAGAGGGTATTCTCCTATTCAACCAAAAGGATTCTTGAAACATTACATTAACTTGAAAAATACTGGCCTTGTAGCTTCAGAATATCTAATGTACATCAGTTCTTAGTGAACACTGAGAAATGTTTTCTGAAGGGTAAAAAATCAGGATATTTGGAAAGCTCCAGTATCTGCTTTATAGATGTTGTGAGAAAAGTTTAGTGTCCTCTGCTCTAAAATTGCAGCTTCCTGCTGGATACTACCCGTCCAGTCTTAATAATTTAGAAAATGGCCTACCTATGTAAAGGGAAGCTTCTAAACGTGTCACCTTCTGTAAAATATCTACATTACAGCTTATAAAGCAGTCGAAGATTATAGATGTTTCATCTAGGAAGTTAGTAACAAAGAAGAAGATGGCTTCTACCAAAACAGCCAGCAGTGGGGCAGCCAGGAGAGCTGCCAGCGCTTGTCCCTCAAACCTGACCTGTGACTGTTACGCAACAGATAGAGTTTGCAGTGTTTGCCTTTCAAGGTAATTTGCTTTGATAATGTTGTAAAATGGTCTTTTATGCTGTCAAGCAAGGTCAGAAACTCAGATTTACTAGACAGCTGATTTAGTAGTTGAAAGATAGCATTTGATCTATGCAAACCTTGAAACACTGAGTGTGCTCTTGTTAAACAAGAGTAGTTCATGGAATTAATGGAATAGTTGTTTCACTGCTACCTGGCAAGAGAGATTCACTGTTAATGATTTTTTTGTTGTTGTTACATTTAATTACCCACCTATGTGTGTGTTGTAGAAAATGGCTTGAGTTAATTACAACACTTAGAGAAGACAATACATGAATCTGTCAGTAGTAGTTACTTTTTGACCTAAATCATGCCAATGGTTTGGATTCTGAAAATCATGAAATGTAGAATAAAAAGGAAACACGGATGGTTTGTATTTGTTCACTTAAAAAATGTTTAAGTTTCAATAGTAGGTTAGAGGATCATAGGATAATTTAGGTTGGAAGAGCCCCTTGGGATCATCAAGTCCAACCATCAGCCCTACTCTACAAAGTTCTCCGCTGCACCAGATCCCTCAACACCACATCCAATCTGCTCTTAAAATCGAATCTTAATAACTCAGTTCAACTCCTCTGCAGTTACTTCTGCTTATTATCTACTATTGCCTTTTATCCACACATTAAGGAACACAGATTAATGCAGAGAATTCTGCTTACCAGCCAAAGTCATGATGCTGTAGGGTCCCTCTCTTCCCAGACTGTCAAAATATGGTGATACCAACTTCATTTCTGAAGTACGAAACATGAGGAATTTGCCAGATTCACAGGGGAAGTGGCTGATAGAAGGAAGGGACTTCAAGCCATACAAGAAAGCTGTGGGAAGTTGGTTTTTGTGGGGTTTGTTTTTGTTTTAAATAATCTCACACCTTTTGTTAGTTAATCTAGCAAAAAGTCAGTTCTTGTCGGCACTCAGAAACAGTGCACCCTAGTTAGCTGTGAACTAATACAAAGCCAGAGCACCCACATTCAAGAATCTAGTGCATTTTTTTGTCTTAAATCGGTCTCAACTTGAGTTTCCTGTGAAAACAAGTCTTTAGCTAAAGTGCTGCTGCTGTTGAATGTAACTAAAAAAGATCATTGTGAGTTAAGCATGCAGGAAGTATTTCTGTAGTATTAGCTTATGCTAGATAATAAAATAAAAATATAATAATAGGTAATAAAGCTATTATCTTATGCAAGGAAATTATTTCATGCTAGATAATTAGAAGATGCTTCTAACTTCTGTAAAACTTGAATAAGGCAGGGTTAGGCTGTTTTTTAGACACATTTTTAAAAATCCTACATATTTTAAAAATAATATTAAGTATTACTATAATTACAACTTACTTATCAAACTTTTAAGTTCTAAGTATGTGTGTCTCTTATTACAAGGTGTCAGCAAGTTGCTCCCAGGGCTGGAACACCTGGATTCAGAGCACCAGAGGTATTAACAAAGTGCCCCACTCAGACCACAGGTACTGCACAAAATACTGAAGCATACTCTGGACTTTTCTAGACAGCTTGTCACGTGTAGTTTGCTGTCCTGGCAGGCCTTGTTAATGATATAATTGCAAATGTGTTTTTGAAAGCATTGCTTTAAATAGTTTTAATCAGTTTTTTCTTTCCTTTTTGCTAGTGCTTTAAATAGCTGGTCTGTAAATGTCATGATTTTTTTCTTACTAAGGTTGAAAACAATCAATTTAATAAGTTTCAGTAGCCTGGGTAACTACCAGAGCAGAGAGATGCTTAATGCATTAGCTGGTGCAAGTAGGATGGGAGAGGTTGTACCTACCTGGAGCATGGAGGATGATTAAAAGCAAATTCACCTCTTGAACATCTGGTGTATGACCAGGAGTTTTGACTTATGAAACAGATAAATACAAATGTCTTCAACAGTTTTTAAGCCACTTTTTTTCTGAACAACTTTCGAGAAAATTGTCAATTTTCAATACTTAAAGTGTAGATACACACTCAGAATAGACTTCCTATGTTTGATCAGCTTACCCTAGATAGTTTAAAGTTATTTGAAACAACATCTGTGCTGTGGGTAGGACTGGGGTTTCAAGAGGTACAGCAGCCTGTTTGGAGTTACTGTGCCTGTGCTGTAACAGACAACTTTATGGGCTAGAAGACATCCAGAAATCCAGGACAAGTTTAGACAATCTTTGAATCTGTCTAGACAGAATTTAGGCAGAAAGAAGACATACCTAGGAAATCTTGGACACACGCTCGTGTTAAATATGCTTTCAGACGGTTTTCTGTTCTCTAGGGTAATGGAGAGCAGGATTACAGAAAATCTGGGTAAATCTGGAAGCCCTTGGGTGTGGCACAGCCAGGCCTAAAAGTACTGAGTCAGTGGTGCCGAGCTCTTGTAGTATGTCAACAAAAGGCCTTAATTAGAATGGGGTAGACTAATACTAATATTTATGAGATTATGTTCTATTTGAACTAACAAATCGTCTTGTCCACTTCCATCTGGGACTGCTGTAGCCATCTCCTTGTATTCCAGCCAGTCGTACTACTAGTTCTGGTCTCTGTGCTGAGGCCAAGTTACCAGCTGGATCCAGCTGACACTGGCTAAAGCCACCTTAGTGCACTTGACCCATGTTCACAATGTGGGGAATACCACCTCAGCTCCCAAGCTGACACTAGGCAGGTCTGGTTACACTTCAGCTTGGTTTCTCTCTGCTCCTGCAGGCATAGAGAGGAATCATGATTCTGATGTCATTGCACAGGATCTTGCAGTCTGCTGGTGATCCCAGCTCTACCAGAATTGTAGGGCTAGGATTTGCTCTCCATTCAGATATAGAATGTCTATTATTTGCAACAAGAGTTAAGTAATTAAATGCTTTTAAAGGTCTTGACCTTGATGACTCCACCTCTCCCAGCCACATAGTCAGGGTGATGCACAACACCCCAAATAGAATCATCTTTTCAACAGTGATACAGTAATACTAAAACTTTTTTTACAGGAACTGTGAAGAATATACACATTTCTTCCACTGTAAATTGTGCCAAATTATTAACTTAGATTTTTATTTTTTTTTAAATAAAATACTTAGAATCAGGTTCTGTAAGTCAGCTTAATACTTTTTTCCTCCAAAGTCCTGTGTTGATAGTGCTTCTAACTAGAATGTTCAAATTAGTTGCTGTCTATTTCACTACTTACTTTTTTTGAGGAGAAGTAGAATAACTATGGCTTTATTTCACCGCTGTTAATTTTTCTCTTTAGAGTTTGAGAATCCTTCAAACTCTACTTCACTTTCCTTGCCATCTCTCAAAATGTGTGCCTCAGTGAGCCAAAAAGCTATGGCAGGCAGGTATTCTCATAACTTCCAGTTATGAAACTAAAGTTTCCATCATGCTCTGGCATCCGTCCCCAGAGTACTCTCTGTCCTCTTCATAACACAGCGAAAGTGATGAATAACGTCTAAGTACTGCAGTTCTTAAACTGGCTGTCTTGTCAAGTGATTTCAGATTAGAGGGGAACACAGCTCATAGTAAGGCACACTTTTTTATTACTGCCTAACTGTGGAAGCCTCAGTCCCAGAAGAAAACTGGATTCACGCTCATTTATGAACTATTTTTTATTTGTAATCTTTATATAAGGGTTTTTTTTGTCATATAAAACAAACATAAATATGTCTCAAAACTCAACAGTTTTTCACCCCCTCTCACCTGCCTGGGTAAAACAGCCTCAAACATCGTTTTGGTACATTTTAAGTTTAGCAAGTTAATGGAATTGCTCATACGAAAAATTCTATGGAAAAGCTTGAAAGCTCCCTCTCCATCAGAGCAGGAAATGATTCTTCAATCTAATCCTAGCCATTTCCACTGTATTCTGAAGTGTTACCTGTGTGACCAAAGTCAGTATGTCATTCAGAACATAACTTTGTCTGATAGAAGCTTTTCAGGTCATAATTTCTTTTTAAAGAAAGTTGTGGTTTTGTTTGTGATGAAATGATGAGTTTAGTTTTTACTAAGTTTGCTTTCAATCGCAGCAATTGACATGTGGTCTGCAGGAATCGTATTCCTTTCTCTGCTCAGTGGACGGTATCCATTTTACAAAGCAAGTGATGATTTAACTGCTTTGGCACAAATCATGACGGTCCGTGGATCCAGAGAAACCATTCAGGCTGCTAAAACTTTTGGTATGCAAACCTTAATTATGGGGGAAAGGGGAAAACGTGTGCTTGGTCTGCCATCTAATACAGTCTGTGATTTATTATTTTCTTTAGGTTTAGGAGTAATTTTGGAGGTAAATCACACTTTTTGCATGTAAAGCACTAAAAATACTAATCTATATATACAGAGTTTTAAGAAAGTCTTGTATTTTTTCTGTCTTGTATAACTTGTACATGGAGTACTTCATGCCATAGATTTCCCAACCTGTCTATTGCCTTTCACTAAGTCAGGGCTATTTGAGGTGAAATATGTCAGCTAAATGTTTTCTACTGGCATTTGGTTAGAATTCTTGAGGCAGTGTTGCTATTCCTGCAGAATTTGTCCTGGAGGCTTAAGTCAATATGACTTAATATTTATATGATGTAAACCTTGCTTTCTCCCCCAAGAAGGGCTAGTGAAAAAAAACCAACAAACCAACCCAAAAAACAATAGCTGGCCTGTTTAAAAAAAAACAAAGTCACCACCACCAGAAAACACACAAAAAAACTAAAATAAAGGTTGTCCTAATTGTTTACAACCCAAAAGCCGCAGCACTTGTTACCTGGAAGTGTAACTGACAGCGTTGATTCTCATTCTCCAGCCAGAGGTGTAAAAGTCAGGGTATCTAATTGTCTTCAGTTCTGTTTAAGTGGCAGTGAAACTGAAATGAAAACAAAGATTGTGTGTGGTGGGTGACAGCCCGTCACTAGGTGACTTCACAGGGAAACCTAAACAGCTTCTTTGTTCTGAGCAGAACTGAGATATCATTGTCCCTCTGACTTGCTGGCTGTTGCTGTATAACAGTTCTGGTTTGGAGGAGTGGGAGGGTTAGATTTGGGTTTTGATAGGTTGACTTTTTTTTAACTGCTGGTTACACTTCAAGAGATGAAGTTTCTCTGAAACCAAGGTGGAGGTTGCATGGAAAGTATAATAAAATGCCAGTTACTGTAACAATTTTTTTCCAGGTAAATCAGTTCTGTGTACCCAAGTTGTCCCAGCACAAAACTTAAGAACCCTCTGTGAGAAGCTGAGAGGAACAAACAGCAGCTGCAGGAGATCCCAGGGTGAAGTGCCCAGCAAGGCTGTAAGTGACTCAGCTTTGCCAGCTGCAGTAGACAAACCGTGTGCTCCCGAGACACTCGGAGAACAAACTCAACACTTGGAGAGCTTTCAAGAAGGTGATGGTGCTTTGGAAATGAAGACAATGGACATGAAAGGGTGGGATCAGGTTCCTGATGAAGCATATGACCTACTTGATAAGCTACTAGACTTAAACCCTGCAACAAGAATAACTGCAAAAGAGGCTTTGCTGCATCCTTTTTTTAAAGACATGAGATTCTGAGAAGACACCGTTTATTGCTTTCATACATTTTATGTGGAAGTGCAGTATTGAGGTAGTTTTACCTTGCTGCCCTCAACATCTATGCTTGTTCAAACACCATCCCACTGTGCACAGAACTACTGAAATGTTGGCCCGTAGAGTTGGACTGCAAATGTAAGTTTACTTTAAGAAGTACTTGCGGATGTAAAAGTCATGTAAACATCACCAACATGGTCTTAAGACACTTCTGAGGGGTTATTGCTGCGCATACCTGTTCTCTGAGAAAGTTAACTTTGATTAAAAGCTACAAAAAAAAAAAAAGGATAAAATGGTTTTCACAAGCTCTGTGGTTAGTTCTTGAAATATTCCCTTAAAATTTACAAATTCGCCTTAAGGGATGACTAAAATAAGAATGTGCTTGAGAGCCTTTTTTTCCATACTTGCATATCTCTGCATTCTTCTTATTAGTACATGAAAATGGAGCAGAGCATGTTAATTTTGCTCAGACTATTTTGAGAGAACAGTGTTACTTTGGGAGTGTTACAGGAGGAGAGACCAGGTGCTGGAGGTTGTATCATCAAAAGTGTAACTGTTTTAAAAGTACATTTTTCTTCCTCTCTGGTCTTTCCTAGTTAGGTAATAGCAATAAACACAACTCCTCCTTGTGCATAGTCCATGTTTCCTCAGTGCCTTGGGTAGCTGTCAATATTCAACAGCTACTGCCTTCAGAATGTTTCATGTCATACGCATACGTTTGATTTGTATTATGGAAACTGATTTTTTTAAAAGGAATATCTGTTAAATAAAGGATTTGTTTTTATACTTCATCAGGTTGTCTAGAGATGCTTCTATAAAATTAGTCAGGTCAGGTTTTCCTGAGGGATGTTTCTGTTAAGGAAGAATTATGAACATTTGTTTCCTGCATGAATTCCTCAGTGATAGAAAACACTTTCCAGATACCTCTAGTGTCTACGACTGTCACAGTGGAAGTATCTTAATTATCAAGGAAGTCTTACCAGAGAGCTAGAAGTCAGCTATTGTCCAGTCCTAAGTAGGAAAAAACCCTTAATAACCTCTAACCCTGTACATTCAGTGTGCAAAGTAAGTTATATTCTGTTCTGCAGAAGTTACTCTAAAGCCCTTGGTAATTCTCAAGACCAGAACTTAGACAGTGTTTTTCCACGTACGTTTCTTGAAATGCTAATGGCGTTGTTGCTGTAAGAGGCTGTAAGTCATTCTGAGAAAAGATTGCTTTGATAACTTTTGCACAAGCCTTCTCATATGAGCTGGTGGTTCTGATAGTGCAAAGGTCCTGACCAGGGCTGGGGCTGAAAAGACATTATTTCAATATACTCAAGCTCTTGAATACATAGAAAGTGATGGTAACATTGCTCTGTTGCTGGCATCAGTTGTTAGAGGAAAATATTTGCAGATGTCAGAATATCGATTGCAGAAAATCTTGAAACCCCCAAGACCCTGGGGCCCAGGTCTTAGTAATTTTTGCTGTTTATATAATTTCAACACAGCACGTCACTGAGAAATTATTTATCTAAAGGAACTGTGGCCAAATTTGGCAAGCAATGCTGTCTGCCAGTGTCTGCAGATGTATTGTTTCCTCCTACGTTTGCTCATGCTGTCTGTGGCCTTATGCGAGCACTAGCTGACAGCAAGCAAAAATATGTCAACTATCTATTGTGAGCTTTCTAAATGGCTTTGACTTTTTAAGCTTTCCTGCTATTCACAACATTAAGCAGCTCCTTGGGGCAGGCACTACAGCAATTAACCATTGCTTGAGTTCAACAGCCAAAAAGGGAAAATCGCCCCTAATAGCGTTTTTACCAAAACATTAAGGGTAAATAAAATTCTAAGGAACAATTTTCAGCTTAGTATATTTGATAACAAGCTAGAAGAACACATCGGTATCCCTTCTTCCAGAGTGTGATTTATTTAAAACCTGGAGAGATCTATTTTTTTTCAGGGGAAGGATAAAATGAAAAGAAAAATGTGTTTGAACAAGCATTTGCTCACAAAGTACTTTTTGTGGCACTCCAGAAAAAACGAAAGCCAGAAGTAAAATGTGAAATGCAATGGGCTCTCAGGGGCAGGAAAAAAAATAGAGAAAATGAAGGAAATCTGCCAGAAAATACTAGAGGTGAGCAGTGATTGCCACTGAACTTTCTGCTTCTCTCTCCTGTGGTTCTAACGGTAATAGCAAAGTACCAAGATTCCTTTAGAGTTTAATTACCTGATTTGAAATGTTTATAAACTGAATGTGAATCTCCTGCCATGAGAGCTTCAATTAGGAGAAACTCCGCAGAGAAATGACATTGCTGAAGCACGTGTTCCGTGGCTGCGAGGCTGCAGTTGGATTACTGTTAAGTTCTGGACACTGTGCTATGACAAGGTTATTAATAAATTGGAAAGAAACCAAAACAGCAGCAAAAAGCAGCATGGCCTTGTAAAAGAGGAAGAGAAATTGATACTTAGAATCCTGAGAAGAGAGTGCTGGGAGCAAATCGAAATCCATCTGTGTATCTAGCATAGGACAGACTAGCTTATTCTCGGTAGTAAGCCAGGCTAGGTAAGGAAATTCTGGCGTGTGTTCAGTTTATGGTATCCTGCCTGGTTGTAAAGGATAATTAGGAAATGGGAGAGCATCTTCCTAAAAGTGTCTGAGGATGCACCTGCAAAGCAGCAACAGTTTTTCTGGATAATACTGAGAATAAGGGATAAATGAAATTCTAAATTCTATTGAGTTTGTAGTCCTGTCACTTTTGAGTTTTTGAGATTGGACTCAATTAAGTGTTTTTTTGCAGCAAAATACTATGTGGATAAGAAAAGAAATGAGATGTATATATTCTGAGAATATTCAGTATCCTCCTTTATGTATTTGCTATAACTAGAGTTTATGTATTCTCTGTTCTCCAGAAAGTAAAGCCATGTGGAACAAACATACAGCCAAGACTTCCTGTGCAGGTGCAAAAGGCTCCCTCAATTCCTTGAGTGGCCTCTGAAGGCCACCAGGTGGGATGGGATCCTAAAGCATTTCCATAATTGCCCAATATCCAGCAAGTTCCTCTGGCTAGAAGCTATGTTGCTAGAACATAAGGTAGAACATGAAGGAGGTTTTCATTTCAGGGTGCCAAGCAAAAAAACCAACCCAACTAGCCTTTACAAAGATGATTTCTTTTCCTAGCGTCTTTCTGACCATTACATTCTGCTAATAACAAAATATAAGGGAAAAAAATATCTTTAGAGGTTGCCTCAAGTATTTGTTGGTGATGGAGAGGTAGGCTCTGCTTGTGAGCTAGATTACACATGTAAAAGAAAGCGTTTGCATTTAGCAGGGCACGCCTGAAATCTTCCTGCCTCCTGAAGGCAGTGCCCACAAGACAAGAGAAGTAAAAAACCAACCAAAACATTTTCTCATAGTTGTTCAATTTATCACCACGTTTCAAGGACTTTTCAACTATGGGGAGAAAATGAGCAGCCACTGAAGGTATTTAACAGAGCAAGAGCATTTTAAAGGAAGCTAGTACTTACCAGCTTCGTTAGTTCCTATTCTATAACGAAACAGGGTATCTCAAGCAGTAGGCTTATAGCAAGGGCAGTTCCCTCAGACATTACTCAAGCAACGTTCAAACTGTAGCAGACTTGTAAATGTTCTGGTTTGGGGTTTTTTATGTTTGTTTTTTTAAAGCACATAGTGAATTTTTCTACTGATGCAGCCACAGCATGTTCACTTCTAATTCCTCTTGTACCCTGTCCAGAAAAGAGAAGTGTCCCGGGTCAGTGGCAGTACGTACGTGGTCCATACTCCTCTCTGCTGCTGTTCCTGGCTGGCCCATTCAAGGGGGAGTAAATATTTAAATTGGCAGCCTGCACACCGTGGGTGGAAATCGGAGAGTCCCTTTGATCCTACACTTAGGAAGGGCAGCATATAGAGCTTGGTTACTCTGGTAACAAAAGATTTCTGGTGCCACTGAGGTGAGAGCCCGGTAAATTGGGTATTTTACGTCAGAAAGGTACAGCAACCAAAGGCTTTTAAATGTGCCTGTTGTATATTTAATTCTGCCTCTCCATGACTCAGCCCCTTTTTACTTTCATGTCCTGTGACTCTGCAAGAATCTTGTCCCCATACAGTGTTTTATTGTATCCTGTTAAAAACTAACCACCGTAAGCATTCCTGAGTATCCCCAGAGTATTGTTTATTCCATTTCTGGAAAGACTTAAATCTTCCTGTGGGGATATGGCAGGGAAGAGGGTGGTTTTGTTACACGTTATTTGCTTTCTTGCACAAAATTCTTCCATGGTTTTCAGAAGAGTCAGATTTTAATCTAAGCTTTAATTATACCTTTGTTTCAAAAAGTACTAGCGCTACAAAGGGTTTTACCTAAGGCATCCATTTTCTTTTGTATAGCATAAACAAACTACTTGTAACAACATATAATTCATTTCACTTTTAATATGAAAAGATAGGGATATGGACTAACAATTGGGATATTTGAAGAAAATTAACTTTTTGGCTAAAAGGTTGTATAATGTGGTTTATTGAATGCCATAGGTCATGGCTAACAGGAGGCAGCTCATTGATAAAAATCTCATACTTTCCATTCCCTTTTCCTCTCATCATCTCTCCCAAAAAATCTTACCAGGGGATCAGATTCCTGACTCTGTTGCTGTAAGATACGTGTTTGTCTTTAATGATTCTTTTGCTGCTTTGAATCTTACTGTGCAAACCACCAGTTATTTCCATTGCCAGTAGCCCTGTGAGCCCTCTCAAGCCTTGCTTCTCTTCAACTGTCCATATGTTTGTTTCTCCGCTCTTGTGAGACCCCGCCTGAAGTACTGTGTCCAGCTCTGGGACCCCCAACATACAAGGGACACTAACCTGTTGGAATGGGTCCAGCGCAGGGCCACAAAGATGATCAGAGGAGTGGAGCACCTCTCCTGTGAGGACAGGCAGAGAGAGCTGGGGTTGCTCAGCCTGGAGAAGAGAAGGCTCAGGGGAGACCTCATAGCAACCCTCCAGTACTTAAAGGGGGCCTACAGGGAAGAAAAAAAGACACTTTGTCAGGGAGTGTAGCAATAGGACAAGGGGTAACAGTTTTAAACTGAAAGAGAGGAGATTTAGATGAGACATTAGGAAGTAATTCTTCACTTTGAGGGTGGTGAGACACTGGAACGGGTTGCCCAGAAAAACTGTGGAAGCCCCAACCCTAGAAGTGTTCAAGGTTGGATGGAGTTTTGGGCAACCTGGTCTGGTAGGAGGTGTCCCTGCCTACGGCAGGGGGGATTGGAACTAGATGATTTTCAAGGTCCCTTCCAACTCTAACTGTTCTATGAGAGATCTCTGTTTCCCTATCAGAACCCCTCACTTGCACTTGGCAGTGTAGGTAAGAAATTCTGCAGTTCTCTGTAGAGTTTAATTTTTCTTCTCTGTAGTCTTGTCTTTTCTGAGAATATCCATTTCAAATGAAAGAAGTCAAACCTCTACAGGAATATTTACGTGTCTATGCAGCTGTCTGTCTTACACTGGAGGAAAGTGATGAAGTGAGACTCAGAGCACACAAAATGCTACAGCCAGCCTGTTACTTGCCTCCATAAAAAAATCAACAACATTTCCCTTCACCAGATTCACATTCAGCTCTAAAATTTGTTTCAAAGTTGCTTTCAAAACTCCCCCAAAAGTTATTCTGCCTTCTGATTGCCAGCCCGCTGCCATGGGCTGCCTTAGCCGCTCATGGGGCTCCTTCCACGTCCCAGCAGCGAGGGCACCACGATAGCTGACTTATCGCAGGAGGGTGCAAGTCTCAGATCAGGGATCTTTTTGGTTTACCGGGTTGAAAGGGTAGTTACCACAGGCAATTCACCACAGCACAGAGCTGTCCCGCAGGCAGTGTATTGCCAAGCAGTTACCTCCTGCTGGGAGCTTTCACAGGAACCAGTTATTTGGCTATGTGTTTTCCATGGCGGGTCTGCTTGCAAAGAGCTCTGGAACTTGAGTGACACTCATTACTGTTGCTTCATGAAAAAACCCACAACAAAACAGCATGTAGTTTGCACCTTTAGGGATTTACCCCAGTTGTCTTTGTAACAATCACAGTATATTCCCTCATGAGCAGCCTACTCTGTGAAGGAAGAGAGGTTCAAGTTACCAGCTGATTGCTATGCTTTTCATTTGCTAAAAATCAATGATTTGACTAATTTGATGCATTATGACTTAGATATGATCAAACAGCCAGCAAAACGAAGACTGCAGGATCTCTGATAAGTTATTTCGGACATTGATGCAAATACCCTGGACCAACAGTGCTCCAGAATTGCATTCCCTGGCCTTCAGAGCTTATAAAATGAGTCTTAAACAAGGGCTTTTCCTTGAAACGGTCTCAGGAAGATTCATCACCTACAAATTTCACAGAGCACATAAAACTGATTAATTAAACCTACTGTTTCTAGCCATTTTGGATGCTAATGGACTTGGCAGGACATTTTACTTGGACAATTTTCCACTTCATCTGATTGCTGCTGAACCACACAGCTCCTGCTGTCCCACCACCTTTAAGACTACGTACTGATCCTTGGAGATGTGAGTGTGATCTGGACATGCTTCACTCAGCCCACCACCTCCCAGTAAAATTTGAGGTAAAAGATTCAAACTACTCTACCAAGCCAATTCTTTTTCAAGTGCGGACTGACCACAATCACAGCTTGTGAGATGGTATGATTTTGTTCTCTCATGTACTAATTACTCCATAGAGGTAGCCATAGCATCGAGCCTACAACTCTGGTTTTAACCCTGTCACATTTGTGGATCAGGGTGGTGAAATGCTGGGACATACCACACATTTACATTGTAGCAACAGCTTCTGTATGTCAGTTGTAAGCGCCTCAGTCAGTCCATGCTAGGCTTTGGCATGCAAACCTGAAAACTAGATGTCATGCAGCTTTCACGTTTTAACATCACTCATCCCCCGTTGCCAGTATCAGCCGAAGCAAAATGCTATTTCTCAACGTTCAAAGATGTCTCAGAATATCCAGGGGAGTAATTCAGTGCTGTGATTCAGCCACGTGCATGTTCTTTGGGTTAATCCCAGCAAGTCTATTTTGTATTTTCCACTACAACAAACTGGAGTTTGGAAAATAATTCCTCCTTGTGATTTTACTGGGCCGTATGAGAAATGTAGCTCTAGTTTTTACAGAAGCCTTAAATTAGAGGTAAAAAAAAAAGAACATTCAGGTAGCACAAGAAATACACCTGCAGTCAATACAGAGAGTGGGTATGTAAGGGATAATAGAAGATGGTCTGGGTGAGACACGATGGGAACTTACTAGTTAAACCACACCCAGGATATGTGCCAAGAGAAAGCAGGGAACTTGGTGCTGTTGCTGCTGAACCATCAAAACAACCTCGAGAATCTTCAACAGTTAACACTGGTCCAAATAATCAGCTCCAGCAGCTACCCAGACCTGGAGAACATCAGAGCCGTGGGGGGATGTTTCCTCACACCTGGGGCCATGCAGGGTTTCAGGGCAGGAGCTGCAGGTGTGGAGGCAGCAGCAGAGAAGTGCCCTGGCAAGGTGTCCCCCCAGCCACCCTCCCTGGCTCCTGGTTTAGCAGAGCGGGCTGCTGCCTCCCCATTGCCATCGGGCCCTGCATACAATGTGAGCAGCAACCCTCCCTTTCTCTTCCCACTAATCTTTTCCAGTTTATAAAACTGACAAACAGAGGATAATAGATGGTTTTTAAAGATATGCAGCTTACTTATCAGGAGGAGTGGAGCTGGATACAGCAGCACAGGATTTTTTCCTTATCAAAACAGAGAAAGAACTGAAAGATGGATGCTACCAGATACCACAATAAATTCCAATTCCCATCAAACAAACTGTAACGAGTCATTAGCATCCTCCCACTCCAGTGCAGGGAGATCTTCCTGTTGGCCTGTGCTCCTGCACTGAGTTGACTTTTTCTCTTGAACTGCTCTGCATAGTTAACAGGAAAACATAATTTGTTGTTAAGCTTTATTTCTCTTGGTTCAGAAAGAAGGCTTTCTGATGGCAATAAGCAAAAGGTGTTTTCCCCCTCTCACTCCTTTGACTTCTACATTCTCCTTCCCGGAAAGAAGTTTATCAAATTTATAATGTGTAATTAAGCATACCAGACCTAAGAATGGGAGGGATCTTTTACAACTATTCCAAAACTTGCTGGTGACCAAAGAGTCTGAAGAGGCCTCCAAGTAGAGTTCCTTCATTTGAGGGGAAAAAAGCAACAGTTTCCACTGCCTGAGAGAACAGAGCGCAACCAAAAAGCTTCAGACTACTGCTATTTTGCCAGTAACTTTTCAGGTATCCCATCATTGTCAGGGCAAGAATGTAATTTCCTCCAAGTGTTTCCAGGTGTGGTTCTTCCCAGAAGGTTCTCTTTGACACTGGTATTCTAAGAGTTAAGACAACTGAGATTTTAGTTCAGAACTTTCTTACAGAAAAATGTTAGAATATACACACAGAGAGTATTACAGCTAATAGCAAGCCTGAGCACAGAAAGAGTCTGGACAGGCAAAACCCAGAAGAAAATAGATGAGATGGAAACACACAGGAGGAGCTGCAACAAAATGAAATGGGAATGCATTTCCATCCAAAAGGAAGAGACATTTGTTCTCATAGTGTGGAGGAGTAAGAAGCAACAAGCTCACTGCAAGTTTTCGCAGCCAGAGTCCCTCAGATAATTGCCCAAATACTGGTCAGCCTACACGCTCCACTATTATTGAACACATGACACTGACTGAAAGTAAAAAGACAGCACTAAGCATTTTGTGGGGCACTAAGCCCCACAGCCCTGCAGTCGCCATCCCTGGATCGTCCAGATTGGAGACTTACATGAACAAGGTACAGGTTCTTTCCAGGTGCTGTCGCACCCCCTCCCCCCCCATCCTTCCCCCCTTCCTCTGCAAACCTAGTCTATAGAGACAGAGAAAGGGAAGGCAGTTTTGGGACTGCATGCCTACATCTTGCCCCACTATGTGAAAGCAGGCTGAAGCTAGGCTACATCTTGCCCCACTATGTGAAAGCAGGCTGAAGCTAGGGAACAAACTCAAGCCTGCTTGCAAAGTGCTTCCTAAGCATAACCTTGTGAAGTAAAGCACTCAAAATAGCTATTAGAAAGAAACCCACCCCCCCTTGCTTAGCAGCTCACGTCAAAGGAGCTTAAGCACATGCCTAAAGTTAAACAGATGTTTAGGTTTCTGCTCAAGTGGGGCCTGTGCTGACTCTGCAGAATTGCAGGTTTACAGGGCTGAGTAGTGGCAACTGCAGGCCCTTAATTCTGCTTGTACCTCTGCTCTACTGATATGTGCTTCTTGGTATGCACATACTGCAAACACTGGCTGAGATGCCAGATTTCTGTAACATACACAAAGCCATAAAAGTACTTCTCAAGCTCTAGCAAGCTAGTTGATTCAAATAAAGCACACACATTTCTTGAAAATTAACTAGAGATCTATATAATTGTGTGCTAGATAGGTACAAAAAGGTTTTCATAACCTGATTACTGACCCAGTCAATGATCCCGAAAACCTACATTGAACCAAGAGTGGGCAAAGACAAAAAGGCAAGAGGAGTTGAAAAATACAGAGTTAAGATTGCTACAAGACACTCTTTTCAACTAATCACATGCTAAATTAGTATTGTATCTACAGTGTCTAGAAATGAATAAGTGAGTTATAAATACATGAGTTTAATCTCTAAACTAGTCTTCAAAACTCTTTGCTTGCCTAAAAGAGTCAGGTTAATCCAAATGGACGTTATCTGCTTTAGAGACAAACTCCATTGTGGGGGAAAGCTCTAGTTGCCAAGTACTTGGCAAGACAGATTTGCAATTAGGTACTTCCCTCTACCCTAGGGAGCCTGGACTATAAAAAGAGAACAAGAGAACGACCCAAATTTAACTAAATGAACTGCACCCACTCCAAAAGCAGTATGCCAAGTTTCAAAATATTCTGGCTTACTATGAAGCTTTAAAGATAAGTTTCCAACAGCCATCTCAATACACATATGCACACTAGGATTTTATGCAGAAATATAGCTTATAACAAGGCCTGGGTAATACAGTTTTTGCCAGAATTGGTGCATATATAGAGAACATGCTCATGCATTGTCTATAAAGTCAGTCCATGAATTACAGTTGGCAAGCAGCATGTACAGGAGACAAGGGTGGTTGTGAAATAGATTGCAAGAGCTGCTAGTTTAAGAATAAAGTTTGTGCTGGAGGTACATAAGCAGAGTGTGAATAAAGGAGCATAATCCTGCAAAAGGTTATTGACTATGGAGACAAGCTGGCATAAAGATCCTGTGCTTGTGCTCCTGACACACAGCAACTGACTGGCTAATCAAGTTACACTGAAAATACCTCTTTCTTACAGTTTCTTTTCCAAAAAGCTGCAGATGCAATCCTCTTGGGAAGAAGCAGTATGAGGGTCACAATATGTTCAAGTCTTGCCACACTTTAAAAAAAATATAAATAATTCTAGTCCTTCCCAGTTTCCGAAGCATACAGTGAAGCAGTAAGTTAAGAATCTATGGGAGAAAGCCAAAGCTCTTTCCTTTTTGTGTGAGATTTGCAGTGATACGTGTAGATTCTGCCTTTCCTATCTGGTCAAGTTCGCCAAAACAGACTGGGTCCCCAAAAACTTTAGCTGCACAAAATAAGATCATCCATCGTAGGGATGAATGAACACACACATAAGTTCAGGTAAAGCGCCCCAGCTATGGAATACTTAAGTGTACTGAGAAATGGTTTCATTGATAGTTTCAAAAAAAGCCTCAAAAAACTTCCAAAAAAAAAAAAAAGAAAATTCATTTGTTTATAAAATTCCTTCTGCTAAATGCACTATGCAAAATTCTTAGATCAGATCTAAAAATGATAAACAGCCCAAGTAGGCCTGCACAAAGGACAGCTCAGACTTTCACACAAATCCCATCACTTCTGTACAGAGCGCCCACAGCAGAGCACAAGGAAAGGGGCGGCAGATCTGCAGCAGAAAGGATTAAAATTCTTGATAAAATTGCTGGATTTCTAGTAGCACAGAAACTGACAAATAACTTTTCCAAATCTGATTTTTCCATTAGCTTTCATAATAGTAAGCAGTGCTAGAAGTGTATAAGATACTTCTTCTCCTCATCCCAAGAGAGCCATAATTTTTAAGTGATCTCTCAGATGGGGCAGTACTTGAGGCAAGAGAATTCTCCAGCATCAGGTTAACAATCCTTTCAGAAGAACCAGGGAGTTTATCCCATAAGATATGGGCAGTACCTCATGACCTTCTAAACTTCATGCATGTATTTCAGCCTGGTTTTGTCATTATAAAACTGTACTGCAAGAAAAGTTTACAAAGTGTCATGCTTAGGGTGTTGATGATGTAGAGGTATGTAATTTCAAAACAAAAACAAGTTTATTTCATCTTTAAAGAATGTACTATTCTGATAACGACCATCTCCAAGTAAACTGATGAACCACTGGGAGCCACAGCAATGTGAAATTCATTCCTCTGAGATACACAGGAACTGTTTATTTCTTTGTGTGCTCAGACACAATCTGGATTTTTCATTTAGTTATTACTGTAGGCAAGTGAAATGAGAGCTATAGCATCCTGGTGAATTAATTATGGCTCATTTCCCTGCCATCTCTTCTGTATTTTGATTCTAATGCTACAGGACAGGCAGGCTGTTCCCCACCTCCTATTTCTCGTTAATCGTTAGGAATTGCCATCTTGCCCCTTGGCTCAGAAGTTGCTGATTTTTAGCAACATTTCACTATATATTCCTTTCAAAACACAGTTTTGCTTTTAGGTGGTATTTTCATTTCCAACCAGGTGAAGCCCAGCCACTGCTGTGCTGCTGTTTAGGTAGGGTTGGCCTCTCTGCCTCTCTATGATACATGAGTACAACCTTGGCACGTAAACATGGAGTTACCAAGGCTCAGATGGACTGTGCCAGGGGAGGTCTTGCCTTCTTTGAGAGTGGCAGAGCACTGGAGCAGGCTGCCAAGGGAGGTGGTGGGGTCTCCATCTCTGGAGACATTCAAAACCTGCCTGAACAAGTTCCTGTGCAACCTGCTCTAAGAGGACCTGCTTTGGCAGGGGAGTTGGACTAGATGATCTCCAGAGGTCCCTTCCAACCTCATATCGTTCTATGATTCTGGGTAGAGCCACTTAGGGCCAGCCAGTATTAGGGAATGAAGGATGGGAACATGCATGGAAGAGCAGGTTTCAGTACAGCACAGCCTGCTCCCGAGCACCAACAGCACTCTTGCAGCAGGGGTGGAGGCAGGATCCTAGTCACTCCTCCTTGCTCACAAGGATTTATTTTTTTTTTTTGTGTTGTTCATGCCAGAATCAAGTGGGCAGATGGTGTCTTTTTGATTTCTAGCAGAGGAGATCACAGCTGTCCCCTACACATCAGCCTACCCTACCAAGCATCCTCCAACCTTCACACTTAGTATAGAGGCAAAGTTTCCTCTTGCATTGTCTCCTCTTTTTTTGGGGGTGAAACTAAGACTGAGGCATTGTGCTTACGAGTTCTGTTCACTCAAATCTAAGATACCTGCCCTATTGCTATTGAAATCTGAAGGGCTCCAAATATCACCACAGGCTATTAAATACTTCTCAACAAACATCAGCAAGGTTCAGACTTGGAGCAAGAGCCCCAGACCTGGTAACACACCACAGGAAGAACACTGAAGAAACTGAGTGCCACCCCTTCTCTGGTCCCCACAACAACAGGAAATTTGTTAAACAAAAGTCTGAGCTCATCCCAAGAAGCAATCAATGCCCCCAGTATACGGGAAAAGATATGACCTGGAAAGAGAGGTCAGGAAACATGCTGGCAATCAGTTTAGTCATGTGAAGCCAGACACCTTGAGAAATTCTGAGACACATGGATGACACAATCCCTCTCAGGATGAAGCTGATTTCTTTTAGCTTCCGTAGCACTTCGATGAAGTGCAGGAGAGTTCAACACACACACCACAGCAGAGTTGGTATGATTTGGTATGTGCCAGTTGTCCGGTATCTCCCAGCTGGAGCATCATGTGTAATTCAGCAGTTGGTAACAAGGATGTGCTCACTGCAGGCTGGTAAAAGACCAGCAGAAGGAGTGGGGCTGCTCCACCAGAGAACATGGGTGAAGAGCAAAGGTGACCATGGTGCAGACAGCTCCCTCACCAACAAGACACAATCTCACAACACGTGAACAGGACAGGCACCACTGGCACATCAGCAGTCCCCGATAAAGTAAAGGGGTAACCTGGGTCCAGGGTCTATGCAGAGGGTCCAGTCAGGAGCAAAAGGAGATGAGGCTGGAGATGAGGCCACAGCACAGACTCAAGTCCCATCCAGAAGACAGGGTCAGGGCTGGAGACAAGCACACTTAGGAAGCCTGACTTGAAGCACAGCCTCAGGCCGTGGCCAGAGGTTCCAGGGGAGGCTGGTCAGGGCTGGTGGTATGCTCGGGTCCCTGCCATAGTGGTTCCAACCTTGACTGCCTTGTCTTCTTACAGGAGGAGGTCACTACTGTAACCTTATTGCTTTTATCATCACGTTTCCAAAAAGATAGACAGCTGCCACAGTACTTCTGTCTCTCTTTTGAGAGAACAGTTTTTAAAACAGCTGTTGGGGTAATTTAAGCTCATGCTGTCAAATAAATTGACCGTGCAATTTTTGCGGTTTACTTCATTGATACCTTTTAAAGCCAGCCTCGGGGACCTCAGAGTTGCTGCTCAAGTGAGTATTTCATTGCTTTAATTTAGGATTGAAAACATATTACATCTTTCAATCGCCATTTCTGCCTTTCATACAAGCTGCTTCCTGCCACATCACACTCATTCATTTATGGTTTTCTGTATTATTTAACAAAAAAAAGAAGTCCCAGACGCGGTATGCGTCTGTTACGTAACCCCCCACCCCGTCCCCTCAGCCCCCCCTTTCCCCACTAAGGGCACAGGAATTTGGGATGCCGAGCGGCCGCAGCTGAGTGAGCAGACTTGGCAGGCTGAGATTTTACTTCCTGCAAAACTGGAATGCAGAGCAGCTCGCTGGGCTTTGGAGTTTGTACAGTAATTATTGCAATAAGGAGTTAGACCGGGAAAGGGAAATAAGGCAGGCGTTGAAGCAAACCTGCTGCCTGCTCTGCAGAGCAGGACTCAGCTGAAATCAAGTATTTTAAAGTAGGACAGCACACCATATCGCAAGTGTGAGCAAGTGGCCACTGTGCTCAAAAAGCCTGTGGGTCACTGCCTGCAGCAGAGCATACAAGAGCAGGACTCCAACCAAACATGACTCAGAAGAGTCAATCTGCCCTATTCCCATTCTTTTAACTCCTGTCCCAGCTTCTGCATGCACAAAATATTTTTGAGCCACTTCATTTTTGTCCAGGTGACTGCTCTGAGCAGGAAAAGTGGGATTGCTTTTGGGAGTGCTGGATGTGCAGAACTTGTTCTCAGGCGGCAAGCGTCCCAAAGGTTGCCAGTCATAGAATCATAGCATCATTCTCGTTGATGATCTTGAATGCCTCTTCCAAGTCCATCCATCACTGGGAAATGTTACTGCTGGAGAGGCTGGGCTGTCCGAGTCTTAAGCCAGGACAGGCCCACTGGCCTGGGCGTTGTACCCACTCTCTCCCAACACTCATGAGCACTGTAGAAACTTGGGATTGTTTAATTTGAGGAAGAGGAGGCTGAGGGGAGACCTCATCACTCTCTACAACTGCTTGAAAGGGCATTGTAGGGAGGTTGGTGCTGGACTCTTTCCACGGGCAATTAGCGACAGAACAAGAGGGAATGGCTGCAAGCTGCAGCAGGGTAGGGTTAGGCTGGACATTAGGAAAAAATATTTCACAGAAAGAGTGGTCAGTCAGTGGAATCAGCTGCCCAGGGAGGTGGTGGAGTCACCCTCCCTGACTGTGTTTCAGAGTAGATTAGATGTGGTGTTGAGGGATATGGTGTAGGGGAGAACTTGTAGAGTAGGGCTGATGGTTGGACTTGATGATCCCAAGGGTCTCTTCCAACCTAAATGATTCTATGATTCTATGAAACGGAGCATGTTAAGCTAACACAGACTCTATAAAGGATTCAACGTGCTAAAATCAGATATGTCAAGTATTTGCAAATCTGCCCCCGAAGGAGCTGGGCTGACCCTTTGCACCAAAACATGAACTGCTGGGTTTCTCATGGAAATGTGAAAACACGCATCCTCTCCAAGCCACGCGGTTCAGTTTTTGCATGAAAGCTTGAGTATAACAGAGGTAGTAAGTTTCATACCAGCCACTTCAGGTAGGGTTAACTCTACCCTGGGGAACTCTGTAAGGGGAGGTTATTTGCATAATTTTAAAACAAATTTTACAAGCAAAGTTTCAAGAACAGTAAGTAACTTCCTGCAGTGGGAGATCCTGCGCTGAGGGTGGGAGAATACACACACCTGCTATCCCCAGGAGACCAGGCCTCCCAAATTCCACTGCCCTTTGGATTTCATCCCTTCTCATACCCAATCAAGCGCTCGAGTTACCACCAGCATCACTGGTCACAAACTGTTATTTAGTAAGCATGTGGTAGTGACTTTGTTCATTTCTGCCCCTCCAAGAAGAGAGGACTTTCCCTAAGAACTAGAACACAAGCCAGCTCCTTGTAAGTGAAAAGTTTGTAGCAGAGTCAAGGTATGATAATTTCTTCATGGTGTGTGGGTTCCACCTCTTTGTGGCACACCGCTGGTTACTGGTACACGCAACATCTCAATTCAGCACTGCCAATGAGTTGGTGATTAACAATTAACATTCTCCATTTCTTAAAGGAGTTGGCCCTTTTGCTGTAAGCAAAAGCCTTGCAGCTCCCATCCACTCCTCTGCTGCTTCCCTCTACCTTGGTGCAGGAGCCACCACCTTAGGATTCCTGGCTGACCAGGCTCCTCCCAGTGCTAAGGTGGTGGGAAGTGAGATACCACCTCCTGCCTCCCACTCCCTGGGTGGTTTGTTTAAAAAAAACATGTAAGAAATAACAAGATTTTTGGTTATGCTAGAGTTAAAAATCAAATCCTCTCACACTTTTCACAGGTGTGGGTTTTTTTTATATTTTTAAAAGTTGTTTTTGAAGTAACCTCAACTATAGTCTCCAGAATTCAGGATTTTCTCCATTTGTTCTTTCTGAATTAGGGATATAAATACATCATCAGTTAAGGATACAACCTAGCAACAGTTAAATAGTCCTCATTCCCCTGAAGATAATGGGATTGCTCGCATGAGAACGTTGTGAAGCATAGCAGATTTTTTTTCAAACATTTCTTTTGGCTTAAAATATTTAGAATAAGATCTCCCAATTTTCCAGCAACACAGCTGTTACATGTCTGGCTTTAAACCCAAAACTCTTTGTACCACACTAAGATTCCCAGGGAATAGCTGCAAAACCTAAAGGAATTTACAAACCTTAGCATTGACAATTTATCCCTTAATCAAGGATTTTTTTTTTTTTAATGGGCTACTTCAGTTAAATTTCCTTAATTTCATTTTATAGCATTCCTTTGAGGATGCATTCTGTCAAAGGGACGTTTGATAAGACTAGGGATATCTCAAGTCCCTAGTCCCAAACCTGGAAGTGAGAAGTTTTGGCCAATGTCTCAGTAGGAAATTTTCATTTCAAGAGGAAAAAAAAAGAAATAATTCTGATTTATCAAAAATTATTCAAAAGGAAGAGCTATTTTTGAAAAATGTCCAGCTCAAAAACAAAAGAAAACCAACCCCACCAAAAAAAGAAATAAATTAAAAAAACAACCCCAAATTCAGAGCCAATCTCCACATGTCAAACCTGGGTATGAACATTTTGGGTCAAAGATTATATCCACTTCAAGGTTTTAGTTAACAAATTTAAAAGGTCAAAACATGTGCTTTATTTGACTAAATTTCTTTTATTTTTCTAATCATAGGCATCCAAAGAAATGAAATTCTAAAAGAAATGAAAAGACATACCCACTGTCTCACTGATAGAGAAAAATGAAAGAGAGAATTTTTTACTTCTCTAGGTGTTTTCTTTCACCTCTGAAGCTGGAATCAAATAGATTTTCTGAGTTTACCAAGTCTGTTTATTTCTTGGAGATACCAATGAAAAGGAGGAGAAACCAAACTCCCTCAGTATCCTGCTTCCATCTGCATGCAGGCTAAATCAGAGTTATTCAAGAGCCTCCTGACTGGGTGGAAGCAGTGGGAAATACTTGGCCATACAGGTTTTTTGTTCCTGACAGCAGTTGCACTGATGGAAAGCGTGTTATACTACAGAGAGAATTGCAGGTGGTTTTGTGTAGGAAAAATCTAATGTTTTTTTGGTAATTGGTTTTCTAAACCTAAACCAAATAATAACAACAGAAAAAAAAAAAAAAAAAATATTAAAAACCAGGATGTGGGCTTGTAAGCTTTTGAATATCTTCACTTCATTGGGAACAGAGGCAGTCACAGAACAAGCTTTTATTCCTAATTTAACTTTACCAATAATGTCAAGACCAAAGCAGAAGCTCCACAGATTAGCCAGCTTCTTCATGAGTGTAATTACAATTATTTTGCTCTACATTAAAGAAGATACCAGCATACATTAGGGAACACATTTTGCCCACTACTACACACTAGCAGCTACCATGGAAGGAACAGTCTTTATTTCCCTCACTCTGACTAGGCTACTTTACCCTATCTACAAGAGGTGTATATCACATAGACATTCACCACAGAAGCCACATCTCTCAGAAGATGTCACCCGCCAGCAGAAGACTTCACAGATGCAAAAAACCAGGACCACTATCCAAACTCTACACTGCACTGTCTCATCTCCAGGCTCAGGCCACAAACCTGCATTCAGACCAGGTTTCCTAGGCTAAGTAGTCTCCCATATGCAAGCCATCTCATCTTAGATGATAAAGAGGAGTCGTAAACAAAGATATTGTGAAAAAAAAAATAAAAAAATCTTACTTTGAACAAGACATTCAGGGTTTGAACACGTCAGAGTATGTAGCAATCCAGGCATCAGAAAACAGTATTGCCTGACAGTACATTTTTGATCTGAAGTACAAAGCAACAACACAGTCTTTCAGTTACCAGTTCCTGGCTTTGTGGGGCAATGTTGACTCCAACATTGACTCACTTGTGCTTCTGCTGTTGCCACTATTAATGTATATCTTTAGCTATGCACAGTTCCATAACTCAGAAGTCCCCTTTGCAATTCCTGTATTCTATACTAGGCAATAGCCTCCTGGCAAGCTGGCGTGACTAATCTCTTAATTTCTTTGCTGTGAGACTTCTTGCAGAATAGACTTGACTGAGCTATTTGTGGTCTCCAACCAGAGTTTAGTTTCAAAGCTAAATCTTACATAATGGTGGAATTGAAGGATAATCTCTATGTCCTGGGGAGAAATGTGACCCTTAAGGTCATAATATAGCACACAGTTTTTAGTGAGTTTCCTCAGATAACTCTTAGGATCACTTTAAAAAAAAATAATATACAGTAGAAGCAATTGTAGGTTCCACTACATCTACTTTCTGGATTATCATAGTAATCTACAGATTTCAAAT
>VZTM01032518.1:0-17138 GCA_013400555.1 Jacana jacana
ATCTCCAGAGGTCCCTTCCAACCACGTTTCATTTCACGATTCTGTGACCTGCAAGTGTTTCCCAAAAGAGTTAATTCTACCCCACCGTGTTCCTCTGTATCTGCGTTTGACAGCCAGAAACAGTAGCTGGCAGCTTACCTATCAAAAAGAACCCAACCCTATCTGTTTTGTATGGAACAAGGGTATGAATAATATGCTCTGACTGACTACTTGGTGTGACTGTGTTAGCGGTAGCTGAAGTCTAATGTGAATCCAAGGCAGGTTACACAATCCTATTGCTCCTTTTGTTTCCTGGCAAAGATATACGGAAAGAAGAGAGGGATAGGAACTACCTTCTGCTAATTTAAAAGGGAAAGGGATAAATCCTAACTCCAAATAGGATAATGTGTTTTGCACAGTGTCCCTTCCAATGTACATTGCTGCTAATATTTGAAAGTGATTGTTAATGTCCAGAAAGTTAACAGTGTACCATCCAACGGGTCTCCCTTTTCAACCTTGTCTTTCAAGATAGCATTGTACCCGCTGAACAGGAGAGTACATTCCCAGGTGCAGCATGTTTCTTTTTAGTCCTTCTCTGCAGGAGTGGGTCTTTTCTCACTTCACCATTTGCACTTGCCTCTGGCTGCAGCTTTCTTACGTGGGGGAGATTTTGTTGCATATCAATAGATGGAGACTCATAGATAATCCGTCTTTTATCAAAACAGCCTTTCTTCTAATTTCCCTGTGTATGAAGATACCTGGTCTGTGGTGTTTCCTGTGTAACTTTTTGGTAGTGGTTGTCTTTATTGGAGCTCTACTTTGCTTTGCACTGAGTTACTGCCTGGATGAATATAACTTAATCCTATTCATTTGAGAGTATAGCGTGAGAAGAAAAAAATAACTTGTTTTCCTTTTAAGGCTGCATCCATCCACAGGTTCAGCTTCAGAAAAGTCACTTGTGCCTGCTCAGGATCCTGAACGATCACTAACAGAATACATCCATCGCTTGGAGGTTATCCAGCAAAGACTAGGGGGTGCGCAACCAGGTACGACCAGCTTTGTTACCCCTCACAGCTGCCAGCAGTCTGGGCTGCTTTTTGCACGGTTCTTCCTACATATTGCCTAAAACACGTAAAGCATGTAAGGAACGGAATTTTAATGAACAATTATAATTATCTGGGGGGAGGGGGCAGAAGAAAAAAATTAAGTCTCTGAAATGAAACCTTTTTATGAATCACATCTAAAACTAGTCAAAGTGTAGCAGTTCTCAAAATAAGTTCTTAGTGAAATTCTTCAGAGATAAGGCTGAATAATTTCATATGCTTTCCAACCCCTCTTGTCAAGTAAATAAGGAAATGTTGCCGTTTAAATGAAGTTGTGTATAGAGTTAATTTGCTTTGAAGTCAAAGAGAACCATTGTAATAGCCGAACAGGGCTTTCTCTGCAGCATAAACTATAATACTTCCCTCATTTACTGCTTCCTTATATTCCATGGCAGATTTAAAAAATAAATAAATCAGAGGCTGGTAAAAACAGCCATCCCATTCTAAGATTGATTGAAGATCATACAAAGGATTGTAGTGGCACTTACCCTTGTTATTGCAAACACTTCCAGCTAATGGCTAGACTGAAGTTACTTAGTCTAGTCTTCTAGTTACTTTTGTTATATCTTGAGGGAGCTGGGACTGTTTAGTTTGAGGAAGAGGAGGCTGAGGGGAGACCTCATCACTCTCTACAACTGCTTGAAAGAGCATTGTAGAGAAGTTGGTGCTGGTCTCTTCTCACAGGTAATTAGCCATAGAACAAGAGGGAATGGCTGCAAGCTGCAGCGGGGTAGGGTTAGGCTGGACATTAGGAAAGAATTCTTCACAGAAAGAGTGGTCAGGCACTGGAATGGGCTGCCCAGGGAGGTGGTGGAGTCACCATCCCTGACTGTGTTTAAGAGTAGATTAGATATGGTGTTGAGGGATATGGTGTAGGGGAGAACTTTGTAGAGTCGGGCTGATGGTTGGACTCAATGATTCCAAGGGTCTTTTCCAACCTAAATGATTCTATGATTCTCAGTTAAATCATAGAAATTCTTGTCCCAAGGAAGAACTTATAAACTGTCATCATGTCATCCTCAGATCATCTCCTATCAAGATATAATTACATGTATTTTCTATTGTTTTATTATTTTTGAGACTCATATCTAAGCCTTCTCCAGTATCTCTGGATTATGAAAACAGAGCAGGACCTCTGACTGTGGTGTCACTTGTGCTACCCCAAATACAAAGAGAACTTGTTCCTTGTTTATACATGTAACTGTTCTGTTCCAGGACAGCCTCCTGCTGCCCTTCCCACTGCAGGGCACCAACATAAATTAAACAGCAGCATAATATTTGTGTGCACACAGCCCATGCTGTGTGCTCCTGTCATGCTCCTGCACACCAATCCCTGCAGGTGACTGGGAGAGGGCACCCATGTCAGGTCAAATTGCTGACAGGGATGGGATCATGATGACTATGGTCCACATCTGGGTATAACACATAGCTTCATCCAGGCCAGGGGAGAAGCACAAAGCTCCAGTACTGTTTCTTCTGTGGAGGCTTCTGAGTGGCCTGCTGACAGCTATTTCTCCACGGTCTTTGGAGTATCTTCCCCCAAACTTGCTTCACTCATCCAGGTTTATGTTGCTAGTTTCCTGGTCTGAGCTAATATGAGCCACCAGGTGAGATAATGCCATTGATGTTTTCATTCAACCTCTATCCCATTCAACTGCTAGAGCTGGTTCCTTCCATATGTTACTTTGTAATGAATTTACTTTGTCATTCACTATTTGCTTCATCATGCTACCTTTGGGTCAGTGTGGTCCTAGATCTCTAGGCAAGCACTGATTACTTTCTTCCACCAACCCTCACTCTTTGCTTCCCATAATTTCAGCCAAAAGCTGGCAAGATTACAAGGTATATATTTGGCTGTGGCACTGGGGGGGGGCATGTGGATTTCTTCACACATTGCACAGGCACATTTTACATTCCTTTCACCTAAGCATAACCATCATCAACTGCTGTTTCCCAGGCAGACGTGCCTCCTGTAATTGTGCTTAGGCCTTTGCCCAAAGATGTGTGGCTTTAGAACAGTTGTGCCAAGATGAGAAAAAAATGTGACCATATACGGTAAATCTCTGCCAGTCAGCAGTACTCTTACTGCTCATCAGCAGATCATCTCTGTGGTGACCTTTATGGGAGAAGAGGTGGAGACTCAATCACTGATCGCAGTGACTCTTGGTCCTGCGGTCATTGCAGATGCTCGTTCAAATCGCCGTTACGGCAGTGGCTCCTCAGCAGTACCAGGCTGGAACATTTAATCAATGCTGTGGAGGTGCTGTATTGCTTTCACTTGGTTCTCCACAATCTGTAAAAGGTATTATTAATTGTGAATACTGACTGTACTGCTTTTAGAAAAATAATGCCTGAAGTCAATTTCTGAGGCAATGTTTTATGATTATATGTTGCATTCCCAACAAGGTTTTAGTGTTAACTTTGAAAAAAATTAGCTTTAAAATTATGTGTTCCTCTAGAAAGAGAGGGATCTTGGCTTTGTCAAAATTCACAAGAGCCTGGTATAGCTGGGCAACTTCTTTGGGAAAAGTCTAAAACATTGCCTGCTTTTCTGGTGCTCTGAGTTCATCTAATTGAAAAAAACCCCAAAGAGTTCAGAAAACAACCAAAGAAGGCTAGCTTATCTGACAAATCCGAGTCTTGCTAGTATCACTAAATTCAACAGCTACAGTGACAGTTCCATATGCAAATTATATCCTTCTCGGGAGGATTTCCCATAGAAACCTTAATAGGGTGATGTTGGGGGGGGTGTTCTCCAAATACTGCAGTTGTTTATGGCAGATACATAAAGAGATTTTAGATAAATAATATCAGATATTTAGATAAAAAATATTAGATAAATAAATAAATAAATTTTAGAATTGAAACCTGACAGCATTTCTTCAAAATAAGAAATAAGGTATTTTGCATTATGCTACGTATTCCAAAACTGGTGTATTTTTTCTTGGGATTTTCATGTTACCAGAATGATGATGTCAGGAATTACAGAATGATGCTGCAACCTCCAGAACGGTGCTGTGAGCAAAACGATTTCCCGGTTTCTCGTGAACTTTAAAACATTTACTCAGTTACATGTTGTTGTCCAGCAACAGGATGTGTATTGAATCATTGCCAGAGTTTAACTGAGCCACTGTACTGCTGTGGGAAAAGCAGGCCTGCAACGGAGCACTGGCCTTAATGTGGGAGCGTTCACTTTGGCAGACGTGTGAGCTTTCAGATCCTGTTCTGTATGGTACCTAGGGGCTTGTGAAAATGGCAATTGCTGTCAGTGTAGCTCTGATGAAGCACGCTGAGGAAATTACCTGCTGCTGCATCTAGTTGCTTCATAACACAAAGAGTTTTCTAATACTCATTTTATTTAAATTTAGGGCAGGTTCCAGGCCCACCTCACCAGAAGAACATGAAAAAGTGATGACAACACTTCTGCAGTGTGTACTGTGAGCCTCCCTGAGCTACTGCTTCCTTCCGAGTTGGTCCATGCTGAATGGAGGCAGTCGTGATCTCTCCTGCAACTGAACTGGCAGTGCTTTTTCATCAGATTTTTATATTACTCTTTTTATTATATTTTAGTACTTTAAGGGGAAACTACTTTTCATTAAAAACAATATTTTACATTCTCGTGTGAAATTACTACTACATTAAGAGCTAAAGTGTGCCTGCATCACTGTGTTGTAAGTTGCAAAATGTCTGTGTTTATTTTTCTATAGTGTATAGCTGGATTCCTTGTAAAAAAAAGTTATTAAAACGGCACTTTATTAGTGAATTCTTACATTGTATGGTTATTTGTTTCCACCTTCCTATTTGCTTATTTGCTGTTCCTACAGTTGTTTGGGTTTTAACAGGGTCATTGTAGCTAACAAGACAGCTGAAATACTCTCCCAAACATCAGAGGTACATACAGCCCTCTGTGAATGTAGGATTTGCTCTTCTGGTTTTACACTACGTAAGTTGTTCCTCAGTCTTTTTCACCAGACTCCAACTCAGCGTCAGGCTGCCGCTCTCACAGCTCTCCTGTGATTGAGCTATGCACGCATCATCTCTTTGCTCTGACCGAATTCAGGCTGTAGAATTAATCTGGGCCTGCCTGGGAAGCCAAATGCTTGTTAGATTTTCCTCCAACGGGACCTTCACCCATCAGACTGATCTTTCCAGCCATGAACCTGACTCGGTATTGGAGCTGTCCTTCAGTTTCCTTTGGTGCCCCCTCTGGGGAGTGGGAAGAGCAGAGCTTTGCGGGGGGAAATGAGCTCCATGTTCAACGCAGGGTGTTTCCATACAGTATGTCTGCCCTTACTGCGCTGTGGGTTTGTCCTGATCCGTGTGTCCCCTCCACTCTGCTCCAAGTAACTAGCTTGGGCAGGGGTGTGAGCCGATGCCGGCAGGACACACAAGCAACCACAAAACCAGGGATGAAAGGCAAAGAACAAGTTTAATCTTAATGCATCATGGATCAGGGAACCTCTGAAGCAGCACCCGGGCAGAGGCATGCAAGCAGGGGATACGGGCACCGCAGAGTGAGATGGAGTCCTTGTTAGGAAGACAGTGAGAAAGCCAGAGCTCACACTTGCTGTTCTCACCTGTATTTCAAGGATTCAGGCAGACAGAGCTTTCCATTACGCAGTTCCTTTGTCATCCACACAGTCCTTCTGCTTGACTTCTTTTTAGGGATGCACCTCTCTTAAGCTTGGAGGAGGTGGTCCCTGGCCCCCATGTAATACCAACACAAACTTGGTCACCCCAAAAGGGACAGCTGTTTCTGGCAGCAGTTGTTAGTAGAAAACTTTCCCCCAGATTCCTTCCCTACTTTCTGGCTCCGGGAAAGTTACTGTTACTGGTGGGGCAGTCCTTACGATCAGGACCACTGGCAAGGTCATGAATTTATAATCATAGAATGGTTTAGGTTGGAAGCGACCTTAAAGATCACCAAGTTCCAACCCCAGTCCCATGGGCAGGGACACCTCCTACTAGACCAGGTTGCTCGAAGACCCATCCAGCCTGGCCTTGAACATTTCAAGGGATGGGGCATCCTCAACTTCTCTGGGCAACCGGTTGCAGCGTCTCACCACCCTCACAATAAACAGTTAAATTTCCTAATATCTAATCTAAATCCACCTCCATTCAGTTTGAAGCCATTTACCCCTCATCCAATCACTACATGCCCTTGTAAGAAGTTTCTCTCCAGCTTTCCTGTAGGCCCCCTTCAGGTGCTGGAAGGCTGCTATAACGTCTCCTGGAGCCTTCTCCAGGCTGGACAACCCCCCTCTGATCATACTTGTGGCCCTCCTCTGGACCCACCCCAACAGGTCCATATCCTTCTTGTGCTGAGGACTCTAAAGCTGGATGCAGTACTGCAGGTGGGATCTCCCCAGAGTAGAGAGGCTCAGTCACCTCCCTTGACTGGCTGGCTACAGTTCTTTTGATGCAGCCCAGCATGTATTGGCTTTCTGGGCTGCAAATGCACATTGCCAGGACATGTTGAGCTTCTCATCAACCAAGACGCCCAGGTCCTTCTCCTCAAGTCTGCTCTCAATCCATTCTCAGCCCAGTCCTTATTTTTGCCTGGGATTGCCATGTCCCAGGTGCAGGACCTTGCACTTGGCCTTGTTGAACTTCATGAAGTTTACATGGGCCTACCTCTCAGGCCTGTCCAAGTCCCTCTGGATGGCATTCCATCCTTCCAGCGTATTGACCACAGTACACAGCTTGGTGTCATCAGCGAACTTGAGGGTGTACTCAATCCCACTGTCAGTGTCACCTGATGTTGAACAGGTCACAGTACTGACCCCTGAAGAACACCACTCAATACTAGTTTCCACTTGGACATCAAGCCATCGACCACAACTCTTTTGGTATGACTACCCAACCAGTTCCTTATCCACTGAGTGGGCCTTTCATCAAATCCATGTCTCTTCAATTTAGAGACCAGGACATCATGCAGGACAGTATCAAGTGTTTTGCAGAAGTCCAGATAGATTACATTAGTTGCTCTTGTGTTACCCACCAACGTTGTAACTGTATCAAATGCCACCAAACTTGTCAGGCATGACTTGCTCCTGGTGAAGCCATGCTAGCTGTCACCAGTCACCTCCTCATTTTCCATGTGCCTCAGCAGAGTTTACAGGAGGATTTGCTCCATGATACTGCTGGGCACAGAGGTGAGACTGACCAGCCTGTAGTTCCATCAGTCTTCCTTTTTCCCCTTTTTGAAAATAGGTGTTATGTTTCCCTTTTTCCAGTCAGCTGGAACTTCATCAGACTGCCACAACTTTTCAAATATATGGAGAGTGGCTTAGCAACTTCACCCATCAGTTCCCTCAGGACCCACAGATGGCTTTTCATCAGGTCCCATGGACTTCAGGTTCCTTAGATAGTGTCATACTTGTTCTTCACCCAAAGTGGGCAGTTCTTCATTCTCACAGCTCCTGCCTTTGCTTTCTGTGACTCGGACAGTGCAGTTAGAGCCCTTGCTGGTGAAGACTGAGGCAAAAAAGTAATTTAGTATCTCAGCCTTCTCTGTATCCCATGTGACCAGGTTTTTATCACTGACATACTTACAGAAGTTTTTCTTATTGCCCTTGATGTCCCTGGCCAGATTTAATTCTATCTGGCCTTTAGCTTGTGAACCTGATCCCTGGCTGCTCTGCATTCCTACCTGTCCTTGCTTCCACCCTCTGTATGCCTCCTTTGCACCAGTCTCCCTGGGGGCTGCAGGAATGCCAGAGGAAGGTGACAGCTTGGTGTCCTACCACACATTCACCATGGAACCTGTGGTTAAACTGGGAAAAACCACTGCATCAATACAAGCTCCGAATCAAACATTTCCTGCTAGCTTCTACTGCTCTTCAAAGGTGGGTTTTTTTGTGGTTTCTCTTTTTAACTTCATGCAGCCCCAAGCACCACTTCATATCCAGGCCCTTGCATTTCCAGGCACTCTCACTGTAATTCTGCTTCTTGAATAATCTCCATGCCCCTTTCCCAGAAACACTGTGATAATTATAGACCCTGGGGCTTCAGGGCCCATCTTGTTTCCTATTTTCTGCTGAGGGGAAGCAGCAGGGATGGGAGGGAGAGAAAGTATAGTTCTGGTATTTTCAGAAGGGGATAGAGCACCAGCACCTAAGGAAAGGAAAGAAAAGGCCAGCAACTGGATGTGGGAGAGGGCGAGTTGTGCTGAGGCCCCTCCGAAGCAGCGGGGCACACGCAGGGGCCTTACACAGGCCCGGAGCTCCCTGCCCTCACCACCCGAGGGCGTACACTCCTAGGGTAGCCCTTGTTGAGGGCCTGGAGCTAACTGTGGAGGCAGGCCAGGCCTTACGGCTCTCCAGCTTCCCCTCAGCAGGACCTGGCGGGCCGGGCTCTCGCGCTAGGCGGCCTGGGAGCGCCCCGCCCCTCGNTCTCTGGCCCCACCTGCGGCAGCGGTTCTGGTGGGGCCCATTCGTTCCTTGCTTGCGCCATGGCGGCGGAGCGCGGGGTCTGCTCCCTGGAAGCAGTGTCGCTGCCACCCGATGTGCGCGAGAGCCTGGCAGAGCTGGAGCTGGAGCTGTCGGAGGGTGAGGGCGGCCGGGACCAGGGGAGCCGGGCCCGGGGAGAACTCGGCCGGGCCGACGCTGCAGCAGGAAGCCCGCGGGTCGCTTCCGTTGTCCGCCCTGTGCAGGGCGGGGGCCTGGGGGGCGGTGGGAGCCTCATGTCCCGGCTCCCCCATTGGGCTACGGCGCTACGGCGGGGCCCGCGGCTCCTCTGCCGGGGCTATCGATCAGACGGAAGCCGGAATAGGGGGCGAGGGCGTTTAGCGGAGAGATGGGCTCGGGTCTGCGGGGTCCTGCGGCTTTCTCCCTGGGACCCTTGTCACAGGCAGCGTCGGGTTTCACCGGGCGGCTGATAAACCGCCGCGGGGGGAGGCGGCTCCCGCTGCCTGGGTGGAAGCGGCGGTAAAGGCCCTTTCGAGGCATTTTGAGATGGGCCCTGAGATTGAGTGCTTTTTTGTTCGATCTGAGGTGGTACCGAAATGGTCAGCATACAGCTGGCTACTCTGAAAATACACTTTTTTGTTTTCCTTTTTTAACAGCAATTCTTCATTATGTATTTATTATTAATTATTTCTCTTTGGATCTCTCCATAATTCCCAATATTTTTATGTTTACCTATATATCAAGTTTTCGGAGAGGAATATGGTGACTTTTCCTCCATGCCTTTAGTTGAGGAGCCCTTGGTCAGGGGCAGTGAAGGTGCGGTGCCAAGCTAAGGTCCACTTTGGCAGTGTACTTAAGCCCATCTATTAGTTTGCAGCCCCCAAAAGGTATGGTTCCTTTGCTTCCACCTCTAGGCTTGTGTTTGATGATAACAGTCCTTTTTTGATCCCCATGGGAATTATGTTTGTTCTCATGGTAGGATTGGGGTGCATTTTTTTGTGTATTGGTTCCCTGGCCCACCCTGCAGACAGGCAGGTATAGACGCTTCGTGTGGGAATGCATGCAGGAGGCAACGGAGACTGAGGCAGTGTTTTCTGGGAACAGTTAGTCATGGCATACACCCTAGCTATGTTGTCAAGCTGCACCTTGGGACAGAAGAGCTAAAAAGCTTTTAGTGTCATAATCCTGCACAGGAGTATTCAACCTACTTCTCAGGTGTTGTGGTTTTCAGATCAGTATGTTCAGGTGTGCAAAACCAGGGTTATTTCATCTTCATATGCAGGCTGACATATGTCATTGTTTAGGAAATGATTCACAGATTGTCTGTCCTTGCCTCCAGTGTGGAACTTTTAGTGCAAAGGCAGGGAAAAAGTAACTAATTATTAGTAACTTTATTGTCCAAGTTTAACCTGTCGCTGCATGTCTGCCAGAGCAATAGGAAGCAGTACCTGACACATACTGTTGCCTTGTGCAAGAGGAGTTTCTGTGACTTGTGAGCTTGTGGTAGTGTGCAGCTGGTACCTGTGTGCTCTCACACTGCGGCCACACTTGGTATGGCAGCATTTGCCTGTTTGCCTGCTGGTACTTGCAGATCAGCCAGGATATCCTGGGGTTGGCTACGCTTTTGTGTAGGTCCTGACTTTGACTTTGACTTTAACTACTGGATTCTTATTTTATGGGTCTGCAACATGTTATGTGAAATGCATAAAGTGATTGTGAACTGTCATAGTGCTGTGCATCTAATGCTGAAATGTGTATTGCTGGATTAAGTCATTGGATAAAGCAATAACGTTAACTCAAATGTTTTGACCACTGAAGACTTAGTTCATGATGTGATTCCTTTTCTGCCTTGCCTAAATGACTTGAAAGTGTTTGCAGGCAATTCTTCAAAATCTGGTAACATGTGCTTGTGTTCTGTGATCGCTTCATGTTTGTATATGCTGCTTTTAATGGACCCCTCTGTCATTAATACTCAGAACTTGCTTACTCAGAGAGGAAGCAATAGTGATCTAGAATTAGATATTTGCATTTTAATCTATGTAAAGTGGAAGTAAATTGATACATGTTGAGCTTGTCAGTTATTTCTCTCTTCTTATTTGAGCAGAATCCAGCCCATAGTAGAAGGCTACTGCTGACAATGGCTTCCTTAGATTTTTCAGTACCTTTTTATTGGACATAGAGTGCTCTTCTGCGCTTGGTGTATTGATACTGTAGCCTTTGCCTTAACTGCTTGTGTGTGAAAAGAGGCAGACCGTAGGGAGATTTAATGTTTTGGGTTCTTTTATGCTGAATACACTGTAAATTAGAGAAGCTCACGCTTAGGAGGATGTTACCATAGTCTGAGAGGAAGCGTGAAGGGATGAAAATACAAGAAGCTTGAGAGCAGGTTTGTTTCTACTTTGTATGTGCACTTTGTTAATTGAAATATCATGTATGCTGTGCTGGGGCAGGAATAATATATGTTCTTTTTGATTACATTATTGTCACATATAAGTAAATCAGGAAGATGATTAAAAATTTGGTTTTGCCTCAGACGGTCATAGTGAAAGTTGGGAAAAATATTTGCATTTAGATGTAGAGAAAAGTGAAGACAGTCAGAGTGCACTGCTACTTTCTAAAGACAACTCAAAATCCCAAACAAAGTGTTCATCTTAGAAGAGTTTTGGATAGGGAGGGAAATCCAACTCTTGTTACTGCTCTGGTCACATGGGGTGTAATGGATCCTTTCACTTCTACAAAATCCTAATCTCTTGATTGACAATTGTTTATTATTCATGTACTAGAAAAATAATAGTTGGGGGTAAAAAAAAGAAGCCCTAGAACAAAGCTGTTGTGTTATATCAACACTATAATTTAAGTGTTATTATATTATATAACTTGTTACAGCAACACTGGAATTTCTTTCTTGCTGAAAAAAATTAGTGAATTATTTAGTGAAGACTAAGATCTGCTGCAACCTTTTTGGTAGATAAAGACAATTTTGAGATAATGAATGGCAGCTAAACTGAATTGTAGCTCACTGATCATAAGCTTGCTTACCTTAAGACTGTAAGATGCCACAACTTTCTGATGTAGTGGAAAGACATGGAGACATGTAATCAGCCTGATGGGATCTTCTGTGAAGGCATGAAAGTGGTGCTGTGAAAGTCCAGTACTTTAGGTTTTGATTAGTTACTATGGAACGTTTTGTTGGGTTTTTTTTCCCCTCTTTTCTCTGAAGGAGAACTAAGGTTATAAACCCCCTCTTGAAAAAATATCTGTTCCCCACTGCTGATGTTGTAGGAAAAACATCATTGTGCTTTTTTAAAGCCTGTACCTATTACCTTTTTTATGAAAATGTGGAATTAGGTCTCTTTTTTTTTTTTTTTTTGCTTCTTCCAGGCTATCTAGTAAGAAGCCTTGCTTGCTCCTTTCTAATCTAAGGACATATACAGAGGAGTAGAGGTAGTCAAAGATAAAACCATATTATCTCTCTGTGTAGCAGTGAGGACTGTCTTGCTGGTGTTAACTTAGATGGGTTTGTGTTCTAGAGTTGTTCAAAGTGGTAGTCTCCTCAGCCAGCAGTTCAAGGTTCTCCAGTAACATATGGCTGTGCTTGTTTCTTCTCTTGATATTTTTTTGTCCTTGTTGCTATGTATTTCTGGTGAGACTGGCAGTTTGGATCCATAAAGTGTGATTTGTATTCAATAAATGTTACATAAAAGTTGCAGGAAGGAAAATGGAATTACTGACTTTCAGGTGGCTTTTTGACCAGTGTGTGAATGTTACAGTGCTTTCTTTTTAATTTTTTCTTGTTTGTTTGGTTTTTTTAATTTATTTTATTTTATTTTTTTTTTAATTTTTAATTTTTTTTTAAAATGAACTTTGTATCAGCTTTAAGTGTTAAATATATAGATTTGGGTTTTCTTCTGTTTCCTAGGAATTTGTAGGCCAGGCTTATTTTGGAACTGAGCTGAAACTCTGTTTCACAGAGATTACCTGTTGTAAAGAAGCTGAAGATATTTTTATTCGAGTTCAAATTTATGCCATTACCTCATGGATTGCCAGATGGGAAACGCTTTTCTTGATGGCTTCTATCATACATTCTATCATTAGTCTTGAGATATAAATGTATTACGTAGTTTACCATCTTAATTATAACTTGATTTTGCTGTTTATTTGGGGTGTTGTGTTTTCCATCTGTTAACACATTGCTCCAAAACTCCTTCTGAGCCTGGAGGAGTTTTAGTGAAAAGCATGGCAGTTTAGATAGAGCGTTAAATGTGCACGTTTCTCTGGCTCCCAATGAGATGTTTGTGTCTGCCTGGACAGAAAGCTCGCTCTTGCATAATTTTTATCCCGTTTATTTAATTCCCATTTAAGAAAAGAAGAATTGACGTGTGTGACAAAGAAGCTTTGTCTGGTTTGGGTATGGTTTTTGTTTTGTTTTGTTTTCTGTGGGGTCCAAGGTGATGTTTACACTGCAAGTAGTGTAATGCATACAGCTGAGTGGATGAAGGTATCAGCTAAGAAGGGTCTTCTGGAAAAATTAAAGGCATTTAGTGTCTGACATTTTTGGCTACTGCAAATATTCCAGCAGTACTCTTTGTAATAGCTGCTATCCAGTATTAACCTGTATTAACAGTCTAGTTGTTTGGTTTTTGGTTTTGCTTGTTTGGTTGTTTTTTTATAAATTACTAGGAATACTTTTTTTGGGGAAGGCAGAACACCTTTATTATGAAAACTGTGGTTAGAGCTCAAAAGTTTAACTTAATTGCTTTTGGTACGCTAGTAGTATTGATGTGGTAGTAAAATACTGTATATGAAACCAGGTGAGGAAGAGAGACAAACACACATAACTACTTAATCTATTATCCTTATGATAAAGCATGATATTTGGTTTTTAAGTTTTTTCTGGTCTTATAGTGGTGGTTTTCTGTTATGGAAGTCTTCAAAAATGTGTCTGTTAATATATGTAATCTGAGGCTCTGAGAAGAATTGTTGGAACTGGGAAGACAGATGCTTGGTAAGTGGGTGGTAGTTTGTGAAACTTGACCTGCAGTGTCTTTGTTGCTCAATTTTGGAGCCTCTCCAACAGAAACTTTTAATTGAGTGATAGTACATGGGGCTTGCCAAATGCCTGCAGGGACTAAGTCTACAGAGTCTTCCCATGTTACACCAGGCACAGGTCTCAGGAAAGTGGCTGACCTGACATCCTTCAAGCTAGTTTGTATCCTTTGGTCCGGTTTGTGACTAAAGTAGTCACGTGGTGTTTGAAGGAAGCAAGCTTCTGATTATTTATTTATTATAAAAAACAGTCCTGTGGCAAGGAGTGGTTGCCATTGCATGCTCTGTGGCTGCCACATGCAAGAGATCCTTCAATTCTGGTTATGCAAGGTATGTGAAGAAGGATTTTGAGGGCTCATTGTTGGTGGCTATCAGTTGATGGAACAAGTCTAGCTCTTTCTGCAGCCCTGTCTGGAAGTCAAGTACTATTGTAGTCTTTATGAACACTTGCTGCTTTAATGTTATATTGTATGTAAGCCAACTCAAATGTGCCTTTATAAGGGTACACACATATTTGAGTCTTTTTATCAAAATGTGCCTGTATTTAAACTAATTTTGCTTTGACAGATTTTGATTGTAAAACTACTCAATGATGTAGCTAACATTACCTTCCTGAAATTTTCAGAAAATCTAGTTATAATGGTTTGACCGTGTGGGAGTCCAGTGCTTCATCGGTGGGTCTCTAAAGTTCTCAACTTGTGTCATTCTTAGGTTTATGTTGTTTAGTGCATGTAATTATGGGATTATTAATAGGAGATAATAATATAATTATATTTCTGATAATAAATAATAATAAAAATAATTAATAATAGTAATAATAATAAGAACCANTAATAAATAATAATTATTAATTAATAATGGGCTATTCGTAGCCCATAACAGGTGGAGGATTTAATTTGCTGATATTTAAAATTAAATGTGAATTTTAAAAATGAATGTGGATATGGAATTCTAGTTACAGCCACCTTCAAGGATATCTTCTAGGAGATAAAAACTGCTGCCTTCAAGGTGTAGGCTCTTGCTCCAGGACCTTCTTTCTGTTTATATCTTTGCAGCAGACAAGAAATCTGCTAAAAGCTGGTGAAGCTTTGGGGCTTCACAGGCAAAAGATGTTACTGCTGGATGGAGCAGCTGTCCCAGCATTTCTGTTTCACTTCCGGTGGCAGGGGATGCAAAGCCATCCGCAGCCATTGACAGGCTGGCTGTGAAGTGGTTGTCGTTGTCCCGTTGCTCTGACTGCTCAGCTAGTCCAGATCATTAAAGAGCAGGGGCTTTATGACTTTAGCCTTCCTGGAGCTGTGTTGTGGTCACAACTAAACTTTCCTTTATAATAGCAGCCACTGAAAACTAGATTAGTTTTAAAGCCTCCTTTTTTTTTCAAAAGAAAACTTTCTGGGTTTTGAAATACAAAATACCCTTAAAATACAAAGACTCCCATGAATCATGGTGCAGGTTCGCTATGTTAGTGTTCCACAGATCTATGATTAATTAGATACAAGGAAAATAACAAGCCACTTAATATTTTATCAGATAGGGTTTGAAAAAGCTATTTGCATATGGAGAACAGAGAAATTGTCCTACCACGAAGAGACAGGGAACTGCCATGCAGAGTGGTCCAGGAATTGCAGCTTTTTTGGAGGCTAAAAAGGTTGGGAGTTTCAGTTGTGTTTTTTCCTGTTGTAACAAGGTGCATTGGTAGGATGAAGGCAATGATAAAGTGTGTATGTACTATGGAGGATGGCAGTATAACTGTAAGGCTGAAAAGAGAAGTCCTGTGAATGGTATAAAGATTACAGATAAGCAATTTTTGTGCTGAATCAGCTCATGGGTGCTGGTAACCATCAGTCACTCTGCAAAGTCCACAGTGGAAATGTGTAATTTGGGCCAGTGGCAGGGGGAGCAGCAGTGAGTTTCCATCTTCACCAGGCTGCAGGTTGTCAGCTGTCTTGCAAGTTCAGGCTGAGACATAACCCTACAGCAGACCTCCCTGCTCTGTATGTGTTGATGGGTCTATCCCATGTCCGTAGCTATGTGCGCTACACAGGAGCAATGCTGCACTGTATGCTTTCCCTGCTGGTTGCTGTCCCTGAGCTGGGCTGTTCTGCCAAGCTGGACCTTTGTAATTATGATCCTGGGGTAACAAAGCAAAAAAGATTTCCATGCTACTGTGTCACATTGTGTCACATGATGACAGTAAGGTTTTTATCTTTGGTCTTTGACCTGACCTCTTTTTGGCAGAAACAATATGCATGCTGTAATAAAGTAGGAAGAAGGAGCTGAGATGTAAAAAAGTATGCTACTGTGCTTTTTATCTTCAGGATCATTTAGCTTGCTGATATGAAGCTTGAATTTTGGAGAAGAGATGCAATATGAGATCTCCACCTTCCATCATAAGGAATAAGAAATGCAGGAATTTGTTATTGCAAAGAAAGCATGTTAGGCATATTGTGCCATTAAAGCACATTGGGAAGGAGGGTTAAGAGAAGACATTTTGGGATCACTGATTGGGAAAAATGTTTGTTTACAATTCATAGAATTATAGAAACACAAGGTTGTAAAGGACCTACAAGATCATCTAGTCCAACCATTCTCCTGGTTACTACCCATTAAGCTACTGAATCGTGTCTTGTAGCACCTTGTCCAGATGCTTCGTGAACACTGCCAGGGACAGTGACTCCACCACCTCCCTGGGCAGGCCATTCCAGTGCCTGACCACTCTTGGGGAGAAAAGGTTTTTCCTCACATCTAATTTAAATCTTCCCTGGTGCAACCTGTGGCCATTCCCTTGAGTCCTGTCTAGTTATCTGGGAGAAGATTCTGACCCCCTCCTCTTTACAACCTCCCTTCAAGAAGCTGTAGAGTGCAATGAGGTCTCCCCTGAGCCTCCTCTTCTCCAGACTAAACAATCCCAGCTCCCTCAGCCATTCCTCATAAGACTTGTGCTCCAGACCCCTCAGCAGTTTTGTTGCCCTTTTCTGGACAAGTTCCAGGGCCTCGATGTCTTCCTTGTAGTGAGGAGCCTAGAACTGAACACAGTACTCAAGGTGTGACCTCACCAGAGCTGAGTACAGGGGGATGATCACCTCCCTGCTCCTGCTGGCTACACTCTTCCTGCTGCAGGCCAGGATGCCATTTGCCTTATTGGCCACTTGGGCACACTGTTGGCTCCTGTTCAGCTGAGCATCGACCAGCACTCCCAGGTCTTTTTCTTCTGAACAGTCTTGTAGCCACTCTGCCCCAAGCCTATAGCGTTGCATGGGGTTACTGTGGCCAGAGTGCAGGACCCAGCACTTGGCCTTGTTGAACTTCATGCCAGTCGCCTCAGCCCAGCAATCCAGCCTGTCCAGATCCCTCTGAAGGGCCTCCCTACCCTCAGGCAGATCGACACTACCTCCCAGCTTGGTGTTATCTGCAAACTTACTGGGGATACACTCTACAACTGCTTGAAAGGGCACTGTAGAGATATTGGTGCTGGTCGGGCAATGAGCGACAGGACAAGAGGGAATGGCTGCAAGCTGCAGCAGGGTAGAGTTAAGCTGGACATTAGGAAAAAATTTTTCACAGAGAGAGTGGTCAGTCAGTGGAATCAGCTGCCCAGGGA
>VZTM01032518.1:17392-34413 GCA_013400555.1 Jacana jacana
ATGGGAGTCACATCAGTAAGCCTCCAATCCTCTGGGATCTCTCCAGATAACCAGGAACACTGATAGATGGTGGAAAAGTGGCTTGGTAATCACCTCCTTATGGTGGAGCCCATGCGGTCCCATGGACTTGTGACAGTGCAGATGGAGGAGTAGGTCTCTAACTGTCTCTACCTGAATCACGGGGAACTTCCAGGTCAGGGCGTAAGTACCCTGAGGATAACTGAACTGACTATTAAAGACAGTTGTAAAGAAGGTGTTGAGAACCAGCCTTTTCCTTATCCTCAGTGACCACATTCCCTGTTGCATCAAGTGAAGAACTGAAATTCTCCTTGGTTCTTCTCTTACTGTTAATACATTTGTAAAAGGATTTCTTGTTCTCTTTTACTGCAGTGACCAATCTGAGTTCAAGCTGGGCTTTAGCCTTTCTAACTTCCTCCCTGCATCTTGGCAACTACTTTGTAGTCTCCCCATGTAGCCTGTCCCTTCTTCCAGAAGCAAAAATTCCTGGCTGATCCACGCCACTCTACTTCCCCTCCAGCTTGCCTTACAGGACTTGGAAACAGCCTGCTCCTGTGCCTTTAAAATTTCCATCATGAGGATTATCCAGGCTTCCTTGACTCCTTTGCACTTCAGGAGTGACTCCCAAGGGACCCCTGTAACAAGTGACCTGAACAGGTCAAAGTCCACCTTCTGGAAGTTCAAGATAGCCGTTATGCTAGTCGCCCTTCTGACATCACCAAGAATGGAGAACTCTACAATTTCATGGTCACTTTGCCTAAGACAGTCCCCAACCTTCACATCTCCCACCAGTCCATCTCTGTTAGTGAAGAGCAGGTCTAGCAGTGCACCTCCCTGGTAGGCTCTTGTTCCAGCTGTGTCAGGAAGCTATCTGCCACACACTCTGGAAACCTCATGGGCTGCTTCCTCTGCACAGTGTTCTATTTCCAGCATGTATCAGGGAACTTGAAGTCTCCCATGAGATGGAGTGCTGGCAATAGTGCCATTTCTGCAAGCTGCTAATGGAATGCCTCATCCATCTTGTCATCCTGATTAGGGGGTCTATAACAGACCCCTACTAAGATGCAACCCCTAAAGGCCTTCCCCCTGATCCTTAATTACATTTAACAAAAATATTATAAGTTTCTCATTGCAAATTTTTGTGTATCGTTTATATTCGGTGGGAATTACTTCAGTTTGCAAATAGTATCTATCCACTGTTTCCAGAGAGGGGAGCTCAGTAAAGATTTTTCCCTTTTTTACTTTTTTTCAGAGACAGTATTTGAAGAAAGTACTTAGGTATGGGCATCTTTTTGTACTTCTTTTTTTCTTAAATTTTCATTTACTAAGTAACAATCACTAGGAAGCTTAAACTTTATAAAGCAGCTAGTTGTAAGTTTTAGTACATGTAGTGGAAATTAGAATGGCTGTTCTTGGGACCGTGCATTATTGCTTTTTGCCTTGTTTCTGCTGCCCTTGGGTTATACATGTGTGGAGTAAAATTCATGACGTTGAAGCTTCTTAGCAGTCAAGCTAATGAACTACAGTCACTCCTTAAGCAGGAGCTACAGGTCTTTTAGTTTTCCCTTGGCCTAGTGCAAGCACGTTGCTGCTCAATGAGCTTGCATGTCAAGAATTTTCACTCTGGAGTTTCCCTTGGTTTGACTCCACATATTCTCAGTTGACTTTTGGGCTACACTTAAAATTTACCTAGAAGATACCAGTGAGGTGAGGATTAGTTTGGCTGTTGTGGGTTTGTGTGTTATATTTTTGCTGTTTGCGAGTTTGTCGTCCTTAAGCAGTTTGATAAACTGAGAAATAATATAATTTGCAGTGGTCAAATCCAAAACCACAGCGGGACTTGTCAGTTTGAGAAATAATGGAGGAGTAGAGGTAGTATGTGCCTTTGTCTCTGTGCTCCCTTTCCAGCTTCAGCTGTGAGGTTTTGGGTTACTTTTCATGAATAATGAAATAAACCAGTCTGTTAAAAGCACTGCTATAATAATTGACTGGTGGTTTTGTGTGACAGATGAAGGAATGTGTTAATGAAATGGGTATTTTTAAACAGGAAAAGCTCTTCTGATTAAGTTAATAGTTAGAACAAATTTTATGTGTATTTCTAGACTTTTAAAACTTGTGATGCCAAAAAGAGTGCAGTCATGGCTTTCCTCAATTTTGTTATTCACAGATATTGACAGCGTTCTGATTTGGATTGTTTTTATTTCCATAGGGCAGTTTATAAATCTCTTGGTGCATTTGACCATTAGCATTACCCTTCCTAACAAAGGGTATTTTTCAGATGCCCTTCTGAATGTTTAAATTCTGCTACTTGAAAGAAAAATTTGGGTGCTGGAAGTACAGAGCTGTTTGCCAGAGGCAGGGCCTGCTTCAGAGACCATAGAATGAAGATCTATAAAAGGTAGCACTCTGGTTATTGCTTTTTCCTTTTTCTGTATAAGTGAAAACTTTTTTTACCTTATTGTTAATAATAGAAGCATGTGGTGCAAAACATGCTAAACTAGAGAAACCTTGCGTAGTTTTCCAGGAGGAAGAGAAAGGGAACCAAAACCACATGAAATAACTTCTAATCCCGTCAATAATATGCCTCTGAGACATGCTTGGCCAACAGGCAAGCCTGGAATGAGGAGGGAGCTTCACTTGTTCTCCTTTTCCAGCATAGGTGGCAAATATACTTACAGACATGCTGTATGAATTCTTACTTGGGAAATGGAAAAACCAACCACAGTCCGATAGCCTTATAGTAGAAGCATCAGCATGACTCCCAGTTCTTGAGAATATCTGTCCATGTGAGGCTGTTAACTTCTGTTAATACAAAATACAAGGGACCCCTATTTACTTGTAGCTATGGCTCAATATTCTAATCTTACACTACTACTGAGATTTTAAATAGTATTTTAGAGACTGTGTGTAAATCCTGGAATATATTACATTTACTCCAGCAAGTCATATGGGTATTAACTTTAAGATAAAGTATATGTTATAGCAGGGGTTGTCATAGCAGGATAGTTGTGATGATGAAGGTAGCTTACAGACTGGTTTGAGACCACAGAGGAAGAAGAGCAGAAGGCCTAGTGGAAACCAGTAAATGGTAGATAGTAGTAAGAAATAAATCTTGTACTTTTAAAATGGAAGCTATATAAACAAGATGTGACAAATTCAGTGACTGAGTAGATACTTACACAGTTGCTATATTGCTTATCTTCCTCCCCTGGCAGGATCAGTGTTGGCTGGCCAGCAGCCAGAGGAGGAAAAAGAATTTTAAAGTAATTTTTAACTACGCAAAACTTGTGCATCGCTCCTATCTGACAACTTGTTCCTGTGATTAGTGTGTCTTCTGGACCCTACCACACTTCATTTCATCTTCTACTTGGGAAGCTCTTGCATCAGATTGCTTTTATTATTTGTTTGGATTGTTTCCTTTTTTCGGTAAGGCCATTTTGGTCACCACTGTGCTAAAACTAGGTTTTGCCATCCTAAAGTTCATGGTCTCTTCCCCTGATCCATATCCCTCAGGACTGCAAACTCCCACCAGTGCATGATCACAGCAGCACAGGCTGCCTCTGACCTTAGTGTCACTGATTGGCATGATCATCAGGTCCAGTATCGCATCTCCTCTGGTGGGGCTGTCTGTTACCTGGCTTAAGAAGTTGTTGTCTTCAACATACTCCACACAACACAATCTCCTGGATTGCCTACAGCTCGCTATGCTACTTCTCCAGCAGATGTCAGGGTAGTTGAAGTCATCCAGCAGGATGAGAGCCTGAGAGTGCAATGTCTTCTACAGCTGGAGTAAGAATGCTTCATCAGTAGGCTCCCCTTGATCAGGCAGCCTGCATTAGACATCAACTCCAAGGCTCCTTTGTTGCCTTGGTCTCCTAATTCTTACCCATCAGGCTTTCAGCTTGCTCTTGGATATTCTTCAGACAACTCTACACATTATTAATTTCTTGATGTAGAGAGCAATGTCTCTGCCCTTCCTTCCTCATCTCTCCCTTGTGAACGGCCTGTAGCCATTGACAACTGCACTCTAGTCATGGGATTCATCCCAACAAGTTTCACTAATAGCAGCTAGGTTCACATGGCACTTCTTAGTGTTGTTAATACATGCTGAAGTCATTGGAGGAGGTTCTGAATAGCAGGTCTTTTAGTGACTGAGGGCTGTTGAAAGTGAGGCCTAAAAATAGCAATAAATGTCATTTGGCAGAAGAATGTCATATTGATGTCTTTAACCTTTTTTGGTGTTTCCAGTAGATTTTACTGAACCTTGATGCCATACTAATATCATTACTGATTTCCAGCCCCTACGGGAAGGGGCTTCATTGGTAGCTTTTGTAGTGAATTTTATTCATGCTTACAACAAAGAGTAAGGGAATGACTGTAAAGCAAATCTGCATGCAGAATATTGGTTATGAAATTTCCTTTTTTTTTTTTTTCTCTAGCTGCAATGAATTAGAGTTTTTCAGGACTGTTGCTGATGGCTGACATGAGTAAGCAGAATTTCTTGATTTCAGTCTTATTTATTGTGGGAGGAATATTTAAATGATGATGCTTTTGAGAATATCGTGGGAGGTAACCTTAGCAAATGTAAAAGGTTTAGGAATTTTAAACTCTTTAAATATCTTTCATCATTTAGGAACTAAAATTGTTTTATTAATTTATGAATAAGTCAGTTTAACCATTAAAAAAACCTTGACTATCTAATAGAAACACATGGTGCTTTGAATTATTATCCACTTGTGTCAGCTNTATAAGTGAAAACTTTTTTTACCTTATTGTTAATAATAGAAGCATGTGGTGCAAAACATGCTAAACTAGAGAAACCTTGCGTAGTTTTCCAGGAGGAAGAGAAAGGGAACCAAAACCACATGAAATAACTTCTAATCCCGTCAATAATATGCCTCTGAGACATGCTTGGCCAACAGGCAAGCCTGGAATGAGGAGGGAGCTTCACTTGTTCTCCTTTTCCAGCATAGGTGGCAAATATACTTACAGACATGCTGTATGAATTCTTACTTGGGAAATGGAAAAACCAACCACAGTCCGATAGCCTTATAGTAGAAGCATCAGCATGACTCCCAGTTCTTGAGAATATCTGTCCATGTGAGGCTGTTAACTTCTGTTAATACAAAATACAAGGGACCCCTATTTACTTGTAGCTATGGCTCAATATTCTAATCTTACACTACTACTGAGATTTTAAATAGTATTTTAGAGACTGTGTGTAAATCCTGGAATATATTACATTTACTCCAGCAAGTCATATGGGTATTAACTTTAAGATAAAGTATATGTTATAGCAGGGGTTGTCATAGCAGGATAGTTGTGATGATGAAGGTAGCTTACAGACTGGTTTGAGACCACAGAGGAAGAAGAGCAGAAGGCCTAGTGGAAACCAGTAAATGGTAGATAGTAGTAAGAAATAAATCTTGTACTTTTAAAATGGAAGCTATATAAACAAGATGTGACAAATTCAGTGACTGAGTAGATACTTACACAGTTGCTATATTGCTTATCTTCCTCCCCTGGCAGGATCAGTGTTGGCTGGCCAGCAGCCAGAGGAGGAAAAAGAATTTTAAAGTAATTTTTAACTACGCAAAACTTGTGCATCGCTCCTATCTGACAACTTGTTCCTGTGATTAGTGTGTCTTCTGGACCCTACCACACTTCATTTCATCTTCTACTTGGGAAGCTCTTGCATCAGATTGCTTTTATTATTTGTTTGGATTGTTTCCTTTTTTCGGTAAGGCCATTTTGGTCACCACTGTGCTAAAACTAGGTTTTGCCATCCTAAAGTTCATGGTCTCTTCCCCTGATCCATATCCCTCAGGACTGCAAACTCCCACCAGTGCATGATCACAGCAGCACAGGCTGCCTTTGACCTTAGTGTCACTGATTGGCATGATCATCAGGTCCAGTATCGCATCTCCTCTGGTGGGGCTGTCTGTTACCTGGCTTAAGAAGTTGTTGTCTTCAACATACTCCACACAACACAATCTCCTGGATTGCCTACAGCTCGCTATGCTACTTCTCCAGCAGATGTCAGGGTAGTTGAAGTCATCCAGCAGGATGAGAGCCTGAGAGTGCAATGTCTTCTACAGCTGGAGTAAGAATGTTTCATCAGTAGGCTCCCCTTGATCAGGCAGCCTGCATTAGACATCAACTCCAAGGCTCCTTTGTTGCCTTGGTCTCCTAATTCTTACCCATCAGGCTTTCAGCTTGCTCTTGGATATTCTTCAGACAACTCTACACATTATTAATTTCTTGATGTAGAGAGCAATGTCTCTGCCCTTCCTTCCTCATCTCTCCCTTGTGAACGGCCTGTAGCCATTGACAACTGCACTCTAGTCATGGGATTCATCCCAACAAGTTTCACTAATAGCAGCTAGGTTCACATGGCACTTCTTAGTGTTGTTAATACATGCTGAAGTCATTGGAGGAGGTTCTGAATAGCAGGTCTTTTAGTGACTGAGGGCTGTTGAAAGTGAGGCCTAAAAATAGCAATAAATGTCATTTGGCAGAAGAATGTCATATTGATGTCTTTAACCTTTTTTGGTGTTTCCAGTAGATTTTACTGAACCTTGATGCCATACTAATATCATTACTGATTTCCAGCCCCTACGGGAAGGGGCTTCATTGGTAGCTTTTGTAGTGAATTTTATTCATGCTTACAACAAAGAGTAAGGGAATGACTGTAAAGCAAATCTGCATGCAGAATATTGGTTATGAAATTACCTTTTTTTTTTTTTTCTCTAGCTGCAATGAATTAGAGTTTTTCAGGACTGTTGCTGATGGCTGACATGAGTAAGCAGAATTTCTTGATTTCAGTCTTATTTATTGTGGGAGGAATATTTAAATGATGATGCTTTTGAGAATATCGTGGGAGGTAACCTTAGCAAATGTAAAAGGTTTAGGAATTTTAAACTCTTTAAATATCTTTCATCATTTAGGAACTAAAATTGTTTTATTAATTTATGAATAAGTCAGTTTAACCATTAAAAAAACCTTGACTATCTAATAGAAACACATGGTGCTTTGAATTATTATCCACTTGTGTCAGCTATTGTTTTAAATGCATGGTTTACAAGGCAAGTCACGTGTACTGAAAAGGTTTACAAGTTAGTTATGGAAAGGTACAATGCCTCTATTCCTGGAAGAAGCTACAAAGGGAGCATCTCATTACTGAAGCATGGGAAGATTTAGCCACGGAACTATAGAGAACATAGGGTTATTGACATTTAGTTGTTTTCATGTAGACTATGGCACATACTAAGAAATCACATGCAAAATTCAGAAAGGCTTTGCAGACTGAGAATATTGCAGATTGGAAAGTTTAGAATTGTGGAATTTCAGCAGAAACATTAAGCTGTTGGTTATGGTATACCAAGGCACTTTTCTTGGGAAAGGAGTTGTATTTCTAAAAGAGAATTCTTGTGCAAATACATACATGAAGTCGTATAAAGATTCAGGAGTGGAAAATCTAAATACTGCTTAAATTTCTCTGTGAGAAAAGTGTGTTGGGCTACTTTCCAGATTTATGTAAATGTGTCAAACTCATTGATAATAGTGAAGTTGATGGTCACATAATATTTGAGAGCTTTCTTCCCAGACTTGGAGGGTTTAACATTTCTAGGAGTAAAAAGCAAAGTGCTTTAATGAATTAATAAAAGTCATGGTAGATAAGAAGATAGTAACACTGCTGTGGTAGATGGTTTTTCCCCCTCATGTTAATCAGGACTGGAGAGAGAAGAGTGGGGAACTTAAGAAACTGGAGTTAGATGAACGGGCAAGGCAAGTGAAACTTAGCATTTGTACGGGCCATGTCAGCAGCTTCCACTTATTAGATTAAGATGAATTTAATTGATTTAAAGTTCCGCAGCTGTTTATAAAGTGCAGTAAGGCCATTAAAGAGTCTTCTGATAATCAAAGTGAAGGGACTAATTTAAGTTATTTGAAATCCTTTGCTCCAAGAGTATCTGTATTTTTTTTGTTTTAGTGATGTATGGACTTCTTTGTTCCAGTTAAAAATAATGTAGAGCTCTGAAGTGTCTTGTCTGTTGTCGACAGGAGGAGCTTTGTCCCATGGAAGTTTAAACCAATTATTCAAACAATTTAAACATGATTTGGGGTCTCAGTTTAAAAATACTAGTGCATTTAATTTATGATCTCAAAAATCTTTAAAGTCTTAGTGGTAATTGAAATAGTCACCATCACAAGAGGTGGTGTTGAATCATAACTCTGTATGTTATGTAGTCACTGTTATATTAGGGGGAAAATAACTTCAGACTCGTAACTTTCAGGCAACACAATCAATATTTTCATTTGTCTGGGTATATGGTTATGCCCCAGTCCTTTCTGGTGGCAAGAAAAAGTAAATCTCAATTGCATAGCTTTTATATTTTCCTGAAAATGCAGCATTCAAACTTCATTGGTTACTTAAGAAATAAAAAGCCCCAAATCCTTTTGATAAGCACTTCTGCAGAAGAGGTTTTTCATTGTTGGTGTTGGTTTTTTGTGGGTTGTTTGTTTTTGTGTGTTTTGGGGTTTTTTTTTTGGTTTTTTTTTTTTTTGAAGTGAACTTTGGTGCTGGAAATGGAGTTCAAATAGCATACTGGGTAAGCTTAGATTAACCGGTATTACAACAGGAAATGGAGTGGATGTGATCTACGTTATGTTGCTCTCTACCTTGTGCTGCTGTTCATTCCTCCATCCTCTGTGATTTCCACCCATCAGCTCTTAGGCTGCCTGGAAGCCCATTTGCTTTGACTTTAAAGGAAAAAGCAAGCAGCCCTTTAGCATCATCCTCTATTTTATCTTTATTCTGAAACTTACAGATTTGCTGAAGTGGGTCTAGAGGTTGGGTAGTTACTGTTAAACTGTTGTAAGTTGTAGATATAGCCATATGGTGTAGCCAGGGGCAAGGTGCAAAAGAAGATGGAGAGATCATGTGTGAAAGAAGAAAATCTCTTGAATTAGTTGCCTAGCTTTGACACTTGTGGCAGTTCTAGTGCAGTCGCATTTCTTGTGTACTTTATTGATATTTTCTTGTACGGTCAAAGGTGAAAATGACAACCCAGTTACCCTGGAGGAAGTAAGATCTAACAGCTTGCTGGTGTCAAAAAAGCTGCAGTTTAACTGAGCATAAGATTTATCTGGCACAAAGTGAATGGGTCTGGCTGTTTGTTAACTGGCCAGGTTACTGATTTGAGTGATCATACTTTGTGATCACATGAGCTCTATGGCTGGTGCATGGGAGAGTGAAGTGCAGTGGTTGGGAATTACAAGCAGCAGCAGTAACCTATTACATGAGCCTAAGTGTGTTTTGTGACCAGACTTGGAGAAATTAATCTGTTTTCTTTAATCCTATTTTGAATTGAATTTCCCTTTGTATCTTTTGGCCTGGGCTTGGTGTCCTGATTTGAGCAACACAGGAATAATTTCTTTCAGTAGTTTTATTTTTCAGTAAAGTCTGTTCTAATGCTTTTAGAAGGCTCTGGTGTCTGAATTTGGGAAAATACTCGCTTTGTAGCCAGCTATGGTATGTGGTTTTTAAGGTCTCAGTGCTTTCAAGTTTTCCAGGTGCAGGGGATGTGGAGGAGAAATACCCAGCCACTTGACCCAAGATGGCCAGCAGGATTATTTCATACTATGAACATCGTATTTAATATAAATTAGTGTGCTGAGAAGTAATCTCTCTTCTGTTGATGGCTGCAATCCTGAGAAGTTCTCACCCTGGTTCTGGAGCTTAAAGCCCTTTCCTTTCTCCCACGTTTATTGTCCACTGCTGGGAGTGCATAACTTCCTACCAATATAATGAGCTAAGTACAATCCTCCTATGTTTTATATTGATATTGAGATCAATATTGGTTCTTTAGTGTCAATTATTTAAGTCTTATTCTATTAAATCCATTTATATTTCAACCCTTGGGCTTCCTTCCTTTTTGCTGGTTCCCCTTCCTGGGTGGGGGAGGGGTCATCAAGTGAAAGAGTAATTGTCTGAACAATAAATTATGGTGGGTTCCTCAAACCATAACACTTGCAAATTTACCTACTACACTACACCTGTCCTCTTCTGTTATGTACTTGCTGACTTTGAGGATCTTCACCTGCCTGTTACTGCTATTGAAACTGCGAGTGTATCTTGAGAGAAGGTCTATGATCTTTTGAGACACAATTTTCATAATGCAGACATTACATTGGCCTCCTGCTGATCAGCAGTGGGGGAACGCTCTCCTCTTTCTGACCTGAAGCCAAACTTTCTCTTTGAGGCTTGTATCGGTGACTCAGCAGGAAGCAGGCATTGTGGTGTGGATGAACAAGATCTGACAATACACAGAACTATTTAAGTAGTTATCGTACTGTCATTCTCTATAACCCAATTTGGAAAGAACTGTTTCCCAGTCTCAAGAAAGGAATAAACTGGCCACCAAGAAACCAAAGCCTGAATTTGGCAGGCTGTAATAGCTAGAACAATTTTATTTTGCATATCAGGTGGGAGGTGAGATAATTAGTCCTATGAACACGAGAAGAGTGGGTGAGAGGAGTATTATCTACAGTTAAAAATATCATTTCCAGGTTCAGAGTACAGAAATGTAAAAAAAAATAAAAAATCACAATGCAACCCACTGAGACTGAAAGAAGAATATCTATATCAAGGACAGAGGAATCCTAAGAAATACTGGGAGCATATGCCTTATATCGTCATCCCTTGCCTTGAGGAATGTGTAAGTAAAAATAGAAGAGGACATATGCACCATTTAATGCTCTTTGAAGCTGTTAAGTTGTTTTAACTCTCTGAACTCCCTTTCTGATCCAGATGAGCCTTTTTATTTCCCTTTCACGTCCTCCACACACTCATTATGTAACACACAGTGATTAACGAGCAAGATGAAGATATTTCAGACTATTAAACTTCTACACCTTTTATGAAGCTGCATTTTTACTCTCTGCTTTTTGGATTTCATTGACATTGATTTTTGTTTGTTTGTTTTGGTTTGGGGGTGGTTTTTTTTTTGTTCTCTCCACAAACATCCAAGCAGTTACCCAATCAGCTACAGACATTTTACAAGCAAGTAAGCATTTCATATTTACCAGTTGCAAAAGGCTAATATTCATACTTGGGTAGCAGTCTCAAAGCCCAACAGATCACAGCAAAGATGCACAATAATGAAGATGGAAGCAGTCTTCCTCATAAATCCATGAATATAGGAAGATCCAGCTCATTAATTAGACCATGAGAAACCCACCAGAAACTCGCAACACACAAACCACAGTAAAATATTCAAAATTCACTGAGTGCATTCAGAAAATACAAAGAGAAGTTGCATAACCTGCAATACCTAGACCATACAAACTTGACAACTTGTAAACTGCAAACTCTTTTCAATGGATCTCTAGGTCTCCATTTCAGGTTTGATTAGCTTCCTGACACATTATTACCACACCCTCACATGCATTGTCAAACCATGCTTTTTAAGCAAAGGACCAAAGAGATTTAAAGCTGGTCTTGAAATAACTGGGAGTGACCCAGTAGGACCAAGTTTTACTATGGATGCAGACGCTTTGACCTTTTCAAATAAAAAGGTGGTATATATTTTAAAAACCCCACTTCATCGGTAACCATGGTAAAGCAATGAAATAATGTGGTATGATACAATTTTACTAGGAAATCAGACCTCACCAAAATAATTTATATGGGATCCCCATAAATCATCTAGTGTAATCACAGAGAAACAGATGAAATGATTGAGAGTTCCTAGCTGAACTATAAAATTATAAAAATGCATTGAAAAGCTGAAAAAAGAGAAGAGCAAGCCCTTGGGTTATTCACGGAAGCAGACAGCCAGTAAATCGGGTTCGTTGGGCACACAGATTAAGTGCCTTTATGCAAATGCGTGTAGCTTAGGAAACAAGCAAGAGAAGTTAGACACATGCACACACCTCCAGGACAATCCTATTGGCATCAAAGAGACTTGGTGGGATGGCTCTTATGTTTGCATGTTGAATGGAGGGTTACAGACTCCTCAGGAAGGACAGGCTGGGGAGACAAGGAGGAGGTGTTGTTCACTATGTTACTGACCAGCTGGAGTGCATGGAGCTCTACCTGGGGATGGATTAAGATCCAGTGGAGAGTTTATGGGTCAAGATTAAAGGGAACACAGGGGCAGGTGACATTACAGTAGGCATCTGCTGCAGGCCCACTTGACCAGGACAACAGAGCAGATGAGGCCCTCTATAGACAGATAGGAGAAGCATCGCATTCACAGACCCTGGTCCTAGTGGGGGACTTCAACCACTCAATATCTGCTGGAAGGATGACACAACAGTCCACAAGAAATCCAGTCGAGATCCACCTGAGACACTTCAATCTTGGCAGCCCGATCTACCTGCTGGTTGTTCTGATGTTCCTCAGTGGCCCAGCTCTTGGGTACGTGGGCATCCACATGACATACTTTCACAACCAGATTCTCTGTCTGAGCAGCTGTATCTCTGCACAGATCAGCAGCCCAGATGGGTTTGCCTCTGCGCTGCCAGTTGCACTGTTTCCACTGCGGTAACCACCCCCGCAAGGCATTTGCCACCATCCATGAATCAGTGTAGAGACAAAGTACTGGCCACTTCTCCCACTTGGCAATGTCTAAAGCCAGCTGAATGGCTCTCACCTCTGCAAACTGGCTCGATTCACCTTGCCCTTCAGTGGCTTCTGCAGCTTGTCTTGTGGGACTCCACACGGCAGCCTTCCACTTTCGATGCTTTCCCACGATACAGCAGGACCCATCAGTGAACAGAGCGTAGCTCTTCTCATTTTCTGGTAGATCATTATACAGTGGGGCATCTTCCACACGCATCACCTCCTCTTCTGATGACATTCCAAAATCCTTGCCTTCTGGCCAGTCCATCATCACTTCTAGAATTCCTGGGTGACTGGGGCTTCCCATTCGAGTTCATTGTGTTATCAGGGCAATCCGCTTACTCCCTTTGTGTAAAAAATTTGTCTTATATTCAGTCTAAGTCTCCTCTGACACAACTTGAAGCCATTTCCTCTTGCCCTATCACCTGTTACTTGGAGAAGAGACTGACATCCAACTGTCTACAACCTCCTTTAGGTAGCTGTAGAGGGCAATAAGTCTACCTTCAGCCTCCTTCAAGCTGAACAACTCCAGCTCCCTCAGCAGCTCCTCATAAGACTTGTTCTCCAGACTCCTCACCAGCTTTGTTGCCCTTCTCTGGACCTGCTCCAGCACCTCAAAAGCATCTTGCTTGTGTTGTGAGGGGCCCTACCAGTGCCAGCTACATGGGGACAATCACTTACCAAGTCCTACTTACCATGCTGTTCCAGGATGCTGTTGGCCTTCTTGATCAAAAGGCACACTGCTGACTCATATTCACCTACCTGTCAACCAACACCCCCAGGTCCTTTTCTGCCAGGCAGCTCTCCAGCTTCTCTTCCCCAAACTTGTAGCATTGCATGAAGTTGTTGTGACTCAAGTGCAGGACCTGGCACATGGCCTTATTGAACCTCATACCATGCCTGCCCATTGATCCAGCCTGTCCAGATCTCTCTGCAATGCCTTCTACCCTCAAGCAAGTTGACGTTTCCATGCAACTTGGTGTCTGACTGAGGGTGCACTCAATCCCCTTTGTCAAGATCATTGATAAATATGTTAAAGAGAACCAGCCTGGTGTTAAAGAGAACTCATGACCACCTGCCAACTGTATTTAACTCCACTCACCACCACTCTCTGGGCTTGGCCCTCTAGCCAGTTTTTAACCCAGTGGAGAGTACTCCCACTGCAGACATGGTCAGCCAGTTTCTCCAGGAGAATGCTTTAGGAAAGCATACCAATTGCCTTATTAAAGTCCAGGTAATCAACATCCACAGCTTTTCCCTCACCCAACAAGCAGGTCACTTTGTCATAGAAGGAAATACGTTTTTTCAAGCAGGACCTGCCTTTCATGAATCCATACTGACGGGGTATGATCTCCTGGATGTCTTTCATGCACTGCATAATGGCACTGAGGATGATCTGTTCCATGACCTTCCCAGGCACTGAGGTCAGACTGATAGGCCTGTAGTTTTCTGGATCAGCCTTCCAACCCTTCTTGTGGATGAGTGTCAAGTTTGCTAGATGCCACTCAGATCAGACCTCCCCAGTTTGCCAGGACTGCTGGTAAATGATGGAAAGTGGCTCAGTGAGCACTTCCACCAGCTCCCTCAGTACCCTTGGGTGGATCCCATCTGGGCCCATAGACTTGCTTATACTGAGGTGTTGGAGCAGGTCCCTCACCACCTCCCTTTGGATTATGGTGGCTTCATTCTGCTCACCACCCCTGCTATCTGTTAGCCCATGGGTCTGGCTACTCTTAATATCCCAAGCCAGGTTAGGTTCTAGTTGGTCTTTGGCCTTTCTGATTTTTCCCCTACATAGCCTCCCTACATCTTTTTAGCCTTCCTGAGAGGCCTGCCCCTTCTTCCAAAACCCTTATACTTCTTTTTCCCCCAAGTTGTGACCATATGTCTTTGTTCAGCCAGGCTGGCCTTTTACCCGGACGACTTGCTTTACCGCACACAGGGACAGCCTGCTCCTGCACTTTTAAGACTTCTTCCTTGAAAAACATTCAGCCTCCCTGGACTCCTTTGCCCTTCGGAGCTGCCTCCCAAAGGACTCTTCAAGAGACCAAAGTCTGCCCTCCAGAAGTCCATGATGGCAGTTCTGTTGGCTCCCCTCCTTTCTTCTCTGAGAATTGAGAACTCAATTCATGGTCACTGTGCCCAAAATGACCTCCAACTGTCACATCCCTGACAAGTCCTTCTCTATTCACAAACAGCAGATCCAGTAGTGCTCCCTCCCTAGTCAGCTCACTCACCAGCTGTGTCTGGAAGTTATCCCCAACACATTCCAGGAACTCCTAGACTGTTCCCTTTCAGCCATATTGTGTTCATAGCTGATATCTGGTGGGTTGAAATCTCCCACTAGGACAAGGGCAAACAATCTTGAGATTTATCCCAGCTGCTTATAGAATATTTCATCGTGGTTGGGCAGTCTATAAGACTCCCACCGTGATATCAGCCGTGTTGGCCTTTCCCCTGATTCTTACCCATAAAGACTCAACCCTATTGTCACCATCATTAAGTTCTTGACATTCATAATGCTCCCTAACATACAGAGCCACCCCTCCTCCTCTCATTCCTTGCCTGTCCCTTCTGAAGAGTTTGTTGTAGCCATCTAATGCAACACTCCAGTCATGCTAGTCATCCCAACAGATTTACGTGATGGTGAGGGTGTTAAGGCAAATACCACAGTGACATTTTAAAATACAGGGTGAGAACTTTTCCAGGTAAAATCTGACTGAGGAAAAGGTGTTCGTGTTTCTGCATACCCAAGCCATGCCACTTGTCTGGATGAATTAAAAATGACTTACTAGTAACATATAATCTTATATACTATTTTATAGCCTCGTGTTGAAAGGGATCCCATGGAAGTCATGCTCTGTCTTTTTCTGGATTGTCTTCATAACTCTTGAGGCTTCTGGTTGTCTGCAGAAAAACCAGCAAAGTCCCAGGTCTGGGACGTATTGTAAGCTCTTACTGAACAACTATTGACTGAGGCCAGAGTTAGTATTCTTACAGTTCTGTCAAATGCAAGACCTAAATTTATTCAAGCAATAAGTGTTCTAAGGCTCGTAGAATTTTTTTATTGTTTTTTTTTTTTTTTTTTTTTTTTTTACTCCTTTTACGGTTTCCAGATGTTGATTTTTGATTCCTTGAATGATTAGGATCAAGAAGTTGTTTCAGGTTTGGCAGAAAGCAAGTGGCCAGAGGAAGGCTGATTTACTTAGTCCATATACGTGTAATTATGTATACGCCTTTCCACTCCACCCCCCTTCAGCCTCTTTAGTTTGCTTTGATATGCTCTTTCACCAATATCTTGCTGGAGAAACATGCTTAAAGCAAAACTCTAAAGGTAAAATTTTGCTTTAGTGTCCTAACTAAAGTCAAGTTAATTATCTGCCTACATTTCTAAAATGCTAAATTTCTACTTAAGTATGTTTTCAAAAATACCATCATGTAATCCTGGTTATGTTTCATGCTGATGTGAAGCATTTGCCAAGTATGGAGAGATAAAAGTCCATTTGGTTAGTGGAACTGCATAGTATCTCACCATCTTTAAGTGTGAATTTTGGGAGATGGGAGTGGTTTTAAGTTATTTAAGACCACTGTTTTGGTGTCTGTGCTAAGATCTAGAAAAGGGACAAAGCCTGTAAATTTGTGCTGGGATTTGGATGTGTTGGGTTTTTTTTTTTATATATACTAAGTTTATTGCTGGTTTTGAGTGAAACCACCTTGTCCTGTTGGTAGAATCATGGAAGTACATATTCTGAAATGTCTCAAAAACTTATTTTACATTTCTACAGTTTTCTTTTTATTCTAGTCTGTGTGAAAATTCATCATATTTACCAGTAGAGTCTGCAATAATCTTTAAAACAGGATATTGGATGACAACTGCGAATAAACACTAGTGCTAGAAAGAGATTATCAGCAATTTGAAAGTGGAGACTGTTGTGCTGCACAGTGCACAGTGCACAGTGGACTGAGTTTTGAGTTTGGACTGAGTGGTCTGAGTTTGAAAGGGACTGCACAGGTGTACTAGAGAATGTTTGCTCAAGCCTTCATATATTGAGCATTTTTGATGCCCCAGAAGGGTGTAGAGCGAGGCTTGTCAGCTTCTTGACTTCCACTATGTGGCAAGTATTTTGTGCTGTGTTCTCCATTATGGTAAATATCTCTAGAACCAGGTTCAACACAGGTGCTGCAGACAAAAGCATTTTGTTCTGTTGTATAGCTCTGAAACACTCATTTTCATATGTGCACAGATAGTGGTGTATGAGTGGTATGTAAATGGCCGTGAATTTCCCTAATGTGCCTGTGTTGCTAATGTGCTCATGGCCTGGATGAGCATATGATCTGCTGGATCGAGCACTGGCTGGAAGGACGATCCCAAAGG
>VZTM01032520.1:19987-45739 GCA_013400555.1 Jacana jacana
AGATCATCACTAAAGACATTAAACAGGAATGGCCCCAACACTGAGCCCTGAGGAACCTCTGGTGACCGGCCACCACCTGGATTGAACTCCACTGAGCACCAACTGCCAGCTGGATTGAACTCCACTGAGGTCCACACAAGGTAGAAGAGATGGCTGATGTCTTCTGCAGCCCAGAGCAATCTCGCCCCTCCAAGGGGCAAGGGCAGCCCCTCTGAGCTCTTCAGGAACACAGAGGCAAAGAGACCGGCTGCAATCCTCCTCCTCCAGACCTGTCCTCCACAGATTCAGGCCGTGCCCTCCCCAAGCTGGCAAGCACAGACCATCTCCTCAAGGCGAGTAAATCTCCACCTTTGGCTCCATCACTCTGGCCCAGGCAGAGGGCACTTTCCGCATGGCCTGCACTGCCAGGGCCCCCTCCCCAGCAGCCCCCCCAGTGCAGATCAACCCATGCCTACCTGGTACGAAGGCAGTGGACTGTACTGCACCATCAGGCCTTGCATCTGGCTCCCCATACTGCTCCTCTGGCCGCTGAGAAGGCCGGGGGGCTGCGCCTGCTGCACCCCCATGACACTCTGCATCTGCCCCCCCATGCTGTTCCTCTGGCTGTTGAGGAGACCGGGGGGCTGCGCTTGCTGCACTCCCATCACACCTTGGTACGTTTGCTGCTGGTTGGACATCATCGGCTGTAAACCTGTCAGAACAGGGTTTAAATGGAGCAGCTTCCCAGCTCTACCACAGGAAACAGCCCGAGACTCGGCGTAGGAGGGCTCAGATCCTGCTTTGCCCCCCCAGTCTCATTCTGAAGAGCGAGAAAAGGGCTTCCCTCATGGCAGATGTAAAAAGAGCTAAAGGAAGCTCCTGGCTTTAAATCCACCTTGCAGCACCACGAGCTGAGAGAGAGGGAAGGGACCAAAGCAGCCTTTGCAGCCTGGCCACATCCCAACCTGTCCTTGCACAATCTATGGGCCAGCAAGGCCACCAAGGAGTGGGACACAGGGGTAGAGCAGCCTGGCCCCAGAGAGTGTGGCATCTCCTTCAGAGCTTACAAGGGTGGCAAGGGAAGGGAAACATGCCCCCACCCATCCTCGCTTCTGCACCCCCTTACCAGGCTGCTGGGACTGCTGGGGGAGCTGCTGAGTGCGCTGGGAGCTGTAGGCCACTGGGTGACTGAGAGATCGGTATTGCTGGCTGGAGTTCGGGTACTGCCCGGGAGGGTAGTAAGAAACCTGAATCTATCAGAATCAAGAAAACAACAGCAATAAGAACACAAGAGGGAGCGGGACCAAGAAAGCTGGTCCCCCAGGACCAGTTTTCTCTCTCACCTGGCCTGGCTTCTGCTGAAGGAAACCGACCAGGGCTTTGGCTCTGGCCAGCTGATACTCCTCAGGGAACCGCAGCCCCTTCCCGCTCCTCCCAGCCTCCACATCCAAGCAATTCCCAGCACAGTAGTGCAAGAGCACAGTAGGCACAACTCTCATCACAGCACAGGGGGATAATCCTAGAGGTCATAATGCCCTGCGGGACCCCAAAGAGAGCTTAGAGGTGTCAGCCCTGAATCTGGCCGCTGCCCCTTCCCCCAACAATGTAAGTTGGGAATGGCCAGAGGGGTCCCCAGGAAGGTGCCTCATGAGCCCTGGGTGGTAAGGGGCAGAATCACAGACTGGTTTGGGTTGGAAGGGACCTTAAAGCCCCTGCAGTGCCACCCCCTGCCCTGGGCAGGGACACCTCCCACCAGCCCAGGTTGCTCCAAGCCCCTGTTCAACCCGGCCTTGAACCCCTCCAGGGATGGGGCAGCCACAGCTTCTTGGGGCAACCTGGGCCAGGCTCTCACCAACCTCACACCAAAGAAGTTCTCCCCCAGCTCTTAGCTCAATCTCCTCTCTTTCAGTTTAAAATTGTCCCCCCTTGTCCTGTGGCTCCATTCCCTCATGAACGGTCCCTCCCCACCTCTCCTGTAGACCCCATTTAGGGACTGGAAGGTGGAGGCTCCAGCGAGGAGCTCATCCTTGTGCCTTGCAAAGGTTGCTGACCCAGAGCTTGGACCCCCGTGTGTTGATCCATCACAAATGAGCAGCAGGGAACAAAGGGGACCCACTCTCAAGGAACTGCTCCCCAGCAGCCCCTTTGCCTGACACCTCTGGGCTGAGGGACCCGTCCCCTCCTCACTTGAGCGTGTCCTTACTTGCTGGGGAGGCTGAATGTAGCCCTGGGGCTGCAGCACCTGCTGTGTGGGGGCCGTGTGCCCTGAGGCGGAGTAGTTGGAGGTGGAAATGGGCTGCCCAGGGGTTGCCATGATGAATCCCATTTGCTGGGGGTGCTGGGAGATGAGGGATGACTGGAACATGGCCGAGGAAGGATCCGGTGCTTCCGTAGAGCCCTGTCGGCTGAGGCTGATCTGCCCAAAGGGGTTGCTGAGTTCGTCGGCCTGCGTTGGGGAGAAGCGGGAAGGATGGAGGACGGCACGAAGGACACCACCACGTAGGACACTGCTCTGCCCTGAGGACTGCAGGCCCCTTCTCCCTACTCTGTGAGGAGGAGCTCGCCCAGAAAAGCTTCCCAGAAACGAGCCACAGACCAAGAGCATTCTGCAGAACAAGGGCTGGGGGCATGCGAGCTGCTGGGTGGGGGGGCCCAAATGTTCTGCAGACACTGGTAACATGCGAGGCCCCACACGGGCAGGGGTGACCCCAGCCCAGAGGCCACGGGGCAGCGCTGCTCCTCAAAGACCCAGCAGAGACAACACAGGAGCTGCCTGAGACCACGGGGCAGCCACAGCCCCCGGCCTCCAGCGCTGGGCACGAACGCTGGCTGCCTGGTAGGAGCTCTGGCCTGGGCACTTGCTCTGCTCCAGGCTCTTTCCAAGACGAGCTGCTCCAAGGGCGCCCAGCCCTGGTGGGTCCCACAGCCTCAAGCATCCCACCGCAGCCCGGAGCCTCCACGAATCCCAGGGGCCGCTGGCTGCGGTGTCTGCGACACCCCTGAATCAGCAAAAGCTCACACAACACAAGCACAGCACGCGAGCACAACGGAGAGTGCAGAAGAGGAAACGGGGTTTATACCAAGTTGTACTGCTGGGGTGGAGAGACTGGCAAGAGGACTTGGGGGCAGGAGCTTGGAGAATATTGAACAGGCTGCAGCGCTGGGACCGGCTGAGATCAGCGGAGAAGGGAGCGGGAGGAGAGAGAGTCGGGTGGGAAAACAGGGAGGTGGGGGGAGGAAGGAAGGACAGGAGGAAGGAGAGAAAGAAGGTACAACAAGGTTAGTCAACCGAGCCAAGTGCAAACACACAGAGGGGGGAAAGCACAGAGACCAGAACGGGGGAGCATTCACCTCTCAGTGAGGACACACAGCCCAGCCGGTCGCTCTGTGGGAGCTGGGAAGGCTGACCACCTCCACCGAGCTGGGAAGGCTGACCACCTCCACCGAGCTGGGAAGGCTGACCACCTCCACCTCACACCAGTTCACAGAGGCCAGCTAAGGCCACCGGCACAGCCCCTTGCCCCAGCACAACCCTTGTCTGTCCCACTCTTGTGTGGCACCAACTCCAAGCTCTCTCTGCAGAGCTTCTTGGCCTCTCCTGCTGGTAATGGCTTTTCTTCACCCCTGCTTTTTGCAGGGCCCCCCTTCTCGCTTTGTCACTTGGAGGACCTGCTGGTGCCTGTTTATGACAGCCCTTGATTCAAACCCCACAGCCTGTGCTCTGGGCACTGAACCTCTAATGGTCAGCCCTGGACTGGGTTTTGGACCGTTTGATTTGAAACCCGGGAAAAAGCCCGATTTTCCAGGATCTAAGGCACCAGAACAGCCAGAGGAGACACAAAATAAAATCCCACAAGACACAGTGAACCTGCACCACCTCCAGAAGCCTCCTGTGCATTCCCACCTCCCACCCAGGGCGCTGTGCTCTGTCCCGTGCTGTGCTACAGCTCCAGACAGACACCCCTGTGAGCCCCAGTGCTGGACTCAAGGGAACACCTCATCTGTAGAACTATCCTTGAGTCTCAGTATCTTCTGGCAAAACAGATCCACAACCCTGGAGCCAGTCCAGGGCCTGGGAACCACGAGCTCCCCCTGTCCTCATAGAGACAGCACAGAGCTGCTCATGGTATCTGCAGCAAAAGCTGTTGGAGGAACCTGTTTCCCCATCCCATCCCATCCCATCCCATCCCATCCCATCCCATCCCATCCCATCCCATCCCAAACACTTAGAATCACAGAACAGCCCAGGCTGAAAGGGACCTCAGAAGATCATCTGGTCCAACCTTTCATGGCAAAGGGAGCCTTGGTAAGATCACCTAGTACCCTCCCTGTTCAGTCAGGTCTTGAGAACCTCCAGTATAACTCCAGTGTAACTTGCAGTTCTTTGCTACAGGAGACATCATAAGATGAGACAAGGCACCAGAAAGGAGCCCTATGAAGCTCAGAGACCGGACAAGGTCCAGCACTGACAATGCTGCTGGGAAGAAGATGGGATGGGAAGGTTCCGAGGACACGGTCCCCACCTCTGCACCCGCTGAACACACTCTGCTCCCCAAATGAGCCTTCCAGGGCTGGCTCCCAACCCTTCCCCAAAACAGCAGTGACACAGGGGCAGCTCTTGTGCTGTGGCTTTACAGCCCCAGGAGCAGAACAAAGAATGTAGGGATGACACACGAGCGCTTGCCAGAGGGCTCCGTCCTCAGAAGCAGCCCTGCCGGCTGTGGAACATCACTTGGGCTTAACTTTGGAAGGTCTGGAGGATACAGCTGGGCAGTTCCAGGTCTCCCCAGCACATCAGGAGATCAGTGATGGGATTTCAGCACTGGGAGCTCAAGCCCAACTAACTTCTGAGTGTCCCTTACCAGGAGGGCAAGTGGTTCCAGAACATAACCCTGCCAGGCAGTAAATGGCTACAGCTCAGCTCCCTTGGCGGGAGGGCTGCTGGCCTGAGCAGACAGGGAAGGGGCTGGTGAGTTGAGATGTCACAGAGCATCATATTCGGGCACAACAAGGCTCCTGACCTCCTCCCACTCACTGCCAGCAGCGCAGAGGGACTGGAGCTCCCCAACAGGCAGCAAGGGTGAGGGCACCCACAACCCACTGGGCAAGCCTGAGTCCAGACCACCCTGGGTCTACGATGGCTCTGGTTCTGCCTCCCTCCTGTGTGCCCATAGGGGCTTCCCGAGCCCTTCCCGGCGACTCACCTGGGACATCATGTGGTTGCTCATGGCTGGCTGCTGCTGGGCTGTGGGTGGAAGGCCTTGGGGCTGCGGTGGTGGCTGTTGGGGTGGCTGCGGCTGAGGCTGCTGGGCTGTGCAGGGCAGGAGGCCACGGCTGGGCTGTGAAGAAGGGGGTTGGCTGCAAGCTTCTGGGGCACCTAGTACCAAACCTTGAAGAGAGGAAGGCATGGCAGGGTTGGTAGGTGGGACAGAAAAGCATGGATTCATTGCTGGGGCAAGCTGAGGGTAGATCCTGTCGCCACCTCCTGTACCGTGGCCAGCTGGCATTATCTGCTGGCCACAGGGGAGCTCCCGTGGGGTCCAGGGGGAGCAGCCGTGTCCCTGCTTTGCCTCTCCTTCACAGCAAAACACGGTCTTAACACCTCAAGGACTCTCCTCTCTCCATGTCCATGTCCACCCAAGGAACCCACCGCAGCGGGTCACAGCACCTTCCCCGGCCCCACGCAGGGAAGACCAGGACACAAGACTCGTCCCTTATTCCCAAGAGCGTGCTCTTTTCCCTGACCCCAACCCAGCAGCCTCATTCTTCGGGGACAACCGGTCCCCACCCACAGCTCCCAGGTAGTTACTGGTTGTGTAAACTTTCAACTCATTACTCAGAACTGCAGGAAATGAAAAGGAAATTAAAAGGCCGGGCTCATACCATGAACCCAGGTGGCCTCTGCTCACGGCAACTTCTCTGGGCAACCTGTCCCGCTGTCTCACCACCCTCACAGTAAAGAATTTCTTTCTAGTATCTAATCTAGACCCACCCTCTTTCAGTTTCAAACCATTACCCCTTGTCCTGTTGCTACACGCCCCAGTGAGAGTCCCTCCCCCTTTCTCCTGTAGCCCCCCTTCAGGAATGGGAAGGCCTGGAGGGATGAAGGTGAGTGAGAAGTTGGTTCTCCTGCTAGGGAAATCTAAGACCTCTTTGTCAGGGCCTTCTCTAAATCAGAGAATCACAGAATCATTTAGGTTGGAAGAGACCCTTGGGATCATGGAGTCCAACCATCAGCCCTACTCTACAAGTTCTCCCCTACACCAGAGCCCTCAACACCACATCCAACCTACTCTGAAACACAGTCAGGGATGGGGACTCCACCACCTCCCTGGGCAGCTGATTCCACTGACTGACCACTCTCTCTGGGAAAAACCTTTTCCTCATGTCCAGCCTAACCCTCCCCTGCTGCAGCTTGCAGCCATTCCCTCTCCTTCTATCGCTCATTGCCCGTGAGAAGAGACCAGCACCAACCTCTCTACAATGCCCTTTCAAGCAGTTGTAGAGAGGGATGAGGTCTCCCCTCAGCCTCCTCTTCCTCAAACTAAACAATCCCAACTCCCTCAATCGATCCTCATAAGCCTTATTCTCCAGGCCCTTCCCCAGCTCCGTGTCCCTCCTCTGCACTCGCTCCAGCCCCTCCAGATCTCTCTTGTGCTGAGGTGCCCAGAACTGGACACCAGACTCAAGGGGTGGCCTCACCAGTGCTGAGCACAGGGGGACAATCCCCTCCCTGCTTCTGCTGGTCACACTATTCTTTATGCAAGCCAGGATGCCCTTGGCCTTCTTGGCCACCTGGGCACACTGCTGGCTCATGTTCAGCCCCTTGTCACCCAGCACCACCAGGTCCTTTTCTGCCAGGCAGCTCCAGCCACACTGCCCCCAGCCTGTAGCCACCCATGGGGTTGGGGTGGCCCAAGGGCAGGACCTGGCACTTGGCCTCGTTGAAGCCCACGCCATTAACATTGGCCCATCTATCCAGTCTATCCCAGTCCCTCTGTAGAGCATCCCTGCCCTCAAGCAGATCAACACTCCCACCCAACTTGGTGTCATCTGCAAACTCACTGATGGTGTTTTCCATGTCCCTACCGACATCATCAATGAAGATATTAAACAGGAAAGGCCCCAGTACTGAGCCCTGAGGAACCACTTGTGACCGGCCGCCACTTGTGCACAAGCGGCCGTGCCACTTGTGGCTTGAGCCTTCTGCTGGGAAGAGGAAGACGGCTGTGAAGAGCAGCACCTGCCTGCTGAAGGGCTCCCCCACGCCAGCACCAGGCAGAGGCTACAAAAAGGAGCTGCCAAGATGGCACCATAAACCAGTCCAGCGGGGAGAAGGCAGAGGGCTGTTTCCAGTCACAGCTCGGTTGGGCAGCTCAGACACCAATTCCCCGTCGGGATCTGAGTACTCAGAGTCACCACTTGCCCAGAGGAGAATGGGGAGTGAGAAGAGCCTATTTTATGGCAACACAGACCCAGCACCCGCATGTGTTGAGTAAGAGGCTGGGACGGGGCAGGTGGAGAGCAATTCCCTCCCGCGGCAGGAACAACCACGAGGAAGAAGTGCGACACGTGCTGCAGGGCCCCCGGCTGGGGGGTCCTCTCCTCCGGATTTGAGTCTCACTTCCAGGAATAAAAGGGCTGTGAAAGCACTGTTCGGTGCCCAGTGGCTGCTATTTAACTAATTCCACCTCTAATCTACTGCGATTCAAGGGCTGATCTCCAGCCCTTCTGCTAAGGAGGTCCATGGCGTCGACCACACGCTGCAGAGAAGGTGTGTTGCTGAAGGGGGGCTGAAAGCTGGGATGGGAAAAAGAGCCCCAAGCCCAGAGTCCTAAGCTCTTCCTCCCCACCCCAGCCCCGAATCAATCTGAGGGTACAGAGGGTGGTGTCTCCCCAGGTGAAAACTCCTTTGCCTTTTTCTATCCATTCTCCCCCAAGACATCTCTGATCACGTGCCATCCTCTAGAGCCTGAAGAGCAACTGGCTCCTCTCTTTGCTCTGCTTCACACACAGCTGGGACAGAGCTTCAAATAACAGCTCCCATCAGCAGCTGAATCAGTCCTGGAGGTGGTTGCAATAATCAGAAGCACAAGGGAAACAGGGTCCCAGGAGATGATGTAGGCACCTTCAAGCTACAAGAGGAGTGTGTGGCTTTCAAAGCCGGGCTGGGTGCTAGAGCAGCAGCCTGGAGGCATTTTAGATCCATCCCTTTTATTCAAAAGGATTCCTGTGGAGAAGTGGAATCACCCACGAGCACCAGTCTGCCTTCTCTCCCCAGTGAAATGACAGCTCTCAAGGATCTGGGGACCTGCCACCCACCCACCCACCCACCCAAGGAGGGCGGAGGAAGCCAGACAGTGAGACAGCGCTGGCTTTTGCTCATTGATACTGCACAGCAATTGTAACCAGCGACTTCTCGGTTATCAATGGAGCAGTAAAACGAGAGCAAAGACCTCTGCTGCCTCTTCCACAAACACCTCTCACCTCCCACCAGCCCAGGTGGCTCCAAGCTCCCTCCAACCTCCTTGAACCCCTCCAGGGATGGGGCAGCCACAGCTTCTTGGGGCGACCTGGGCCAGGCTCTCACCACCTTCCATCAAAGGAGTTCTTCCCCACACGTCACAGAATAATATGGGGTCGGAAGGGACCTCTGGAGATCATCTAGTCCATCCAGTCATCTCACCTCAATCTCTCCTCTTTTAGCGTCAATCCTTGCCCTTTCCTCCCATCACTCCCCTCCCTCATCAAGAGTCCCCCAGTTTAACCAGAGCATTGTGAGCCAGTCCCCTGGCCCAAAGACCCTTTCCTGCCTGGTGCCCCTTCCCAGAATCACAGAGTTGCCCAGATTGGAAGGGACCTTCCAGCTCATCGAGTCCAACCATCAACCCAGCACTGACAAAACCTGCCACCAAACCCCATCTCTAAGCTCCGCGTCCGCCCGGCTTTGAAATCCCTCCAGGGATGGTGACTCCACCACTTCCCTGGGCAGCCTCTGCCCGTGTTTAATAAACCTTTTAGTGTCCAAGTGTTTCCTAATTTCCTTCCTTTGGCAGAAGGTGTGCAGGGAGAAGAGTACCGTACCTGCCCGGGAGGTCCTGCTGGCGGTGCTGCCTTTGCTGCTCCCGATGCTGTCCCCCCTTGTCAGGATGGAGATGCCACTGAAGCTGCTGGCTTTGGTGACCGGTGGTCGCAGGCTGCGGATGGAGCCATCTGAGTCTGTGCTGCTCCATGGCCGGGGCTCCAGAGACTTTATCTCGCTCTCTGTGCTGCTCTGGCGGCTGCCCGAGGCCCGGTTCAAACCGTCCCGGTTGCCCCTGCAGAGACCAGAGGGGTTAGAAGGCACCTCCCGTGGAAAGGGGCAGCAGCAGGACCTGCAGGGGCTGCACTGGTACTGCCAGGCCGGGCTGGCGAGCCCAGGCAGCGTCTGCTCCAACCGTCAGCCCCACTCGGCACTTGGTACAGGGATGTGACAGCAAACACACGCCCTGGGCTCACAGCTTTCCTGGGCACGCACCGGGGAGACCCAGATACGGCTGATCGGTTCCTCGGCGTGTGCCGAGACCTGGCTCCTGGCCCTTTTCCCCAGCCAGATCCCAGTCTGGGCCAGATGCCAGCAGGGCCCAGAACATGATCCCTTGCTAAAGCCTTCCTCGTCTCGGAGCGGGGAGCTGTGAGCAGAGGCCTTGAGACGAGGCTGGGCGAGATCTTACGAGACCAATCTCCACACCAGCCCTGGGGAGGTTTCCTGCCCAGCTGGGACAGGGAGGTGCTGGGATCCCAGAGCTGGGCTCCCACTGACAGAGACCCATGGGATCATGGAGTCCAACCGTCAGCCCCACTCTACAACTCTACTCTACATCCCCCTCCCTTAATCCCCAGCCAGGTCTGGCCACAGCAGGACTTTAGGGAGCATCAGCAAAACATCCCGAGCAGTGAGCTGGGGTCAGCAGCCCAGCCAGGGCTCAGGAGCACGGTAACAGGTTCCTGGGACTTCACTGGAGCAGACTGGTGAGGAAGGCAGTGCTGGAAGAGGCATTCCTGCTGAACCTGGCAGCAGCTCCAGGCAGTTGTGGAAGAAAAAAGGTAGGCCTGGGAAGGAGCTTCTGAGGTGAAGCCCTGGGCTGCTGGGGGCACGTGAGAGTCACAGAAAACAGGTCTCTTGGAAAAATCAGTGCAACAGTTCTACCCTTTTGAGAGGTGACGGAATTGGACTGTGCAGCCTCAAAGCCCAGATGACAATTGACCTAATGAGCATCACTGCCAAGCTCTTGGGCTCCTTCCAACCTAAACTCCGAAGGCAGCTCCTGGGGGAGTCCAGAGCGTTTGTGTGTGCAGGGAAGGGACACGTCACGGCTTCTCTTCTAGCTCAGCTGGCAAACCCTGGTTCCCCGAGAACCCAGAGCCCTCTCCAGCCGATTCCTGCCAACCCAGGAGTGTAAAGGTCCTGGGTTTTCTGCAAATGCTCTCCAAACCCCAGGCACAGCTCTGGGACAGCACTGCCCTGCAGCTTCAGCCGTGTCTTCCTTTCCATTCTCCTCACTCCAGCCTGTCTCCAAGCGTGTCCAGCACCAGAGAGCTCCCTGCACTCAGACCTCTCAAGAGAGGGCTTCCAAGCAAGCAGAACAGGCGCTGGGTCTCTCCGAACGCTGGGCTGGGAGGGCAGTAAGTCTGTGGGGTTCACACAGCCACCATCTCCAGCACCACTGCTGAGGGAACCCCGACCTCCTCAAGAGCTCGTCCAGAGCTCATGAGGGTCCCTCGCCCCACACCTTCTCCCTTGCCCCCATGTTCTCCCACTCCCCCACTACGGGAACCACAATGTCCCTCTCTTTAGGGACTGGGCCCAAGAGTCAGAAAAGCTCCCAGTACAGCAACTCCTAAAGATGCAATCCCATCAGCAGCTTGGGGGCTTTTGCCACTTGCTGGGGGAGCTTTACTCCAGCCCCACTATCACCCCTGCCTTGAACACCACGGTCACAAACAGGCTCCAGGGCACAGGCCCCCTAACTGTGCTTGAGGACACTTGCTTCTCCTCTAAGGACAGCCTGAGGCACACAACGGACTGAGGAGAGGGCAAAGCTGTTCCTACACCCACTTAGATCCTCCTGCCCTGTTCCTACACTCACTTAGACCCTCCTGCCTTGTTCCTACACCCACTTAGATCCTCCTGCCCTGTTCCTATACTCACTTAGACCCTCCTGCCCTGTTCCTATACTCACTTAGACCCTCCTGCCCTGTTCATACACTCACTTAGATCCTCCTGCCCTGTTCCTACACTCACTTAGACCCTCCTGCCCTGTTCATACACAGAGCTGCTTCATCTCCAGAGCTCTGGCTACCAAGAGCAGAGCAGACAAGAGAGTCTGTTTTCATCCCGTCCTTTAGCCCCATACCTTCTGCAGCCCCTCCTGCAGTGGGGCCTGGGCAAGGTCTGCATCAGGCTTGACTCCATCCTTCCAGCCCTTTCACCCACAGGAAAACTACTTCTTATGAAAACGCTGCTCGAATGTGTCCCCAGTGCCCTCTGCAGCCCACTCTGGTCGAAATGGAAGCCTGAGACACTTCACCACCACCATGAAGCAACCCAGCCTCTATCATCAGGGTATTAGGGACAGCCTCACCTTAACCACACTGTCACTGGGAAGGCAGGGGCTTTCCTTAACGATGTGAAAACTGCTGGAATCCTCTGGGCTTCCCCACTGCTCCCTGCCAGTCCCACCTTCCAGCTCTCCCTTTTAAGTTGATGAATCAGCAGGAAAGGACTCAGGAGCTGATGTTGCAAAAAATACAACTTGGGTAGCTTCACAAGCAGCCATGCATGGGGCAGACTTACTCAGCAGGACAGTGTACAAAAGAAGCCACACCGAGNGGGCAGGGGCTTTCCTACCCTTTAAGGAAACGATGTGAAAACTGCTGGAATCCTCTGGGCTTCCCCACTGCTCCCTGCCAGTCCCACCTTCCAGCTCTCCCTTTTAAGTTGATGAATCAGCAGGAAAGGACTCAGGAGCCGATGTTGCGAAAAATACAACTTGGGTAGCTTCACAAGCAGCCATGCATGGGGCAGACTTACTCAGCAGGACAGTGTACAAAAGAAGCCACACCGAGATACCTAAAAATCTGCCTCCATGTGTGAGAACTAGAAGAAAAGGCTTCTTTGGAGATTCTGCTGGTTAACATCAGAAAAAGGCATCGTTACAGAGACGAGAGATTCGCCCTCCGAAGAGAAAGCCAGGGATACAAACAGCGTCTGCAGAAGAGTACTAACCTGCTGTCAGTGAGATATCCGTTCTGGCCAGTCTGGAAGCACAGAAAAGACATGGAGATGGAAGAAAAGGGAGACTTAGTAACTTCGAAAGCAACAAACCCCGGCAATTTCAAAGCACGAAGGAGCAAAGCACTAACAGGAGGGGCCCCGGGCACGCCGTGTTCCTGCGCCGCTTACACGGTGACTCGGGAGCCTTCCTGAGCCTCCTGCACACCAGTCCCGTTTGGGTCCCCATCCAGGCCCATCAGGAACCTTTCCTGATACCCCTGGCCCCGAGATCTCTCAAGAGTTCGCAAATCTGAGTCCTCCACTCCCTGCTCCATTGCCCTAAGGCACCTTCGACAGCGGAACAATCGAGGTCAGACATCTGAGGGTCCTTATTTCCTAAACGCAGGCACAATCAACCAGAGCCACGAAAAAAACAACCAGGTAGAGGGCTCCAAGCCAGCCCAGCCCACCCTGTGACCATCACTGCTGCCTCTGGGTCGGGGACAAAGCCCATGAGCACGGAGCAAAGGTAAGTACGCGCCCATCGGCAGAGCTCCTAATGCATCTGGGTGGCTTTGGGCCTGTCTGTGTAAGACAAGTCCACGCTCACAACTGGCCAGAGAGTCACCAGCTGAAGCCTGGTGACCTGAGTAGGGACAGTGCCTGCCTTGACATCCTCCTCAGGCAGGCAATTCCCACGAGGACAGATGAAAGGCATCATCCCCAAGATGCCAAAAAGCAGCAGGCAAGGACCGGGACTCTGAACGTGACCCCCAGCAGACGGGCACTTGGAATCATCCCCGACTCCATCACTTGCCATTTGGCACAAGAGGGAGAGCTGCCTCCAGCTGGCAGACAGTACCCAACGCAGCGGAGCACAGCGGCCTCTCTGGGCCGGGGACACCGCTCCACCTCAGAGGAGATCGGAGTAAGGAGCTGAGATCTCGAGGAAGCAACGAGCCACTTCGTAGGAAAGACAACGAACACACCCTGTACAGGCACAGAGCCCTGCCCGGTGCTCCAAGGCTGGCACGGCTGGTCAGGAGGCTGAAGCCCTGGAGAGAAGCTGGGGGAGGCAGCTGCTGCTGCTTCTTTCTCGTCCACCTATTGATTTGTTTCTCATCCCAGTAAAGCCATGGCATAAGCCCATAATCTTGCTGGGCAGCAAGGAGCAGAACCGCCTCCTCCGTCGGTCCCCCCACATCCACAACCCCTCCAGAGAGGTGATTGAGGGAGGGGGCAGACCAGGGAGTGGAGGTGCATCTCCTCTATTCCCAGTGTCTCAGACATCTCTGCTAGGAGCTGGAATTCAATGGCAGATGCCAAGAGCACTGGGAAACGTGTAGAAAAGGCAATGACGAGATCTGACCTCCTACCAGGGTCAGTGTCCTACAAGGACACCTTCTGCCACAAAGTTCCAGGAGGGTCCTGGCAAGAGTCATCCACGCTTACCTCTCGTGCAAAGATCCGCTCCCTGACCCGCTGATACTCTTCCTCTCGCTCTTCTATAGATTTGCTCCTTCTCCCATCCTGCAAGGGGAGTCTGATCTGAAGGGACAAACACACCTCAGCGGGTCAGCAGTTGCCGGTGGGAGCAGGGGGCGCAGTCAGCCGCCGCGGTTCTCACGTAGCGGCGTCAGTGGGTGCGGGTTAGGGAGTGTGTGCACGATGCCTGGACCCAACGACACAGCCTCTGCCTTTCAACCTACCTCCTGGACACCTCTATCTAGGGATGAAGCCCTGGCACTCTGCCTCAACTCTGCCTGCTTCAGAAGGGACAGCTAAGGAATAACCCCCGTGTGCTTCTCAAAGACAGGCTGTTCCCAGGGGTCGCAAGCTAAAGGCCACTCTCGTTGGAGCACACACCAGCACAGCCAACTCCTGCTCTGCCATGGATTCTGTGCTACTGGGACCTGCAGAGTGTCACAGAATCACTTAGGTTGGAAGAGACCCTTGGGATCATGGAGTCCAACCATCAGCCCCACTCTACAAGTTCTCCCCTACACCAGATCCCTCAACACCACATCCAATCTACTCTGAAACACAGTCAGGGATGGGGACTCCACCCCCTCCCTGGGCAGCTGATTCCACTGACTGACCACTCTCTCTGGGAAAAACCTTTTCCTCAGGTCCAGCCTAACCCTCCCCTGCTGCATCTTGCAGCCATTCCCTCTCCTTCTAGCGCTCATTGCCCCTGAGAAGAGACCAGCACCAGCCTCTCTGCAATGCCCTTTCAAGCAGCTGTAGAGAGGGATGAGGTCTCCCCTCAGCCTCCTCTTCCTCAAACTAAACAATCCCAACTCCCTCAATCCATCCTCATAAGCCTTATTCTCCAGGCCTCTCACCAGCTCCGTGTCCCTCCTCTGCACTCACTCCAGCACCTCCAGATCTCTCTTGTGCTGAGGTGCCCAGAACTGGACACCAGACTCAAGAGGTGGCCTCACCAGTGCTGAGCACAGGGGGACAATCCCCTCCCTGCTGCTGCTGGTCACACTATTCTTTATGCAAGCCAGGATGCCCTTGGCCTTCTTGGCCACCTGGGCACACTGCTGGCTCATCTTCAGCCCTTGTCACCCAGCACCCCCAGGTCCTTTTCTGCCAGGCAGCTCCAGCCACACTGCCCCCAGCCTGTAGCCACCCATGGGGTTGGTGTGGCCCAAGGGCAGGACCTGGCACTTGGCCTCGTTGAAGGCCATGCCATTAACATTGGCCCATCCATCCAGTCTATCTGACTATCCAGTCTATCCCCTATCATCACGGGGAAAGCAGAAACTGATACTGATGGCAGGGACCAGCCCCCAGTCCCTGATGACTCCAGTTCAGAACCACGACCCAAAGGCAGGGGACAGCGGTGTGGTGGGGAGATGTAGAGATGGGAGCTACAAGAGCAAAGAGCACGAGAGCCCTGGGGGAGAGGTCTCCTGCCTCTTGCTCCATTTTTGTGAGCCAAGACTCTTGTCTGACACAGGCTGGGAAAACAGCCACAGATGAAGCAGCCAGCTCTGCGTTACGGGTGCGGTGTCACCCGTGACAGCCCAAAGGCAGCCAGAGACTCAGGAGGGCTTTTGGCTCCGACACCTGGCGATGCTGCCGAGCTCCAAAGCGCTGCATTTGGCTGGTGGTTTCCTTCCAGCAGCACCACAAGGTCCCAGCAGTTTCACCACTGGACTCGCTGCAAGCCCCAGGGAGGGGTGGGAGAGATGCTCAGCAACACTCGGCTCCAGGGCATTTCCAAGGAAAACCTGAGCAAAAGGCTTCACCTCAAAGCCTGGCCCAGCCACCAGTCGACACTCGGGGTACAGAAAAGCACCCTCCACAGAACCCCCAGGAATTCTTCAAGTGTCCCAGACTACTCTGGAAAGTTTTCCTGATATATCTAGATGCTGCTGCTTGCGTGGGGTGGAAGCTTCTATTAAGGAAAGCTACTGCAGGAAAGTTGAGAGAAATTGAGAGAAGCTGGGTTTGACCTCAAGTAGGCAGACAACCCACTGCCCCCTCTCACCTGGTTATCGTCTCGGTCCATGCTGGTATCATCTCGTTTCAGGATAAACCTCTGCGGGAACTCTGCGTTCTTCTCATCTTTGATGTGCTCAGAGAACCTCTGCTCAGGGCTGCAGGGAGAACCAGCCCTTGTTACAAGGGTAAAAAGGGGCACACAACCATCTTCCTAAAAGCACCCCTTTGCGGGGGAGTGAGGGGTGTTAAGTCTCTCCTCTGCCCGATGGCAACAGAGAGCTAGAGAGCACCAGGAAGGGCCTGTGAAACACACACACTTGGGACTGGAAGTGAAGGACTGTGCTCTCCTAGAGAAGGGATCTGCCCTTCTTAGGGAGGCAAAAAGATAGGTGATGCGGAATCCAACCTGCTCTGGCCCGTGGCTGGGGGTCACCACGCAGGGATGGGAAGGGGATGCCCAGTTGTTCTCCCTCCCCCTTACATGCGTGTGTTGCTGGTCTTGTTGATGATGACTGCCTTTCCAGTTTGGTCAACGTTATGGTCCATGCCGAAGTAGGCAGCGACGCGGTGCAGCAGCATCCTGTGGTACGAGGTCATCTGAGGGAACTTCTTAAACTGATTGCTGGGAAGAGAGGAGAAGGAGTTAGGATTTAAAAGGCTTTGAAAGACACAACGATCATCTGACTCCAAAGGAGAGATCAAAGCCAGAGAGGTCTTAAGCAGGCCCCAGATCAGACCATGTCACCTATTCCAAGCAGTTCCTAGAATCAGAGAATCATCCAGGATGGAAGAGACCCTGGGGATCATCCAGTCCAACCATCAGCCCCACTCTACAAAGGTCTCCCCTACACCAGATTCCCCAACACCACACAGGGGTGGGGACTCCACCCCCTCCCTGGGCAGCCCAGTCCAGGCTCTGACCACTCTTGCTGGGAAGAATTCTCTCCTCATGGCCAGCCTAACCCTCCCCTGCTGCAGCTTGCAGCCATTCCCTCTCCTTCTATCACTCATTGCCCCTGAGAAGAGACCAGCACCAACCTCTTTGCAATGCCCTTTCAAGCAGTTGCAGGGAGTGATGAGGTCTCCCCTCAGCCTCCTCTTCCTCACACTCAACACTCCCAGCTCCCTCTGCACTCGCTCCAGCCCCTCCAGGTCTCTCCTGTGCTGAGGTGCCCACAACTGGACACCAGACTCAAGGGGTGGCCTCACCAGTGCTGAGCACAGGGGGACAATCCCCTACCTACTTCTGCTGGTCACACCATTTCTGATACAAGCCAGGATGCCCTTGGCCTTCTTGGCCACCTGGGCACACTGCTGGCTCATGTTCAGCCCCTTGTCACCCAGCACCCCCAGGTCCTTTCCTGCCAGGCAGCTCCAGCCACACTGCCCCAAGCCTGTAGCCAGGTTGGTGTGGCCCAAGGGCAGGACCTGGCACTTGGCCTTGGTGAAGCCCATGCCATTGACATTGGCCCATCCACCCAAGTTAGTCATGACTTGAGTGCAGCTTCTCACACTAAGCGTGAGCATGGGCTTACACTGCTTTCCCAGAGCCAGACTGACTCAAGGGCTCCAGATGAACATGCCCTTCCTGAAACAAGAGCAGCTTGTGCAGAAATGCTCATCTTTGTTTCTAAGCAGGAGCCAGAATTATCACCTCTACTGTGACTCCTCTGATCCTCTTAGATAAAGACGTTTTCAAGCTCTGCTCCAGACACCTGCTCTATCTCAAGTTCTAGGATGTGAATCCTGCCCCTGGTTTCTCCACCCCCAGTTCACGTGAGGAAGAATCAGAGAATCACAGAATGGTTTTAGCTGGAAGGGACTTCAATATCATCAAGTTCCAACCTCCTGCCCTGGGCAGGGACACCTCCCACCAGACCAGGTTGCTCCTGGCCTTGAACCCCTCCAGGGATGGGGCAGCCCCAGCTTCTCTGTTCCAGTGCCTCACCACCCTCACAGGAAAGAATTTCTTTCTGGTATCTAACCTAAATCTTCCCATTTAAAGTTGTTACCCCTTGTCCTGGCACTCCACTTCCTGACAAGAGAGTCCCTCTCCAGCTCTCAAAGAGAAGCACAAGAGCACTCATCTGCTCCACAGGAGACAGGGTGTCAGAACAACTGATACCCAATCGATACGACCCTCAGAAACCTTGGATATGGACAGAAGGAGGAGGTGGAGGATGTACAAGAGAAGAGGTCTCTTAAATCAGCGTGCCCAAACGATGCCCCCTTCTCCCCTGAGTGCCCAGAAGCTACAAATCTCTTTTGCTTGACCCAAACTCGATGATCACTTACTTGTTATCACTAATAAATTCCAGAATCTCCTGTTCTAACTTTAGCAGCATCATTCTGTCCCTGTCAAGAGAAGAAAATGCAAAAGATCCCTTTTAGAGCCAGCGAGGGGCAGCTTTCTCTGCCTGGTGCCCACCTCCCTGCCACGGAGAGAAGTCCCCAGACCCGGAGCCAGCACGGCTGCTGCCCGGGCTCCACACCCCCTCCATGGGAACCAACTGACACAGAGCAAATTCACTGTCAGATTTCTGCTTTTTTTTTATTTATTGAGGGGGGTGTGTGTGTTAAAACAGCTGTTTTACTGACAGTGCTTGGCTCCCAGTAACATCCAGTCTCTGCTGGAAGCTCCACCAGTCGAGACCCCAGCTCTGCCGTTCCTGCTGCCGGCATTTGGCCGGACAGCGTTTATTGCCGAGCCAGCAGCCTTCCCTTGGGAGGTCGGTGTTTGATGGTCAGAGAAAGGGTTTTAAAGCATTCAAAGATCCTTTCAAACAAGTCAGTTTCCCCCCATCTCTCTCTCTCTCTCTCTGAGACACCATGAGGTGTGACTGACTGCGCTGCAGAAAATCACTGCTGCACACTCCTAGCTCCAGCAAAGCTCTCCGAGCTCCCACAACTAAACCCCGCTTTCAGGTACTTTCTGTAGTTGCTGCAGCCCCACCTCCTCCCCAGACACATGAAAACACACACACACACATACACACACACACACACACACACACACACAAGCACCACGGGTTCCAGAGTCAGTCCAAGCACCGCTCGCCCGGTGTTCTCTCCCTTCGCTCCATCAGCAAGTTCTTTTACTGACTGGGAACCTACCGTGGGTTTTTTTTCAGTGTATTTACTAAAAATTCATGCAAATCTATTCCAGTGGAGTCTGTATATTCCTGGCTGGAATCTGAAACGACAACAGCAGCAGAACAAATTAACAAAACACGGCGACAGAGCAGGCCGACGGGAAGAAGGGGGTGGCGCGTGTCGCCGGAGGCGCGGGAGGGGATTCCTCCTCATCCTCGGCACCAACTAATCCCAATGGGCAAGAGAGGAAGGAAAGCCCCCCCCCCTTGTTACAGAACTGCACGGGTTGAGACCCAGTATCACCCAGGCTCGAGTCCAGCTCCTCACACGGGGCTCCCAATGGAACCTCTAGGTCAAGTTTCTCGACCCGTCGTCACAGGGAGCTTCAGACCCTCTCGCCAAGGGGGCAGCGGGAGGATCCTACGCTTCTCGACGAGCACAAGGCCCCTCGAGGAGGACACCAGAGAGGGGCAGAGCAGAGCAGTTCAAGGGAAGTTGAACTGCCCCAAAAACCAACTGCTCAGAGAACGCCCGCGACATTCTGTGCAGGAGGCCCCTGGGAGCGCGACCCAACACACTCTTGTTTCAAGCAGCTTCGGCTCTTTGGGTCCCCAGAAGCTATTTAACCCCAAAGCCCCGCTTCGTCCCTGTTCTTCCTCTCTCCCCTCGCCCTTTTCCATTTAAAAATAAGTGCAGAAAACCCAGTAAGCGGAACTGGCCGTGCACCAGTGCAGAGTGGCGGCCCGTCCGAGGATTTAAGGTGGAAATTTGCCCACCTGATTAAACGTGCGTCTCTTTTTACCCGTTTCTACACCCCAAAATCCCACCTGCAGGCTCATCCAGCAGGAACTCAGCTCCCCTCCTGGCAACCTCCCACCGTGCCACCCGAGGCAGGTTTTAATAAACTGAAATCCAGGCTGGAAGCAAGAGTTCTGCACCCACATGGTAAAAAAAAGCCACCAGATCACTATGAAGTATGCAGGACACCTGCACAGGCACCCACTGATCCAGCCAATCCTTCCTCCTCCTTCTTCTTCTCCTCCTCCTCCTCCTCCTTCTCCTCCTCCTCCCTCCACACACTTCACTCTGGATCCGCTGCTGTACAGTCCTCAGGAGAGAGAACCACCACCGGGCAGCAGGTAAGACGGGACCTGCCCAGTTCAGAGGAGCCCCTCACCTCGAGACAGCATTTTTCTCGGCGCCTTCTCTTTATTCTTGTCTTTTTCTTCTTTCTCAGCCCCATCTTTTGTGGACTTTTCCTCTTCCTTGTCGGAGGGGCAGCTCACATGCAGCTGGATGATGTCCTGAAAGAATCACAGAATGGTCCAGGCTGGAAGGGACCTCTAGGGTCATCCAGTCCCACCTCCCCGCAGTCAGCAGGGACACCCCCAACTAGACCAGGTTGCCCAGGGCCTCCTCCAGCCTCCCCTTGAAGATCTCCAGGGAAGGGGCCTCAACCACCTCCCTGGGCAACCTGTCCCAGTGCTCCACCACCCTCAGAGGAAAGAACCTATTCCTCATATCCCATCTAGGGCTGCTCTTCAGCTTGAAGCCATTGCTCCTCATCCTGTCACTGTACACAGACCCTCCCCAGCCTTCAGCATTTGTAGGATCACAGCATCACAGAACGGTTGGAAGGGACCTTAAAGACCCTCAAGTTCCAACCCCCCTGCTCCAAGCCCCCTCCAACCTGGCCTTGAACCCCTCCAGGGATGGGGCAGCCACAGCTTCTCCGGGCAACCTGGGCCAGGCTCTCACCACCCTCACAGTAAAGAAGTTCTTCCCCACATCTCACAGAATAATTTGGGGTCAGAAGGAACCTCTGGAGATCATCTAGTCCATCCAGGTGGTTCCTTGCAAGCACACACACAGGAGCAGTGCTCGCAGGCACGACCGCTCCCTTCCAAAGCGGCCTCTGGTGGGAAATCCTTGGCTCTCAGGAAGCACAAGCCCAGGAGAGGACATCACCTCCAGCAAGACACAGATCTTCTCTGGCACTCCACAGCCTGTCTCATTCTAGGTTTACCTGGGACTCCAGCAGCCCATCCACAAAGGGACCAGACGATTCTTCACATACAGCCAAACTCCTGACCAGTTTAAGCTTGGAATTCGACTGGAGAAGGAGAAGAAAGACGTTTGTTAAGACACCTCCACCAAACCAGGCACATGTAAACTCATACTGCTGGGCTACCAAGCCACCTCTGCCCTTAACTCTTCATTAAAACTGCTAAAAAGGAGGAGCACCACCAAACCAGACCCTTGCAGCCAGCAGGCATAAAGCAAAGGCTCGGAGTCTGGGAGCAAATCAGTTCCTCTGCTCAGGATTGGAACCGAGCAGATTGGAGGTGAGAGAGCTCGCTGCCCTAACTCCTGCGCTCCTGGATCTCCGCAGCCAGAGCAATTCCAAGCCTTCCCCTGCTCACCTGGCAAGAATTAAAGCCATTACCAAGGGATAGGGTTGAAACCAACCATTTTAGCAGGTTTTGTGAGGATTCTCAACCGAAAGGCCGTCACCCCGCTTAGACCCGGCCAGTCTGACCTGATGCCTGGGGCTGTTTTGGGGAACAGCAGCGCTGAGAGGAAAGGCTGAAAAGGAAACCTGCACTTTTCAGGACTTTTGGTGAGTTCACTCACTTGGGTGACAAACAGGTAAAAAAATAAAGAGTTATCAGCTCTGAGATTCCAGGCAGGATCGACGATTTGGAGAAAGGCCTGAGATACACAGACGTGTTCTGCCCCGGGTCTGGGCAGGGCAGGAACTGGGATGGCAGCCCATTCCAGTTTGGCACAGAGTCCTGGCTTTTTAAGACCAAGCCATTAGAATATTTATTTACTCCTTTCTTTTATTTCTCCCAAACCATCGTGTGCTGGAGCCAGGGAAGACTTGAGAGTATCACCCTAAAGTCGGGGTCGGGACTGGGCTCGGCGAGGGGCAGAAGGATAAGGGGATGTCAGCAGAGGTCATACCTTGGCTCTTTTTCTGGCATGTCCATGACTTGAAGTTCGCCTCTGTGGAGAAAGGAAGGAGAAGGCAAGAAGCTCAACCCCGATGTGTACACTGCAAAGGGCATTTGCATTGCCAGGCAGAGCAACGCTCAACACCCACAGTGATCCCAAAGAAAATCTCTACCCTCCAGCAACGCAAGCACGTGCAAACAGGAGGAGCTGGAGAGCTGGTCCGTCCAGCCCTGGGTGGGCAAAACCTGCTTAAGAGCTTAGAATCATAGAATCATAGAGGCTGGAAGAGACTCTTGAGATCATCAAGTCCAACCATCAGCCCCACTCTACAAGTTCTCCCCTCCCTGGGCCTCGTTGAAGGCCATGCCATTAACATTGGCCCATCTATCCAGTCTATCCCAGTCCCTCTGTAGAGCATCCCTGCCCTCAAGCAGATCAACACTCCCACCCAACTTGGTGTCATCTGCAAACTCACTGATGGTGTTTTCTATGTCCCTACATCATCAATGAAGATATTAAAAAGGAAAGGCCCCAGCACTGAGCCCTGAGGAACCACTTGTGACCAGCCACCAGCTGGACTGAACTCCATTGAGCACCACCCTTTGGGATCGTCCTTCCAGCCAGGGCTGGATCCAGCAGATCCTACGCTCACCCAGGCCATGAGCAGCCAGTTTTTCCATGAGAATATGGTGGGGGACAGTGTCAAATGCTTTGCTAAGGTTCAGATAGATTATATCCACTGTCTTCCCCCCATCCGACAATGGGCTCATCTTATCATAGAAGGAAATGAGGTTCCTCAGGCAGGACCTGCCTTTCGTAAACCCCTGCTGACTGGGCCTAATCCCCTGGTTGCTCATTGCTTAGGGAGCTTTGTGTGGCTGAGCCCCAGTTCCTCTGTGTCTAAGAGAACCAGCATGGCTGTGGAATCTCAGGGCACGCGGGTGAAGGTGCACGACACTTCCAAGTGGGAAAACGAGAAGCCTTCTCCTGCTCCTGGGCCACGAAGGGTGTTCTAACACAGCGGATCATGAGAGAGACACTGAGTCATCTGTCTCCCCTACCCTCACTTCCCATTAAGTCATTGACTGATCCTTAGGTCAAAGACCGGAGTAAGAGGGAGGTAACAGCCATGGGACCAGAAGCTGGGACTGAGCTCAGGTGTCCCCAGGAGCACATCGGGCTCCTTTTCTCCCAGGCTTAAAGAATACTTAAATCTTTCCACTCTGAGCAGAACAGATTCAGCTCAAGAGGAAGAGAGCAGGCTGGGACCAACAGTCTGTACGGCATGGCATCCAGCCCGAGGCCCCTCTCCGACCAGGGTGGGTTTGCCAAGTGGAAGGAGAGGGCCCAGCTCGGCGAGCTGGTGGGACAACCCACAGGTCTGCACGCTTACCTGAGATTCCTGGCGCAGGCTGACTTCCTCCCCTCCATCCTTCTCCACCTCCTCCTTGCTTGGTGACCTGGACACGTATTTGGTTTTGTTCACAGATTCCTCAACCACCCTTTTTTCAGACTCCTTCATTATTTCCAGAGACTCCTGTGTCGTGTTGCTGTTTGACATCTTCAGAGCCCAACAACGGAGCGATGGGCACCTGCCAGAAGAGGTGACAGAAGAGGCCATCAGGGGGTGAGGAGAGCTTCAGAGAATCAGCTAGGTTGGAAGAGACCCTTGGGATCATGGAGTCCAACCATCAGCCCTACTCTACAAGTTCTCCCCTACACCAGATCCCTCAACACCACATCCAATCTACTCTGAAACACAGTCAGGGATGGGGACTCCACCCCCTCCCTGGGCAGCTGATTCCACTGACTGACCACACGTAGCCCGTAACTTCCTTGGAACCAATCTCGTGTACAATGACCCCAAACCAAGCGCTGCAGTCGCAGCCCACCCACTCACCCCCCTTGGATGCAGCCCTTGGCTTGAGGGGACCTTGCAGGAGCTCCATCATTCTCACCAGGACTCTGGAGACACCAGCAAGGACGCCTAGTGCCTCTTGAGATATATATATAGGATCCCAGTGCAGGCACTCTTCCCTCAAACTTCTTCAATTCCAGGGAGAGATTGAGGGTAGAATCATCCAGGATGGAAGAGACCCTTGGGATCATCCAGTCCAACCATCAGCCCCACTCTACAAGTTCTCCCCTACACCAGATCCCTCAACATCACATCTAATCTACTCTGGAACACAGTCAGGGATGGGGACTCCACCACCTCCCTGGGCAATAGAACCCCTCTTGTTCTCTTGCTAATTTGAAGTTCCCCAAACCCCAGCCCAACCCTTCTCAGAATTACTCAAATCTTTAGGGTGAAAACCAGCCCCGTAACCTTGTTGTTGCCCTGGATCTTCCTGGGAAATAACAGAACTCCTGATACCTCCTCTCCAGCTGCCTGGGGGTAAGAGGCTTCAGGAAGAGCAAGGGTTAAACTGCAACAGTCAAGGTAGAGATTAAGACCAAAGAGTAGTGTTTCCTGACAAAGGCACGTTTAATCCCTTCCATTTGATGAGGAAGAACACGGGCAGCCCACAGCCCACAGCGTCCCACCTCGGAACTAGAGCTGGATCTAGAGGAGGCAGCACCACCACGTGTTGGGTGCTGGGTCTCCAGGAAGAGCAACGAACGCCTCAGACGGGTCCCTTCCTCCAACCCAGCGTTAGTTCCAAACCCAGTGCCTAGAACCCAACCATCCCACCCCCCCCAGGCTTGTTTGAATCCTAGAATCATTCAGGCTGGAAGAGACCCTGGGGATCATCCAGTCCCACCATCAGCCCCACTCGACAAAGGTCTCCCCTACACCAGATCCCCCAACACCACATCTCAGCGACTCTGAAACACAGTCAGGGATGGGGTCTCCACCGCCTCCCTGGGCAGCCCAGTCCAGGCTCTGACCACTCTTTTGGGGCAGAATTGTCTCCTCAGGTCCAGCCTAACCCTACCCTGCTGCAGCTTGCAGCCATTCCCTCTCCTTCTATCGCTCATTGCCCCTGAGAAGAGACTAGCACCAATCTCTCCACAATGTCCTTCCAAGCAGTTGCAGAGAGTGATGAGGTCTCGCCTCAGCCTCCTCTTCCTCACACTCAACACTCCCACTCAAAGCAGGTCTCTCTGAGCTCCAGTGAGGTCCAAAGCAGCTGCTGGTAGGACCCAGGAGGGATCCTGGAACCCAGAAACCCGTTTGTGGGGCTGCTGCCAGCGCAGAGCCCAGGGGTGGTCCTGGGGAAGACGAGGAGCCTGGACAAAGGCAGGCCCAGCAGACAAGTTTCCAAAAAAACAAACCCAACCAGAAAAAGAAAGGGGAAGCCTAAATTGCAGAGAGGCTCGAACAAAAGCCTGGGCTCTGGGAAACAGCTGATACTTCCCCACTCGTTCCATTCAGCACTTTGGCAGAACACGCCTGAAAGAGAGCGGGATCTCGCCGAGATTGATCAGCTCTTGGCTCTGCTCGGGAACTGCTAATTTTCATTAACTAATTCAACCTCATTCCCCCTTAATTTGTGGGGCTGCCGAAGGCAAAACAGGGATTTGATTCTTGTTGCAGTTCCTGGAAACGGTTCCAGACACAGAAAGCAGGAGGGGGGCAACCAACTGCTTTTAGTTCATGGATCCTTGGAGGGATCTCTAACAACCTCAGCCAGACATTCAGGGCAGAGACCCTGCTGCCATGGGGGAATGCTGTGTTAGAGGCAGCCCCCAGGGCCACGGGACACACACACACCCCCCACCACCATGGAACCCCTCCACTGATCATAGAATCATAGAATCATTCAGGTTGGAAGAGACCCTTGGGATCATCAAGTCCGACCATCAGCCCCACTCTACAAGTTCTCTACACCAGATCCCTCAACACCACATCCAATCTACTCTGAAACACAGTCAGGGATGGGGACTCCACCACCTCCCTGGGCAGCCCAGTCCAGGCTCTGACCACTCTTGCTGGGAAGAATTCTTTCCTCAGGTCCAGCCTAACCCTCCCCTGCTGCAGCTTGCAGCCATTCCCTCTCCTTCTA
>VZTM01032520.1:92922-103771 GCA_013400555.1 Jacana jacana
TCGGACCCTTGTCCTCCTCAGGTCCCGACCGGCTCCAGCCCCTCGGCGAGGACCAGATGTGCTCCTGAGCCTGGCCAGGTCCCCGCCGCGACATGTTCAACCCTGTCAGCACCCCGGCCACCGGCTACGCTGAGCACTGCTTCCTGCGCCCACCCCACGGGCCGGCCCCGGGTGGCCCAGGGCCACAAGGTCGGTCATAACCCTCTGGTCCTGAGCAGTGCCTGGGGCTGAGCAGCGCCTCTGAGGGCCACCCGACTTCAGATTCGGCCTACGGGGTTTGGGGATGCTCTGGGGCTTGTCTCTCTCCCTCCCTCTTGTGCCCCCCACCCTAATGTGTGTGTGCAACTTTCTCCCCCCCTCTGCCAGGACTCGATTTCCCTTTATGCCATCAGTCCAACCTCGTGAGCGGTCACCGTGGTTATGGGTTGGTGCCAGGAGCTGAGCACCCAGGCAGTGGTGATGGTAAGTCTCCAGCCGTGGGAGGGCAAGGCGGGGCATGGCGGCATCTCCTGGGGATGGCATTGAGTCAGGAGTGTGGGTGTGTGTGCCCAGGCAGAGCTGGGGACAGCGAGGCCTGCGGTGGCAGAGGAGGCTGCTTGGGGCTTCAGGTGTCTTTCCTGGCTCGGTGACGCCTGTGCGAAGCAGCGGGATTCGTGTCGGCTGTGGCCGAGGGGATGAGGTGCTTTTCTTGGGATGAGGCTGAGGTTCAACAAGGGCAAGTGGAGGGTCCTGCACCCGGGGAGGAAGAAGCCCAGGCACCCAGAGAGGTTTGGGATGGACCTGCTGGAAAGCACNACCTGAGGAGGGGCTTGTTTGGGGTGAGGGTGGCAGAGCCCTGGCAGAGGCTGCCCAGGGAGGCTGTGGAGTCCCCTTCTCTGGAGACCTTCCAGCCCCTCCTGGATGCAGCCCTGAGCGATGTGCTCTGGGCAGCCCTGCTTTAGCCCCAGAGCTCCCTTCCAACCCTGCCAGTTCCCCGATTCCGTGATACCAGTGGTTGCAGGGAGTGTCCAGGGGTTCAGGTACCCCCTGGGAACACTGATGACCGCAGTAGGGAGGGGAGGAGACTTGGGAGCTTTGCCACAGTCCAAAGCTGGCAATGAGTATAAACTGGGAGAGGAGCGGCTGGAGAGCAGCCCTGCAGAAAGGGACCTGGGGGTGCTTGATGGCTGCAGGGGCAGCAGGAGCTGGCAGCCAAGAGGGCAAACCACATTCTGGAGGGGGTGGTGTGTGTTGGGGGGGTGTCAAGCTCTGCCCAACCAGCTGGTCGAGAGAGGTGACTGTCCCAGCAGCGTTGGTGCTGCCTCACCTTGAGAACCATGTGCAGTTGTGGGCTCCGCTGTTTAAGGAGGATGGGAATGTCCTGGAATGCATCCAGAGGAAGACGGCAAAGCTGGGGAAAGGGCTGGAAGGAACGTCCTGTCAGGAGCAGCTGAGGAGCAGCTACGTCTAGTTCAGAGAAAAGCTGCTCCCTGCAGCTTCCCGAGGAGGGGACGTGGAGAGGAAGGTGCTGAGCTCTCCTCCCTGGTATGCAGGGGTGGGCTGTGTGGGGACGGTTCAAACCTGTGCCAGGGCAGAGCTCTAGGCTGGACTTTAGGAAGCATTTCTTTACTGAGAGGGTGGTCAGACCCCGGGAACAGGCTTCCTAGAGAGGTGGTCGGTGCCCCAAGCCTGGCAGTCTGTAGGAGGCATCTGGACAATGGCCTCAATGGCACGCTGGAACGTTTGGCCAGCCCGCACTGGTCGGGCAGTTGGACTGGATGATCGTTGTAGGTCACTTCCCACTGAGATTCGATTCCATTCTGTTCTACTCCTGTTCTATTCCATTCCATTTGTGATTACAAGCCAGCTGGCACACACTCAGGGTACTCCTCCAGGCTCCAGAGCACCAGCCTTGTGTCCTTGGGGGTTTCTTCAGCCTCCTAGGACCCATGCTGAGAGGATTGCCCCCCACTCTCTGCTGCCATCCCAGGCTCACGGTTCTCCACGCCCCGTGGTGCAGGCAAACTGGGCAAGAAGCGGGCACTGTCCATCTCACCCCTGTCAGACTCTAGCATTGACCTGCAGACGGTAATCCGCACCTCACCCAACTCCCTCGTTGCGTTCATCAACTCCCGCTGCGCCTCTGCCGGTGGCTCCTATGGCCACCTCTCCATCAGCGCCATCAGGTGGGCACCAGCCTTCAGCCCCACTGGCTCGCCTGCAGCCTGTCAGTCTGGGAGCCTGAATTCCCGACTTGGGGAGCGCCTGGGGTAAGGGCTGGGGAATGTGGGAGCAGAGGGGGGGTGGTTAGGGAAGGAGTGGCTGGGAGTTCAGACGCCTGGGGTCCTCAGCTGAGAAGACCTCAGTTTCTGTCCTCTGATGGTGTCGCCTGCTCCTCCCTCTTTGCTCTTTGCAGCCCGTCGCTGGGGTACCAGAGCCCGCCGGGTCAGCAGAAGGGCCAAGGCCACCTGTACAGCCACACGCCCCCACCACCCCCATGTAGCTCCCACGACCACCTCTCCACCCGCCCAGGGCTCCTGCACCATGCCCCAGCTCGTGGGGCTCTCAAACACTGCCAGGTGAGGGGGCCTTGTGTCCGTGGAAGCGGGGTGTCCCGTGTAACACGGACCAGTGCTGACTGCTTTCCCCCTGCCCCCCTGCACTGGTAGCAGCTAAAGCTGGAGTGGAGCCTGAGCAGCCCCCTGAGCGTCAAATACCCAGAGGAGAGATCCGAGTGTGACATCTCCAGTCCAGCTTCCACAGGCACCCAGGTACTCTCCAGGCCTTTAGACGCACCCACCCCAGTTCCCCAGGGCTCCCCGGAGCCGCTCCCAGTACCAGAGAGTACAGAGGGTCCTACCTGGGACCACTCACCTGGCTGTGCTCTCCCCGCCAGGACCCTTTGCTGGGGATGCTCGATGTTCGTGAAGATCTGGAGAAGGAAGATGGGAAACCGGAGTCTGAGACCGTGTATGAAACCAATTGCTACTGGGATGGCTGTGCCAAGGAGTTCGACACGCAGGAGCAGCTGGTGCATGTGAGTGAGGTCCTACCTGGGTGCACCCAGTCCCAGAACCTGCCCTCAGGCTGCTGGCTGACACCCCCCTGTGCCCACCCACAACCCCTAAGACTGTCATCCCCTTCTCCCTCCCCACCCCACCCCGATAATTCACCACAGGGGTGCAGAACGTTGGAAGTTGCCCCTGGAAAGGGGGGGACACACATCCCCTTCTTTTTGTGGACAAGTTCTTTGTGACCATTCCATACCATGTCCCTCAGAGGGAACATCCAGTCTGACCTTCCTCACCTGGGGCAGCTCTCCTGACCCACTGGTGCCTCCAGACTTCCTCCTTCACTCTTTGTCTCCCTCCAGACACTCAAAGTCTCCCGTATCCCCTTGACCACCCCTCAGACCACCTTAGAATCATAGAATCACTTAGGTTGGCAGAGACCCTTGGGATCATCAAGTCCAACCATCAGCCCTACTCTACAAGTTCTCCCCTACACCAGATCCCTCAACACCACATCCAATCTACTCTGAAACACAGTCAGGGATGGGGACTCCACCACCTCCCTGAGTGCTTGAACCCTGTGTCTTCACACCTTGAACCCTGTGTCTTCTCTTGGTGCTCCCAAAAGAGCCCCCAGCCATCTCCTGTACCCCCTGCCTCCTCCAGACACCACCTGGACACCCTCTTTTCCCCTAACCTCTGCTATCTCCCACCGTGTCCATCACTCCCGTGACACCTGAACCTCCCCTGCCCCTCGGTGCCCTCCCCAGTACCACCAGTGATGCCTTTCTCTTCTCAGCACATCAACAACGAGCACATCCATGGGGAGAAGAAGGAGTTTGTGTGTCACTGGGCGGCGTGTTCCCGGGAGCAGAGGCCCTTCAAGGCTCAGTACATGCTGGTGGTGCACATGCGACGGCACACGGGCGAGAAACCTCACAAGTGCACGGTGAGCTGGCGTGAGCCTTTGCCAAACCCCGGCCTGGCTGCGTGCGGTGCCTCGCCGCGGGCAGCGCTCCGGCCCAGCCGGTGTACGGCACTGAGGGGACATGTGGTGGGGAAATGGAGGTGGGACAGACAGGGTGGCCCTGTGGCCACCGACCGGTGCGTAGTGAGGTGGTGTGTGACGTAGGCCAGAAGGATGTTCTGAGGGCTGGAGCCCCTCTGCCGGGAGGACGGGCTGAGAGAGTTGAGGGGGTTCAGCCCGGAGAAGAGAAAGCTCCAGGGAGACCTTGGAGCCCCTTCCAGTCCCTCAAGGGGCTCCAGGAAAGATGGGGAGGGGGGACACTCTTGATGAGGGAGGGGAGTGATGGGACAAGGGTGAAGGGTTTGACACTGAAAGAGGGGAGAATCAGCTGAGATCTGGGGAAGAACTGCTTTGCTGTGGGGTTGGTGGGACCCTGGCCTGGGTTGCCCAGAGAAGCTGTGGCTGCCCCATCCCTGGAGGGGTTCAAGGCCAGGTTGGAGGGGGCTTGGGAGCATCCTGGTCTGGTGAGAGGTGTCTCTGCCCAGGGCAGGGGGGTTGGAACTGGAGGATCTTGAAGGTCCCTCCAACCCAAACCATTCTGTGCTTCTGTGAAGGGTAGGGGGCTGTACGGGGAGGTGCGATCCGTGCCCATGGCAGAGGTGCCGTGGGGCTGTGGTGTGGGGGTGATGTGGCACAGGGTCTGTTGAAGGTGTGTGGCGTGTTTCACCCTGCTCGCCTGCGCAGTTCGAGGGCTGCAACAAAGCCTACTCCCGCCTGGAGAACCTCAAGACGCATCTACGCTCACACACGGGGGAAAAGCCCTACGTGTGTGAACACGAGGGTTGCAACAAGGCCTTCTCCAATGCTTCCGACCGGGCCAAGCATCAAAACCGTACTCACTCCAATGAGGTACTGACCCATCTGGGGCTCCTTGCACCCCTTCAGGCTCCCCTTCTGCCTCCTGAGCAGTCCTGTTCTCTGTAAGCTCCCTGCGTCCCTGGTTTGGGTTTTTTCCTGTGTGCCCCAATTCCCTCCTTGCCTGCTCTAATGAAGTATGGCCTCCTGCTCCCTTCTCCCCGTTCCCACCAGGGTCCCTTTACCTCCTGGCCTGCTCCTGTGGGCCACCACCCTTGCATTCTTCCCCTGGCTCCCCGTCACCTCTGCAGAGCGTGAGATGTCCCCTCCAAGGGGACCTGGCTTCTTCCATCCCTTCCCACCCTCAGTTCACGGGCCAGCTCGAGATGGGAGGGAGGGGGGTTTATTTCATGCCCAGCTGGTACTTTGTTGGGAGGGATCTCCAGTTGGAGCTGACACCCTCCCTCTGCTCTTCCTACCTTTTTCTTCCCGACAGAAGCCCTATGTGTGCAAGATTCCAGGCTGCACCAAGCGCTACACAGACCCCAGCTCCCTGCGCAAACACGTGAAGACGGTGCACGGTCCCGATGCCCATGTCACCAAGAAGCACCGAGGGGACGTCGTGCCAGGCCGGGCAGCACTTCCCACCCCTAGTGGCCCCCCAGACATGAAGCAGGAGAAAGACACAAATGGCCCTGTTGAGGCCAGGAAGGAGGACAGCAAACTCTTGGTGCCTGACTTGGCCTTGGTAAGGAGCCGGGATGGGGGGGCGATGGCAGAGGGACTCCGGGCCAGACCTGTCGGAGGAGCCAGTCTGCATGGTAGGGGAGTCACCTCCACGTCTGGCAGGGTGCGGGTTCCCAGGCGGGTTGCAGGAAGGGTGGAGTGGCTGTCTCACCCTCCCTCCCCCCTTTTTCTTGGGTAACCTTTTGGGTGCCACCTAGAAGCCGCAGCCCAGCCCGGGCGGGCAGTCGTCCTGCAGCAGTGACCATTCCCCGCTGGGCAGCACCACTAACAACGACAGCGGGGTGGAGATGGCGGGCAACGCAGGCGGGAGCTACGAGGACCTGTCTACGCTGGAGGATGTGGTGCCTGGTGAGCCCATGGGCACCCCGGGGCTCATGGCCCTCCACAAGCTAGAAAACCTTCGCATCGACAAACTGAAGCAGATGAGGAAGCCCTCGGCTACCAAGGGCCTGAATTTGCCAGCCATCCCGGGAGCCGGTGAGACTGTGGTTCCCCCCCACCCCAGCGCGGGGCTGGTCCCGTGGGCACGGTGTCGAGAGAGGTCGGGGTTTGCACCCAGAGAGGTTTCCACATCTTCCTGTCGCTGGGGGTGGACCCCCATGTCTGGGCTCTGCCCAGTCTTTGGACTCCATGACCTTAAAGGTCTTTTCCAACCTAAACAATTCTAAATTATCTCCAGCCCCCTCTGTTGCCACCGGTTGAACCTGCTGCCCGTCCTACCGGGCACTAACCACGGAAGAGGCCACGTCCTGGCACCGGTGGTGGCTGCCTTGTCCCTGCTTTGACCGCCGGTGCCATGCTGTTGCGTCCCAAGTGCCCTGGCTTGACTCCTCCTTTTCTTTCCTCAGGTCTGCCTGGGGAGGTGCCCGGTGTCTCGGTGCCACCCCTGCCCGCCTCGCACCGGCGCGTTGCAGAGCTGTCAGCGGCAGAGATGGCCGTGCCACCCAACGAGCGCCGGAGCAGCGCCACCAGCACCGTAAGCTCAGCCTACACGGTGAGCCGGCGCTCGTCCCTGGTGTCCCCCTACCTGGCTGGGCCCTGCCTGGGTGGCAGTGAGGCAGGGGCAGTGCCCTGCGGAGCAGACGGCTATGACCCCATCTCCCCGGACACCTCGCGACGCTCCAGCGATGGCAGCCACTGCGGAGGGCTACCAGGCGTGGGCAACCTTACCCCGGCCCAGCGCTACCGGCTGAAGGCCAAATACGCCGCGGCCACGGGTGGCCCACCTCCGACCCCGCTGCCCAACAGGGAACGGGTGGGCATGGGTGGCCACAGTGGCTTACCCGGGGACTACCTTGGGCCAGCCGAACCCTGCTACCTCGGGAACGGTTTGCTGCGAAGGCACAGTTCCAACGACTACCCTGGCTACGCGGGCAGCCTGCCCCCTCACCTGGTGCCTCGGAACGGCGTGCGACGGGCCAGCGACCCTGCCCGGACCACAGCCCACCCCCACGCCGTGCCCAAGGTGCATCGTTTTAAGAGCATGGGGAACGTGAACGCACCAGGAGCGGGTAGAACTGCCCTGCAGCCCTTAAGTGGTTCTGATGCCAACCTTCAGCGCCATGTCTTCTCCCCACGCCCGCCCAGCATCAGTGAAAACGTCTTCCTGGAGAGCGTGAGCGTAGAGGGCCCTGGCCCAGGCCCAGGGTCTGGCTTGCTGGAGATGGAACAGTACTTGAACTACCCCGAGGAGAGCTTCCCGTGCCAGGGGACGAGTCTGGAACCTCAGTGTGAAGGCCTCTATGGCAGCGCTCACCGGACCCTGGGGGGGATGCAGCTGAACCCGGGAGGGCACGGGGACACGGAGAAGGGGTTGCTTCAGTCCGAGTTCTCCCTTCCCCAGTGCCAGATGAACCAGCACTTGGCGGGTGTGCACGCTGGCAGCAGGACCGTGCCAGCTACTTGGGATGAACCTCCCCCCGGCAATCTGGGCATGAGTTCCGGGCAGTTCGGTGCCAGCGCCTCTGCTGCTGCCACGTCTGGGCCGCACTGTCACCGTCAAAGTACCGAGTACCCACTGCCCGGGTTTTGTGGGCAACAACCCAAAGTTGTGAGCTCCTGCCAGGACGGTGGATTTTCTCTGGGGCACCGGCCTAACCGACCGCAGATCAAATCTGAGCAGCGTTACCCAGCGCCTGCCCCAGCACTTGGCTCCTGCCAGAACACCAAGCTTGCCACGGCCATGCCACCTCCTGCATCCTTTGCCCAAGCTGGGAATGTGGGGCCTGGTGCTTACCAGCCTGAGGGACAGGCGCCTGTCGCTTACATGGGTGTCTTGAGCCCGGGTGGTAGAAGAGCCCAGACCCCCACCACCCAGACCAAAGAACTGATGGTCCGTAACTATGTGCAGGCCCAACAGGCTCTGATGTGGGGAGACCAACTGGCCTCCAAAGAAGGGCAGGCTGGCGTGGGGCTGAGCAGCGAACCCGGGCCGTGCCAAGCCGGGCAAGCCCCGCTGTACCTCAGCCCCAAGTACTGTGGTTACCAAGCCAAAGCGGATCATCACCTGCAGGGTCTGGCAGAGACCCAGCACCTCCTCAACGCCCCGTGCTTCAACCCAGAGATGGTCCCACACCCGCCTGGTAGCCCTAAACCCCCAGGTCTAAACCAAACCAGCCTCAGCTACCCGGGCAACCTGCCTCAGCTGAGTCGTTCCTACGAGGGAGTGGAAGCCAGTCCCCGGCGTGTCCTTCGCTTGCCCCCTGCCCGCCCCACACCTGAGGGGCCTGGTAACGCCCTGCCCTATTACCCAGGCCAGGGCACGCATCTGCAGGTGGGCAAAGGGGGGCATAAGCTGCTGGGCCAGACAGCAGCAAGCTGTGGGGGTCTCGGGCATTATGGTGGGAGCTTGGAAGGACTCAAAGGCAGCTCCTGTTACTACCCGGATTCGGGGGAGCAGGTGGCCAACAGCCTGGACTCCCTGGACCTGGAGAATACGCACCTTGACTTTGCTGCCATTGTGGAAGATGCAGAGACACCTTCGCTACCCGGACCCCCCAGCCCTGCTGGTGGCCTCCTGCTGCCAGCATCTGGTGGCGCCAACATGGCTGTGGGTGACATGAGCTCCATGTTGAGCACTCTGGCAGGGGAGAGCCATTTCCTCAACTCTCTGTGCTAACCACGGGGCACCAACCATCGGGTGGGCGCATCTGCAACCCCGGGGGCCCAAACCCCTGTCTCACGTGCAGATTTATGGTGGGGTAGGGAAGGGGGTAAGAGCAGGAGAAACACCCCTGGAGCCTCCCCTTCTCCAGGTTGTCAGCGTCAGGCTCTTTCAGGGAAGGAACGTTGCTGGGTCCCAGGCACAGCCACAGCCCTCAGTGGGCACGTCAGGTCCCCTCTCGGCTGGGGCAGGGGGTGGTGATGATGATGATGATGGTGGTGATGGAACTTTTTTACTGAGCCCTTTTCATTCCAGCGCTTGGAAACTGTCCCTGCCTCCTCCAGCCCGAGGTCCCAGGTGGCCCTGCCACAGTCTTCACCGTTGAAACCAAAGAGTTTTTGTCTACCCTCCCTAACCCTGTGGGGCAGGCCCCATCCCCGTGTTCCCACCGTCAGCGCGATGGCATCACCCCCAGCACCCTTAAAATCCCACTCTTCCTCGTGACTGCGATCACTCCTTGCTTGGCAACCCCACCCCACCCCCAAACCCTGGTCTGTCCGTCCATCCATCCCTCCATCCTTCTGTCTTGCTCGGGAGGGGAGAACAGAACGGGGAAGCAATTCCCCAGTTCACCACGGGGATGATGATGGTGGTGGTGGGATCTTGGGGTGCTTGGCACTGCCTGCCTGTGCCACTCTGTACGTTGTGTGCGGACATGGATGTCTCTCCTGTGGGCTTCAGCCTTTCTTCTCTTCCAGAGAACCAGCAGCTCCTCCCCATTAAACCCGTTCTCAGGGGAGAGCGAGCTGTGGGTGTCATGTTTTGTCACCGCAGGTGGGCTCCAAACTGGACACCCCCCCATTGCAGCGTACAGCCCTCCCTGGCCCAAACCAAACCCACGTTGCGGGGGGAGAATGGCTGGAGAGCAGCCCTGAAGAGAAGGACTTGGGGGTGTTGGTGGGTGAGAAGCTCAACATGAGCTGGCAAAATGCGTTGGTAGCCCAGAAAGCCCCCCAAACCCTGGGCTGCATCCCCAGCAGCGTGGCCAGCAAGGCGAGGTTGCGGGGGGGGGGCATTCTGTCCCTCTGCTCTGCTCTGGGGAGACACCCCCCAAGTGCTGCCTCCAGCTCTGGGGCCACCAATTCCAGGCCATGGAGCTATTGGGTCGGGGCCAGAGGAGGCCATGGAGATGCTGGGAGGGCTGGAGCCCCTCTGCTGGGAGGACGGGCTGAGAGAGTTGGGGGGTTCAGCCTGGAGAAGAGAAGGCTCCAGGGAGACCTTGGAAGGGACCTTCCATTCCCTCCAGGGGCTCCAGGAGAGATGGGGGGGGACTCTTGAGGGATGGGGGCGACGGGATGAGGAGGAAGGGCTTGACCCTGAAAGAGGGGAGATGGAGCTGAGCTGTGGGGAAGAACTTTGGGGTGAGGGTGGTGGGACCCTGGCCCTGGTTGCACCCAGAAGCTGTGGCTGCCCCATCCCTGGAGGGGTTCAAGGCCGGGTTGGAGGGGGCTTGGAGCAAGCTGGTCTGGTGGGAGGTGTCCCTGCCCAGGGCAGGGGGTGGCACTGGTGGGGCTTTAAGGTCCCTTAAGGCCCAACCCGTTCCCTGACTCTTACAGGGACAGCGCGAAGTTGCGGACAGCGAGAGACACCTCCCCCCTCCATGATTCTCCCTCCGCTCCTCCCCGCCCGCGGCCCCATCTCTCTCGCTGCCGCCCCGCCGTGGCCCACTCGCGGTTCTTCAGCCCGGGCCCGGCGTTCGTCGTTGCCGGCCGCCATGCCCGGCGGCGGGGGAAGGCAGAGAAGGCGAGCGAGCCCCTTTGGGTGTGTGTGTGGGGGGGTGTCCCCTCCTGCCCGCCTCGCCGGGCGGGCCGTGCAGCGGGTTCATTTCCTGCCGTCTCACACAAATCTAGAAAGGTTTTAATACGAAAAAAGCCGGTTTTGGGTGAATTCCCCCCCCCCCTCGCCCCCGGCGTCAGGCCGGACCGCACAGCCCCGTCGCCATGGCGACGGCCCCGCGCTCTCGCCGGCGCCTCTTCACCATGGCAACGGCTCCCAGGCGGATCGGCAGGAAGGTGGACCAATCACAGCGCGGGTGCCGGCAGCGGCGGACCAATGGAGTGGAGCTTTCCAAGGAGATGGGCGGGCAAGGGGGCGGTAGCCAATGGGCGGGCGGCGGGCCATCATAGT